>JAUMIR010000012.1:30385000-30847500 GCA_030847615.1 Gambelia wislizenii | reverse complement strand
CTAACCCTAACCCTAACCCTAACCCTAACCCTAACCCTAACCCTAACCCTAACCCTAACCCTAACCCTAACCCTAACCCTAACCCTAACCCTAACCCTAACCCTAACCCTAACCCTAACCCTAACCCTAACCCTAACCCTAACCCTAACCCTAACCCTAACCCTAACCCTAACCCTAACCCTAACCCTAACCCTAACCCTAACCCTAACCCTAACCCTAACCCTAACCCTAACCCTAACCCTAACCCTAACCCTAACCCTAACCCTAACCCTAACCCTAACCCTAACCCTAACCCTAACCCTAACCCTAACCCTAACCCTAACCCTAACCCTAACCCTAACCCTAACCCTAACCCTAACCCTAACCCTAACCCTAACCCTAACCCTAACCCTAACCCTAACCCTAACCCTAACCCTAACCCTAACCCTAACCCTAACCCTAACCCTAACCCTAACCCTAACCCTAACCCTAACCCTAACCCTAACCCTAACCCTAACCCTAACCCTAACCCTAACCCTAACCCTAACCCTAACCCTAACCCTAACCCTAACCCTAACCCTAACCCTAACCCTAACCCTAACCCTAACCCTAACCCTAACCCTAACCCTAACCCTAACCCTAACCCTAACCCTAACCCTAACCCTAACCCTAACCCTAACCCTAACCCTAACCCTAACCCTAACCCTAACCCTAACCCTAACCCTAACCCTAACCCTAACCCTAACCCTAACCCTAACCCTAACCCTAACCCTAACCCTAACCCTAACCCTAACCCTAACCCTAACCCTAACCCTAACCCTAACCCTAACCCTAACCCTAACCCTAACCCTAACCCTAACCCTAACCCTAACCCTAACCCTAACCCTAACCCTAACCCTAACCCTAACCCTAACCCTAACCCTAACCCTAACCCTAACCCTAACCCTAACCCTAACCCTAACCCTAACCCTAACCCTAACCCTAACCCTAACCCTAACCCTAACCCTAACCCTAACCCTAACCCTAACCCTAACCCTAACCCTAACCCTAACCCTAACCCTAACCCTAACCCTAACCCTAACCCTAACCCTAACCCTAACCCTAACCCTAACCCTAACCCTAACCCTAACCCTAACCCTAACCCTAACCCTAACCCTAACCCTAACCCTAACCCTAACCCTAACCCTAACCCTAACCCTAACCCTAACCCTAACCCTAACCCTAACCCTAACCCTAACCCTAACCCTAACCCTAACCCTAACCCTAACCCTAACCCTAACCCTAACCCTAACCCTAACCCTAACCCTAACCCTAACCCTAACCCTAACCCTAACCCTAACCCTAACCCTAACCCTAACCCTAACCCTAACCCTAACCCTAACCCTAACCCTAACCCTAACCCTAACCCTAACCCTAACCCTAACCCTAACCCTAACCCTAACCCTAACCCTAACCCTAACCCTAACCCTAACCCTAACCCTAACCCTAACCCTAACCCTAACCCTAACCCTAACCCTAACCCTAACCCTAACCCTAACCCTAACCCTAACCCTAACCCTAACCCTAACCCTAACCCTAACCCTAACCCTAACCCTAACCCTAACCCTAACCCTAACCCTAACCCTAACCCTAACCCTAACCCTAACCCTAACCCTAACCCTAACCCTAACCCTAACCCTAACCCTAACCCTAACCCTAACCCTAACCCTAACCCTAACCCTAACCCTAACCCTAACCCTAACCCTAACCCTAACCCTAACCCTAACCCTAACCCTAACCCTAACCCTAACCCTAACCCTAACCCTAACCCTAACCCTAACCCTAACCCTAACCCTAACCCTAACCCTAACCCTAACCCTAACCCTAACCCTAACCCTAACCCTAACCCTAACCCTAACCCTAACCCTAACCCTAACCCTAACCCTAACCCTAACCCTAACCCTAACCCTAACCCTAACCCTAACCCTAACCCTAACCCTAACCCTAACCCTAACCCTAACCCTAACCCTAACCCTAACCCTAACCCTAACCCTAACCCTAACCCTAACCCTAACCCTAACCCTAACCCTAACCCTAACCCTAACCCTAACCCTAACCCTAACCCTAACCCTAACCCTAACCCTAACCCTAACCCTAACCCTAACCCTAACCCTAACCCTAACCCTAACCCTAACCCTAACCCTAACCCTAACCCTAACCCTAACCCTAACCCTAACCCTAACCCTAACCCTAACCCTAACCCTAACCCTAACCCTAACCCTAACCCTAACCCTAACCCTAACCCTAACCCTAACCCTAACCCTAACCCTAACCCTAACCCTAACCCTAACCCTAACCCTAACCCTAACCCTAACCCTAACCCTAACCCTAACCCTAACCCTAACCCTAACCCTAACCCTAACCCTAACCCTAACCCTAACCCTAACCCTAACCCTAACCCTAACCCTAACCCTAACCCTAACCCTAACCCTAACCCTAACCCTAACCCTAACCCTAACCCTAACCCTAACCCTAACCCTAACCCTAACCCTAACCCTAACCCTAACCCTAACCCTAACCCTAACCCTAACCCTAACCCTAACCCTAACCCTAACCCTAACCCTAACCCTAACCCTAACCCCTAACCCCTAACCCCTAACCCCTAACCCCTAACCCCTAACCCCTAACCCCTAACCCCTAACCCCTAACCCCTAACCCCTAACCCCTAACCCCTAACCCCTAACCCCTAACCCTAACCCTAACCCTAACCCTAACCCTAACCCTAACCCTAACCCTAACCCTAACCCTAACCCTAACCCTAACCCTAACCCTAACCCTAACCCTAACCCTAACCCTAACCCTAACCCTAACCCTAACCCTAACCCTAACCCTAACCCTAACCCTAACCCTAACCCTAACCCTAACCCTAACCCTAACCCTAACCCTAACCCTAACCCTAACCCTAACCCTAACCCTAACCCTAACCCTAACCCTAACCCTAACCCTAACCCTAACCCTAACCCTAACCCTAACCCTAACCCTAACCCTAACCCTAACCCTAACCCTAACCCTAACCCTAACCCTAACCCTAACCCTAACCCTAACCCTAACCCTAACCCTAACCCCAACCTTTTGCATGCTCTCCTGGTATGCCAACCCTGGACAAATGGACCCCCAAAATAACCCAATAAGTTGAATGACACGCCTGCTTTTTACCTACTATCCTGATCTACCACCCATGGGCACAGGGCCCCCCCAAATCTCCCAGAATACCAATTACATCCCTACTTTTTCCCCGCTCTCCTGCTATGCCAACAGTGCACACAGGAACCCCCCCAAATCTCCCAGAATATGAATTACACCCCTACTTCTCCCCACTCTCCTGCTATGACAACCATGAGCACAGGCCCCCACCCAAATATCCCAGAATATCAATTACACCCCTACTTTTTGCCCGCTCTCCTGCTGTGCCAACCAAGGGCACAGGGGCCCCCCAAATGTCCCAGAATATCAATTACACCCCTGCTTTTTACCCGCTCTCCTCCTGTGTCAACCATGGGCACAGCCCCCCCAAATGTCCCAGTATATCAATTACACCCCTACTTTTTGCCCCCTCTACTGCTCTGCCAACCATGGGCACAGACCCCCCCAAATGTCCCAGAATATGAATTACACCCCTACTTTTAGCCCGCTCTCCTGCTCTGCCAACCATGGGCACAACCCCCCCCCAAATGTCCCAGAATGTCAATTACACCCCTACTTTTTGCCCGCTCTCCTGCTCTGCCAACCATTGGCACAGGGGCCCCCCAAATGTCCCAGAATATCAATTACACCCCTACTTTTTGCCCGCTCTCCTGCTATGCCAACCATGAGCACACCCCCCCCAAATATCCCAGAATATCAATTACACCCCTACTTTTTGCCCCCTCTCCTGCTATGCCAACCATGAGCACACCCCCCCCAAATGTCCAAGAATATCAATTACACCCCTACTTTTTGCCCGCTCTCCTGCTGTGCCAACCATGGGCACAACCCCCCCAAATGTCCCAGAATATCAATTACACCCCTCCTTTTTGCCCGCTCTCCTGCTGTGCCAACCATGGGCACAGCCCCCCCCCATATCCCAGAATATCAATTACACCCCTACTTTTTTCCCGCTCTCCTGCTGTGCCAACCATGGGCACAGCCCCCCCCAAATGTCCCAGAATATCAATTACACCCCTACTTTTTGCCTTCTCTCCTGCTGTGCCAACCATGGGCACAGCCCCCCCCCGAATGTCCCAGAATATCAATTACACCCCTACTTTTTGCCCGCTCTCCTGCTGTGCCAACCATGGGCACACGGCCCCCCCAAATGTCCCAGAATATCAATTACACCCCTACTTCTCCCCACTCTCCTGCTATGACAACCATGAGCACAGGCCCCCACCCAAATATCCCAGAATATCAATTACACCCCTACTTTTTGCCCGCTCTCCTGCTGTGCCAACCATGGGCACAGGGCCCCCCCAAATGTCCCAGAATATCAATTACACCCCTACTTTTTGCCCACTCTCCTGCTGTGCCAACCATGGGCACAGCCCCCCCCTAAATGTCCCAGAATATCAATTACACCCCTACTTTTTGCCCGCTCTCCTGCTGTGCCAACCATGGGCACAGGGCCCCCCCAAATGTCCCAGAATATCAATTACACCCCTACTTTTTGCCCGCTCTCCTCCTGTGCCAACCATGGGCACAGGGGCCCCCCAAATGTCCCAGAATATCAATTACACCCCTACTTTTTGCCCGCTCTCCTGCTGTGCCAACCATGGGCACAGCCCCCCCCCAAATGTCCCAGAATATCAATTACACCACTACTTTTTGCCCCCTCTCCTGCTGTGCCAACCATGGGCACAGCCCCCCCCTAAATGTCCCAAAATATCAATTACACCCCTACTTTTTGCCCGCTCTCCTGCTGTGCCAACCATGGGCACAGGGCCCCCCCAAATGTCCCAGAATAACAATTACACCCCTACTTTTTGCCCGCTCTCCTGCTGTGCCAACCATGGGCACAGGGCCCCCCCAAATGTCCCAGAATATCAATTACACCCCTACTTTTTGCCCTCTCTCATGCTGTGCCAACCACGGGCACAGGGGCCCCCCAAACGCCCCCTAATTTAAATTCAACTCCACGTTTATACTTTTGTTTTCGTATTAGTAAGAAAAAAAGAAAACACTTATTATTATTATTATTATGTTATCGTTACGTCCTTTTCGGGTCGGATGTATTTTTCAGTAGAATGGTCTTTTTCCAATAAAAAAATTGCTAATTACAAAATTCCACTCATTAATTTATGGAGGACCCCCCATTTCCCCCCCTTTCTCTCTAAGGGCTGCCGGGGAAAAGCGCCGAGTTTCTCTTCCCGGCTGCAATGCTCCGGAGCCGCCACCAGATGTCGCCCGGGCCTTGTAGAGAGAGAGAGGGCGGGGCTCCTGAGCGTTGCCAAGGACGTTGCTATGGAGACCCAGGTGCGTCAGTCTCCGAGCGGCCGAGGCAGAGAGTGTAGAGCGGTAGAGTGTCTACATGCCGCCGACTAGGACGTCCGGGTCAGAGGGCAGGCTCTCCGAGAAGAGAAGCCTAGAGCGTCACCGGATAGAGACAGAGTTTCCGGGTGGGAAGGTAGGCCCTCCGAGAACAGAGGCCTAGAGCGTTGCCGGAATGACATTTTAAGAGTTTCCGGGTCACAGGGCAGGCCATAGAGCCTCAGAGGATAGAGCGTCAGTATCCGACAGTATAGGACTTCCGTTTCCGAGGGCCGGCTCTCTGAGAGGCCAGGCCCAGAGCGTCGCCACATAGACTTTCTCGGCGGTTCCGTCCAAGAGAGGCGGGACCAAGAAGATGCAGGCCTCAGTGCAGTAGGTAGGCCTTCCGAGCAACTGTTTCCGAGGGCCGGAGCCTGGCTTTGGGGACCGTCTAGGAAGGGTGCCTTAGAGGTCCCTGCCAAGATGGAGGAAGGTTTAGAGGAGAGAAACCAGGAGGAGGAGGAGGAGGACGGCGAGGGACCCCCAGCCCCCTCCGCCCTCTTGGCGCCACCCACGGGCACAGTGAGCCCCCAAAATGCCTGGATATTTAGATATCACCCCCCTTTTGCCACACTTTGGCTGCTATGCCGACCATGGGCACAATGACCCCCAAAATGCCTGGTTATTTAGAAAACACCCCCCTTTTGCCACACTTTGGCAGCTATACCACACAGGAGCACATTGACCGCCCAAACTGCCCAATTATTTTAAATCACAGCCTCGCTTTCTCCCCCCTTTGCTGCTCTGCCACCCATGGGGACAATGCCCCCCCTCCCCAAAATGCCCAATAATTAAAATTTCACCCCTCCTTTTTGCCCACTCTCCTGCTGTGCCAACCATGGGCACAGGGACCCCTCAAATGTCCCAGAATATCAATTACACCCCTACTTTTTGCCCGCTCTCCTGCTGTGCCAACCATGGGCACAGCCCCCCCCAAATGTCCCAGAATATCAATTACACCCCTACTTTTTACCCGTTCTCATGCTTTGCCAACCATGGGCACAGCCCCCCCCAAATGTCCCAGAATATCAATTACACCCCTACTTTTTACCCACTCTCCTGCTGTGCCAACCATGGGCACAGTGAGCCCCTAAAATGCCCGATAATTTAAATCACGGCCTCCCTTCCCCCCCCCCTTTGCTGCTCTGCTAGGCATGGGCACAGTGAGCACCTAAAATGCCCAATAATTTAAATCTTAGCCCCCCGTTCTCCCCCCTTTTGCTGCTGTGCCAGCCATGAGCACAATGAGCATTGGCACAGTGTACAGAGCATTGGCCATTGGCACAGTGAGCCCATAAAAGCAATAATAATTTAAATGACACCCTCCCTTTCTTCCCCCCTTTGCTGCTGTGCAAGCCATGGGCACAGCAAGCCCCTAAAATCCCCATAACTTAAATCAGACACCCCCTTTCTCAACCCCTTTGCTGCTGTACCAACCATGGGTACAGCGAGCCCCAAAAATGCCCCATAATTTAAATCACAGACCCCCTTTCTCCCTGCTTTGCTGCTGTACCAACCATGGGCACAGCATCCATTTAAATGCCCAATAATTTAAATTGTAGCCCCTCTTTCTCCCCCCACTTTACTGCTGTGCCAACCATGGGCACAGTGAGCCCCTAAAATGCCCAATATTTTAAATCACGGCCTCCCTCCCCCCACCATTTGCTGATCTGCTAGGCATGGGCATAGTGAGCCCCTAAAATGCCCAGTAATTTAAATCTCAGACCCCCTTTCTCCCCGCTTTACTCCTGTGCCAACTATGGGCACAGCAACCATCTATAATCCCCAAGGATTTGAATGGTAGCCCCCCCCGTTCTCCCCCCCCCTTTGCTACTTTGCCAGGCATGGGCGCAGCCAGCCCCTAAAATGCCCAATAATTTAAACCACAGCCTCCCTCCCCCCCCCTTGCTGCTGTGCCAGCCATGAGAACAGTGACTCCATAAAATGGCAGATATATAAATGGCAGCCTCCCTTTCTCCCCCCCTTTGCTGCTATGCCAGCCATGGGCACAATGAGCATTGGCACAGTACACAGAGCATTGGCCATTGGCACAGTGAGCCTCTAAAAGCAATAATAATTTAAATGACACCCTCCCTTTCTTCCCCCCTTTGCTGCTGTGGGAGCCATGGGCACAGTGAGCCCCTGAAATGCCCAATAATTTGAATCACAGCCTCCTTTCCCCCTGCTTTACTGCTGTGCCAACCGTGGGCACAGCAAGCCCCTAAAATGCCCCATAATTTAAATCAGACACCCGATTTATCCCCCCCTTTGCTGCTGTACCAACCATGGGCACAGCAACCATCTAAAAGGCCCAATGATTTAAATTGTAGCCCCTCTTTCTCCCCCCACTCTGCTGCTGTGCCAGCCATGGGCACAGTGAGCCCCTAAAATGCCCCATAATTTAAATCCCAGACCCCCTTTCCCCCTGCTTTGCTGCTGTGCCAACCATGGGCACACCAACCATCTAAAATGCCCTATGATTTAAATTGTACCCCCCTTTCTCCCCCCTTTCCTACTGTGCCAGGCATGGGCACAGTGAGCCCCTAAAATGCCCAATAATTTAAATCATGGACCCCCCTTTCTCCCGTTGTGCCCATGCGGGCACATCATGAAAGAGGACGCAAAAGGGAGCTATAATTTAAATTATTAGGCGGCGGCTTGGGGGGGGGTTGAGCCTTGGCAGAACCCCTAAAATACCCAGTGATTTCAATCACAGCCTCCCTTTCTCCCCCCCATTGCTGCTGTGCCAGCCAGGGGAACAGTGAGCTCCTAAAATGCCCAATAATTTAAATTACACCACCGTTTCCCCCTTTGCCCTTAGCTCTTCCTAGAGCCCCCCCCCCGGTCCTAAACCTCCGCCCCCCCCACCACCAAACCGCCTCCTAATAATTTAAATTACGGCTCCCTTTTGCGTCCTCTGTCATGCTGTGTCCCCCCCGTGGACATAACGGTCCCCTAACTGCCGTCATTTAAACTTCAACGGACATCCTGGCCCCGCCCCTCGGAGAGGGAAGCGCCAGGGGAGCCTCTGGGGGGCGCTCTCTCCGTGGCTCTTGGGGGGCCGGCCCCGTGAGTGGGGAGACCGTCCCCCCGCTGGCGACGCGCAAAGGGGCGGAAGGGTTGGGGGCCGCTGCGCCCATTTTACACGCGCGCGGGAGAACTGAGGCCACGAAGGGAGGAAGGGTGGGCAGGCAGGCAGGCGGGCGCCGGCGGCCATCGCTGAGTCCCGAGGGCAGCCTCCCGGCCCAGCCGCTTCCCACGGCAGACGGGTCCTCCCTGGCGGCCGTGGCAGATGCCCCCTAAAACGCCCCCCACCCACGCCGCGCAGGGACCCCTTAGCTTGGCCGCGAGCCCCCCCTGCCCAAATCCTCCCTCCAGCAAAGCCGCCCCCCCAAGCCAACCAGAGACCCCTTAGCTTGGCCGAGGCCCCCCCTGCCCAAAACCTCCCCACGGCCAAGCCGCCCCCACCCAAGCCAACCAGGGACCCCTTAGCTCGGCCGAGGCCCCCCGCGGCCCAAAACCTCCCCACGGCCAAGCCGCCCCCCACCCAAGCCAACCAGGGACCCCTTAGCTTGGACGAGCCCCTCCCCCACTGCCCAAAACCTCCCCACGGCCAAGCCGCCCCCCCCCAAGCCAACCAGGGACCCCTTAGCTCGACCGCCGCCCCCCCCTGCCCAAAACTCCCCCCAGCAAAGCTGCCCCCCACCCAGGCAGGGCAGGGACCCCTTAAGTCGGCCGAGCCTCCCCCCCCACTGCCCAAAACCTCCCCACGGCCAAGCCGCCCCCCACCCCGGCAGGGCAGGGCCCCCTTAAGTCGGCCGAGCCTCCCCCCTCTGCCCAAATCCTCCCTCCAGCAAAGCCGGCCCCCACCCAAGCCCACCAGAGACCCCTTAGATCGGCTTAGACCCCCCCCACTTCCCAAAACCTCCAGCCAGGCAGCCCGCCCCCCACCCAAGCCGCGCAGGAACCCCTTAACTCGGCTTAGACCCCCCCCCGCTTCCCAAAACCTCCAGCCGGCCAACCCGCCCCCCACCCAAGCCGTGCAGGGACCCCTTAACTTGACCGACACTCCCTCCGCTGCCCAAAATCTCCAGCCGGCCAGCCCCCCCCCACCCAAGCCGCGCAGGGACCCCTTAACTCGGCCGAGACCCCCCCACTGCCCAAAACCTCCAGCCGGCCAAGCCGCCCCCCACCCAAGCCGCGCAGGGACCCCTTAACTCGGCCGAGACCCCGCCCGCTGCCCAAAACCTCCACCCGGCCAACCCGCCCCCCACCCAAGCCGCGTAGGGACCCCTTAACTCTGCCAAGACCCCCCCCTGCCCAAAACCTCCACCCGGCCAACCCGCCCCCCACCCAAGCCGCGCAGGGACCCCTTAACTCTGCCAAGACCCCCCCCCCACTGCCCAAAACCTCCACCCGGCCAACCCGCCCCCCACCCAAGCAGCGCAGCGACCCCTTAACACGGCCGAGACCCCCCCCCGCTTCCTAAAACCTTCACCCGGCCAACCCGCCCCCCGCCCAAGCCGCGCAGGGACCCCTTAACTCGGCCGAGACCCCCCCCCGCTACCCAAAACCTCCACCCGGCCAACCCGCCCCCCACCCAAGCCGCGCAGGGACCCCTTAACTCGGCCGAGACCCCCCCCCCGCTGCCCAAAACCTTCACCCGGCCAACCCGCCCCCCTCCCAAGCCACGAAGGGACCCTTAACTCGGCCAAGCCCCCCCCACTGCCCAAAACCTCCCCCATGGCCACAACGAGCCCCTAAAATACCCACAAGCTTAAATCATGACCCCCCCTTTGCTGCTCTGCCAACCACGACCTTCAAAGACGCCCATCGGTTTATTGAGGAGCTCCAGTCCCCCCCCCCTTTCCTGCGGCGCCGCCTCTAACGGCTGCCGGGAAAAGCGCGGAGTTTTCCTTCCTGGCTGCAATGCTCGGAAACCGCCACCAGGTGTCGCCCGGGGGTTTTGGAGAGAGGGCGGGCGGGGCTTCCAGGAGCGTTGCCAAGGGCGTTGCTATGGAGACTCTCTAGGCGGCTCAGTCTCAGAGGGCTCGGGCAGCGAGTGGTGAGGGATGGAGCGTCAACACGTGACAGACTAGGACTTCCGGGTCATAGGGCCGGCCCTCCAAGATGCGAGGGCCAGAGCGTCGCGGGAAAAAATTTCCGGGTCAGAGGGCAGACAAGAGTCAGATATAGACCGTCGTCCTACGACAGTATAAGACTTCCGTGGCAGAGGGCATACTCTCTGAGAGGCCAAGGGCAGAGCGTCGCCTGATAGACTTTCGAGGCGGTTCCGTCTCAAAAAGAGGCGCGCCCTAGGGTTGCCAGGTAGGCCTTCCGGGCGCCTGTTTGCGAGGGCCGGAGCCTGGCTGTGGGGACAATCTAGGAAGGGCGTCTCGTAGGTCCCGGCAAGGACTGCGGGGAGCTCTAGCACCGGGGAAACAAGGGGGAATATGACGGCGAGGGACCCCTGCCCGCTTCCGCCCTTTTGGCGCCATCCGTGGGTACAGTGAGCCCCCAAAATGCCCAGTAATTTAAATCTCAGACTCCCTTTCTCCCCGCTTTGCTCCTGTGCCAACTATGGGCACAGCGACCATCTATAATCCCCTAGGATTTGAATGGTAGCCCCCTGTTCTCCCCCCCCCTTTGCTGCTTTGCCAGGCATGGGCGCAGCCAGCCCCTAAAATGCCCAATAATTTAAATCAGAGACCCCCTTTCTCCACCACTTCGCTGCTGTGCCAACCATGGGCACAGTGAGCCCCTAAACTGCCCAATAAATTAAATGGCAGTCTCCCTTTCTACCCCCCCCCTTCGCTGATGTGGCAGCCATGGGCACAGTGAGCCCCTAAAATGCCCAATAATTTCAATCTCAGACCCCCTTTCTCTCCGCTTTGCTCCTGTGCCAACTATGGGCACAGCAACCATCTAAAATCCCCAAGAATTTGAATCGTAGCCGCACGTTCTCCCCCCCTTTGCTGCTTTGCCAGGCATGGGCGCAGCCAGCCCCTAAAATGCCCAATAATTTAAATCTTGGCCCCCCGTTCTCCCCCGCTTTGCTGCTGTGCCAGCCATGAGCACAGAGACTCCCTAAAATGGCAGATAATTTAAATGGCAGCCTCCCTTTCTCCCCCCCTTTGCTGCTACGCCAGCCATGGGCACAATGAGCATTGGCACAGTGCACAGAGCATTGGCCATTGGCACAGTGAGCCCCTAAAAGCGATAATAATTTAAATGACACCCTCCCTTTCTTCCCCCTTTGCTGCTGTGCGAGCCATGGGCACAGTGAGCCCCTTAAATGGCCAATAATTTAAATGGCAGACTCCCTTTCCCCCCACTTTGCTGCTGTGCCAGCCATGGGCACAGCGAGCTCCCAAAATGCCAAACAATTTAAATCACAGACCCCCTTTCTCCCTACTTTGCTCCTGTGCCCTAACCCTCACCCTGACCCTAACACTAACCCGCCCCCCTTTGCTGCTGTGGAAAGCGTGGCCACAATGAGTCCCTAAAATACCTAATACAGTCCCTCCTTTTTTCACAGCCTCCCTCCCCCCCCCTTTGCTGCTCTGCTAGGCATGGGCACAGTGAGCCCCTGAAATGCCCAATAATTTGAATCACAGCCTCCCTTCCCCCCCTTTGCTGCTGTGCCAACCGTGGGCACAGCAAGCCCCTAAAATGCCCCATAATTTAAATCAGACACCCCCTTTCTCCCCCCCTTTGCTGCTGTACCAACCATGGGTACAGTGAGCCCCTAAAATGCCCCATAATTTAAATCACAGACCCCCTTTCTCCCTGCTTTGCTGTTGTACCAACCATGGGCACAGCATCCATTTAAATGCCCAATGATTTAAATTGTAGCCCCTCTTTCTCCCCCCACTCTGCTGCTGTGCCAGCCATGGGCACAATAAGCCCCTAAAATGCCCCATAATTTAAATCACAGACCCCCTTTTCCCCTGCTATGCTGCTGTACAAACCATGGGCACAGCAACCATCTAAAATGCCCAATCATTTAAATTGTAGCCCCTCTTTCTCCCCCCACTTTGCTGTGCCAGGCATGGGCACAATGAGCCCCTAAAATGCCCAATAATTTAAATCACAGACCGCCTTTTCCCCCACTTTCCTGCTGTGCCAACCATAGGCACAGCGACCATCTAAAATGCACAATGATTTAAATTATAGCCCTGCTTTCCCCCTACTTCCTCTAAAATGCGGAACAATTTAAATTACAGACCCCCTTTCTCCCCGCTTTGCTGCTGTGCCAACCATGGGCACAGCAACCATCTAAATGCCCCTAAAATACCTAATAATTTGAATTACAGTCCCCCCTTTTTTCACAGCCTCCCTTTCTCCCCCCACTTTGCTGCTGTGCAAACCATGGGCACAGTGAGACCCTAAAATGCCCAATAATTTAAATCACCGCCACCCTTCCCTCCCTTTGCTGCTCTGCTAGGCATGGGCACAGTGAGCCCCTAAAATGCCCAATAATTTAAATCACAGCCTCCGTTTCTCCCGCCCCCTTTGCTGCTCTGCCAGGCATGGGCACAGTGAGACCCTAAAAATCCAAATAATTTAAATCACAGCCTCCCTTTCCCCCTGCTTTACTGCTGTACCAACCATGGGCACAGGGACCATCTAAAATGCACAATGATTTCAATTGTAGCCCCGCTTTATCCCCCCCCTTTCCTAATGTGCCAGCCATGGGCACAGCAAGCCCCTAAAATGCCCCATAATTTAGATCACAGACCCCCTTTCTCAATGCTTTGCTGCTGTGCCAACTTTGGGAACAGTGAGCTCCTAAAATGCCCCATAATTTAAATCACAGACCCCCTTTCTCCCCTCTTTGCTGCTGTACCAACCATGGGCACAGCAACCATCTAAAATGCCCAATGATTTAAATTGTAGCCCCTCTTCCCCCCCTTTCCTACTGTGCACAGTGACCACCTAAAATGTCCATTAATTTAAATCATAACCTCCCATTCTCCCCGCTTTGCTATTCTGCAAACAATGGGCACAGACAGACCATATACCCAATAATTTGTATTATAGTCCCCCCCCTTCATTCTCTTTTCCTGCTGTGCCAGCGATGGGCGCAGCGACCCCCTAAAATGCCCAATAATTTAAATCACAGACCCCCTTTCTCCCCTCTTTGTTGCTCTACCAACCATGGGCACAGCAACCATGTAAAATACCCAATGATTTAAATTGTAACCCCTCTTTCTCCCCCAATTCCTGCTGTGGCAGCAATGGGCACAGTGAGCCCCTAAAATGCCCCATAATTTAAATCACAGACCGCCTTTCTCCCCGCTTTACTGCTGTGCCAACCATGGGTACAGCAATCACCTAAAATGCCCAATAATTTGAATCACAGCCTCCCTTTCTCCCCGCCCCTTTTGCTGCTCTGCCAGGCATGGGCACAGTGAGCCCCTAAAAAGCCCAATAATTTAAATCACAGCCTCCCTTTCCCCCTGCTTTACTGCTGTACCAACCATGGGCACAGGGACCATCTAAAATGCACAATGATTTCAACTGTAGCCCCGCTTCCCCCCCCCCTTTCCTCATATGCCAGGCATGGCTGCAGCTAGCCCCTAAAATGCCCCAAAATTTAAATCACAGAACCCCTTTCTCCCCTCCTTTGCTGCTGTGCCAACCGTGGGTACAGTGAGCCCCTAAAATGCCCAATAATTTAAATCACAGACCTCCTTTTTCCCCTACGTTGCTGCTGTGCCAACCAAAGGCACAGTGGCCATCTAAAATGCCCAATGATTTAAATTGTAGCCCCTCTTCCCCCCCCCCATTTCCTACTGTGCCAGCTATGGGCACAGTGAGCCTCTAAAATGCCGAACAATTTAAATTATAGACCCCCTCGTTTCTCCCCGCTTTGCTGCTCTGCCAGCCATGGGCACAGCGACCATCTAAAATGCCCAATGATTTAAATTGTAACCCCTCTTTCTCCCTCCATTTCCTGCTGTGGCAGCAATGGGCACAGTGAGCCCCTAAAATGCCCAATAATTTAAATCACAGACCCCCTTTCTCCCCGCTTTACTGCTGTGCCAACCATGGGTACAGCAACCACCTAAAATGCCCAATAATTTAAATCACAGCCTTCCTTTCTCCCCGCTCCTTTTGCTGCTCTGCCAGGCATGGGCACAGTGAGACCCTAAAAAGCCCAGTAATTTAAAGCACAGCCTCCCTTTCCCCCTGCTTTACCAACCATGGGCACAGGGACCATCTAAAATGCACAATGATTTCAATTGTAGCCCCGATTTATCCCCCCCCCCTTTCCTAATATGCCAGGCATGGCTGCAGCTAGCCCCTAAAATGCCCCAAAATTTAAATCACAGACCTCCTTTTTCCCCTACTTTGCTGCTGTGCCAACCAAAGGCACAGCGGCCATCTAAAATGCCCAATGATTTAAATTGTAGCCCCTCTTCCCCACCCCGTTTCCTACTGTGCCAGTTATGGGCACAGTGAGCCTCTAAAATGCCCAACAATTTAAATTACAGACCCCTTTTCTCCCCGCTTTGCTGCTGTGCCAGCCATGGGCACAGCGACCATCTAAAATGCCCAATGATTTAAATTGCAGCCACCGTTTACCCCCTTAGCCAGGTGGAGTCCTCCCACTGCCCAAAACCTCCCACCGTCCAAGGCGTCCCCAACCAGGCCGCGCAGGGACCCCTTAGCTCGGCCGAGACCCCCCCCCACGGCCCAAGCCCTCCAGCCCGCCCCCCACCCAAGCCGCGCAGGGACCCCTTAACTCGGCCGAGACCCCCCCCCGCTTCCCAAAGCCTCCAGCCAGCCAGCCCGCCCCCCACCCAAGCCGCGCAGGGACCCCTTAACTCGACCGAGACCCCCCCTTCCCAAAACCTCCACCAGGCCAACCCGCCCCCCACCCAAGCCGCGCAGGGACCCCTTAACTCCGCCGAGACCCCCCCCCACTTCCCAAAACCTCCCCCCCACAAAGCCGCCTCCCGCCCAAACCACGCAGGGACACCTTAACTCTGCCGAGACCCCCCCCCCACTGCCCAAAACCTCCGCCCGGCCAGCCCGCCCACACCCAAGCCGCGCAGGGACCCCTTAACTCGGCCGAGACCCCCCCCGCTGCCCAAAACCTCCAGCCGGCCAGCCCGCACCCCACCCAAGCGGCGCAGGGACCCATTAACTCGGCCGAGACCCCCCCGCTGCCCAAAACCTCCGCCCGGCCAGCCCGCCCCCCACCCAACCGGTGCAGGGACCCCTTAACTCGACCTAGACCCCCCCCTTCCCAAAACCTCCACCAGGCCAACCCGCCCCCCACCCAAGCCGCGCAGGGACCCCTTAACTCCGCCGAGACCCCCCCACTTCCCAAAACCTCCCCCCCACAAAGCCGCCTCCCGCCCAAACCACGCAGGGACACCTTAACTCTGCCGAGACCCCCCCCACTGCCCAAAACCTCCGCCCGGCCAGCCCGCCCCCCACCCAAGCCGCGCAGGGACCCCTTAACTCGGCCAAGACCCCCCCCGCTGCCCAAAACCTCCAGCCGGCCAGCCCGCCCCCCAGCAAGCCGCGCAGGGACCCCTTAACTCGGCCGGGACCCCCCGCTGCCCAAAACCTCCAGCCGGGCAGCCCGCCCCCCAGCAAGCCGCGCAGGGACCCCTTAACTCGGCCGAGACCCCCCCACTGCCCAAAACCTCCAGCCAGCCAGCCCGCCCCCCACCAAGGACCCCTTAACTCGGCCAAAACCCCCCATTACCCAAAACCTCCAGCCCGCCCCCCACCCAAGCAGCGCAGGGACCCCTTAACTCGACCAAGACCCCCCCCCACTTCCCAAAACCTCCACCCGGCCAACCCGCCCCCCACCCAACCCGTGCAGGGACCCCTTAACTCGGCCGAGACCCCCCCACTTCCCAAAACCTCCAGCAGGCCAACCCGCCCCCCACCCAACCCGTGCAGGGACCCCTTAATTCGGCCATGACACCCCCACTTCCCAAAACCTCCAGCCGGCCAGCCCGCCCCCCACCCAACCCGTGCAGGGACCCCTTAACTCGGCCGGGACCCCCCCACTTCCCAAAATCTCCAGCCGGCCAGCCCGCCCCCCCCCAATGACCCCTTAACTCGGCGGAGACCCCCCCACTTCCCAAAATCTCCAGCCGGCTAGCCCGCCTCCGCCCAAGGACCCCTTAACTCGGCCAAAACCCCCCATTACCCAAAACCTCCAGCCCGCCCCCCCACCCAAGCAGCGCAGGGACCCCTTAACTCGGCCGAGACCCCCCCGCTGCCCCAAACCTCCCCCATGGCCACAACGAGCCCCTAAAATACCCACAAGCTTAAATCCTGACCTCCCCTTTGCTGCTGTGCCAACCACGACCTTCAAAAACGCCCATCGGTTTATGTAGGAGCTCCATTCCCCCCCCCCTTTCCTGCGGCGCCGCCTCTAACGGCTGCCGGGAAAAGCGCGGAGTTTTCCTTCCTGGCTGCACTGCTCGGAAACCGCCACCAGATGTCGCCCGGGGGTTTTTGAGAGAGGGTGGGCGGGGCTCCCGAGAGCGTTGCCAAGGGCGTTGCTATGGAGGCTCTCTAGGCGGCTCAGTCTCAGAGGGCCCGGGCAGCGAGTGGTGAGGGGTGGAGCGTCAACCCGCGACAGACTAGGACTTCCGGATCATAAGGCCGGCCCTCCAAGATGCGAGGGCCAGAGCGTCGCGGGACAGACTTTCCGGGTCAGAGGGCAGACAATAGAGTCAGATATAGACCGTCGTCCTACTACAGTATAGGACTTCCGTGGCAGAGGGCATACTCTCTGAGAGGCCAAGGGCAGAGCGTCGCCCGATAGACTTTTGAGGCGGTTCCGTCTCAGGAGGCGGGCCCTAGTGTTGGCAGGTAGGCCTTCCGGGTGCCTGTTTGCGAGGGCCGGAGCCTGGCTGTGGGGACAATCTAGGAAGGGCGTCTCGTAGGTCCCGGCAAGGACAGAGGGGAGCTCTAGCAGCGGGGAAAGGAGGAAGATGACGGCGAGGGACCCCTGCCCGCTTCCGCCCTCTTGGCGCCATCCGTGGGCACAGTGAGCCCCCAAAATGCCTGACTATTTAGATAGCACCCCCCTTTTTGCTACTATGTCAACCAGGGGCACAGCGAGCCCCTAAAATTCCCAAGAATTTAAATGTTAGCATCTCTTTTCTTCTGTGCCAACCACGAGCACAGAGATCCGCTAAAATGGTCAATATTTTAAAATGTAGCCCCTCTTTCTCCCCTCCCCCTTCGCTACTGTGCCACCCATGGGCACAGTGAGCCCCTAAAATGTCCAGTAATTTAAATCTCAGACTCCCTTTCTCCCCGCTTTGCTCCTCTGCCAATTATGGGCAAAGCGACCATCTATAATCCCCAAGGATTTGAATGGTAGCCCCCCGTTCTCCCCCCCTTTGCTGCTTTGCCAGGCATGGGCGCAGCCAGCCCCTAAAATGCCCAATAATTTAAATCACGGCCTCCCTTCCCCTCCCTTTGTTTCTCTGGTAGGCATGGGCGCACCTAGCCCCTAAAATGCCCAATAATTTAAATCACAGACCCTCTTTCTCCACCACTTCACTGCTGTGCCAACCATGGGCACAGTGAGCCCCTAAACTGCCCAATAATTTAAATGGCAGTCTCCCTTTCTGCCCCCCCCTTCGCTGTTCTGGCAGCCATGGGCACAGTGAGCTCCTAAAATGGCCAATAATTTAAATCCCAGAACCCCTTTCTCCCTCCCTTTGCTGCTGTGCCAACCATGGCCACAATGAGCCCCTAAAATGGCCAATAATTTAAATCCCAGACCCCCTTTCTCCCCTCTTTGCTGCTGTACCAACCATGGGCACAGCAACCATCTAAAATGCCCAATGATTTAAATTGTAGCCCCTCTTTCTCCCCCCCCTTTCCTACTGTGCCAGACATGGGCACAGTGAGCCCCTAAAATGGCCAATAATTTAAATCCCAGAACCCCTTTCTCACCCCCCCTTTGCTGCTTTGCCAACCATGGCCACAATGAGCCCCTAAAATGCCCAATAATTTAAATCCCAGAACCCCTTTCTCCCCCCCCCTTTGCTGCTGTGCCAATCATGGCCACAATGAGCCCCTAAAATGCCCAATAATTTAAATCCCAGAACCCCTTTCTCCCCCCCTTTGCTGCTGTGCCAATCATGGCCACAATGAGCCCCTAAAATGGCCAATAATTTAAATCCCAGAACCCCTTTCTCCCCCCCTTTGCTGCTGTGCCAATCATGGCCACAATGAGCCCCTAAAATGGCCAATAATTTAAATCCCATACCCCCTTTCTCCCCTCTTTGCTGCTGTACCAACCATGGGCACAGCAAGCATCTAAAATGCCCAATGATTTAAATTGTAGCCCCTCTTTCTCTCCCCCTTTCCTACTGTGCCAGGCATGGGCACAGTGAGCCCCTAAAATGGCCAATAATTTAAATCACAGACCCCCTTTCTCCCCTCTTTGCTGCTGTACCAACCATGGGCACAGCAAGCATCTAAAATGCCCAATGATTTAAATTGTAGCCCCTCTTTCTCCCCCCCCTTTCCTACTGTGCCAGGCATGGCCACAGTGAGCCCCTAAAATGCCCAATAATTTAAATCCCAGAACCCCTTTCTCCCCCTCTTTCCTACTGTGCCAGGCATGGGCACAGTGAGCCCCTAAAATGCCCAATAATTTAAATCATAGACCCCCCTTTCTCCCATTGTGCCCATGCGGGCACATCATGAAAGAGGACGCAAAAGGGAGCAATAATTTAAATTATTAGGCGGCGGCTTGGGGGGGGGTTTGAGCCTTGGCAGAGCCCCGAAAATACCCAATGATTTCAATCACAGCCTCCCTTTCTTCCCCCCCCCCATTGCTGCTGTGCCAGCCAGGGGAACAGTGAGCTCCTAAAATGCCCAATAATTTAAATTACACCACCGTTTTCCCCCTTTGCCCTTAGCTCTGCCTAGAGCCCCCCCACGGTCCTAAACCTCCGCCCCCCCACCAAGCCGCCTCCTAATAATTTAAATTACGGCTCCCTTTTGCGTCCTGTCATGCTGTGCCCCCATGCCATCCTCCCTCCAGCAAAGCCGCCCGCCCAAGCCAACCAGGGACCCCTTAGCTCGGCCGCCGCCCCACTGCCCAAAATCTCCCCCCAACAAAGCCGCCCCCCACCCAAGCCAACCAGGGACCCCTTACCTCGGCCGAGTCCCCCCCCACTGCCCAAAAACTCCCCCCAGGAAAGCCGCCCCCCACCCAAGCCAACCAGGGACCCCTTAAATCGCCCGAGTCCCCCCCCACTGCCCAAAAACTCCCCCCAGCAAAGCCGCCCCCCACCCAAGCCAACCAGGGACCCCTTACCTCGGCCGAGTCCCCCCACACTGCCCAAAAACTCCCCCCAGCAAAGCCGCCCCCCACCCAAGCCAACCAGGGACCCCTTACCTCGGCCGAATCCCCCCCCTGTCCAAAACCTCACCCCAGAAAAACCACCCCCACCCAAGCCAACCAGGGACCCCTTACCTCGGTCGAGCCCCTCCCCACTTCCCAAAACCTCCACCCGGCCAACCCGCCCCCCACCCAAGCCGCGCAGGGACCGCTTAACTCGGCCGAGACCCCCCCCCCCGCTACCCAAAACCTCCACCCGGCCAAGCCGCCCCCCACCCAAGCAGCGCAGGGACCCCTTAACTCGGCCGAGACCCCCCCGCTGCCCAAAACCTCCAGCCGGCCAACCCGCCCCCCACCCAAGCCGCGCAGAGACCCCTTAACTCGGCCAAGACCCCCCCCCTTCCCAAAACCTCCACCCGGCCAAGCCGCCCCCCACCCAAGCAGCGCAGGGACCCCTTAACTCGGCCGAGACCCCCCCACTGCCCAAAACCTCCAGCCGGCCAACCCGCCCCCCACCCAAGCCGCGCAGAGACCCCTTAACTCGGCCAAGACCCCCCCCTTCCCAAAACCTCCACCCGGCCCGCCCGCCCGCCCGCCCAGTAGCGCAGGGACCCTTTAATTCGGCCGAGAACCCCCCCCCACTGCCCAAAACGGCTACCCGGCCAAGCCGCCCTCCACCCAAGCCGCGCAGAGACCCCTTAACTCTGCCGAGACCCCCCCCCCACTTCCCAAAACCTCCACCCGGCCCGCCCGCCCCCCACCCAAGCCGCGCAGAGACCCCTTAACTCGGCCAAGACCCCCCCCCGCTGCCCAAAACCTCCACCCGGCCAAGCCGCCCCCCACCCAAGCAGCGCAGGGACCCCTTAATTCGGCCGAGAACCCCCCCCCACTTCCCAAAACCTCCACCCGGCCCGCCCGCCCCCCACCCAAGCCGCGCAGAGACCCCTTAACTCTGCCGAGAACCCCCCCCCACTTCCCAAAACCTCCACCCGGCCCGCCCGCCCCCCACCCAAGCCGCGCAGAGACCCCTTAACTCGGCCAAGACACCCCCCCCGCTGCCCAAAACCTCCACCCGGCCAACCCGCCCCCCACCCAAGCAGCGCAGGGACCCCTTAATTCGGCCGAGACCCCCCCCCGCTTCCCAAAACCTCCCCCATGGCCACAATGAGCCCCTAAAATACCCACAAATTTAAATCATGACCTCCCCTTTGCTGCTGTGCAAACCATGGGCGCAG
This sequence comes from Gambelia wislizenii, assembly GCA_030847615.1. Taxonomy (NCBI): domain Eukaryota; kingdom Metazoa; phylum Chordata; class Lepidosauria; order Squamata; family Crotaphytidae; genus Gambelia; species Gambelia wislizenii. The sequence goes on along the minus strand of JAUMIR010000012.1, from coordinate 30,826,398 downwards.
CGACCCACTAAAAAGCCCATCGATTTATGGAGGAGCCCCCATGTTCGCCCCCTTTCCTGCCGCGCCGCCTCTAACGGTCGGGGGAAAAGCGCGGGCTTCCCTTCCCGGCTGCAATGCTCCGGAACCGCCACCAGATGTCGCCCGGGCCTGAGAGAGCGGGCGGGCGGGGCTCCCGAGAGCCGTTGCCAAGGGCGTTGCTATGGAGACTTTCTAGGCGGCTCAGTCTCAGAGGGCCTGGGCAGCGAGTGGAGAGGGCAAGAGCGTCCTCACGCGAAGGCTAGGACTTCCGGGTCAGAGGCACGACCCTCCGAGTTATGAGGGCAAGAGCGTCGCTGGATAGACTTTCTTGTAGCTTCCGGGTCAGAGAGCGGACAATAGAGGCATAAGAGATAGAGCGTCCTCCTGCAACAGTATAGGACTTCCGTGGCAGAGGCCGTGCCCTCTGAGAGGCCAAGGGCAGAGCGTCGCCCGATAGACTTTCGAGGCGCTTCCGTCTCAGAAGGAGGCGGGCACTAGGGTTGGCAGGTAGGCCTTCCGGCCGCCTGTTTCCAAGGGCCTAAGCCTGGCTCTAGGGACAATCTAGCAAGGGCGGCTCGGAGGTCCTGACCAAGACGAGGGGACCTCTAGAAGCGGGAAAGGAGGAGGAGGAGGGCGAGGAACCCGCTGCCCCCCTTGGAATTCCTCCGCCCTCTTGGCGACAGCCATGGGCACAGTGAGCCCCCCAAATGCCTAATTATTTCGATAAGACCCACCTTTTCTCACCTTTTCACTGCTGTGCCAAACAGGGGCACAGTGAGCCTCTAAAATAGCCAATTTTAATTAAATTAAATAGGTATAATTGAAATGTGTGAATATAATGTGACTATACTGTGTTTAGATTAAGAGGGAAAATATATTAGTGTTAGAATAGTTTTATTTTTTTATTAGTATTAAAACAATTATTATGTTTGCGTTATTGTTACGGCCTTTTGCCGTCAGGTATATTTTTCACTAGAATGGTCTTATACCAATAAAAAAAATCCTACCCCCCCCCAAATTCCTAAAATAGCCAATAATTTAAATTGTAGTCTTTCTTTCCTACTATACCAACCATGGGAAAAGTGAGCCCCTAAAATGACAAAAAAATTTAAATTGTAGTCTCCCTTTCCTGCTGTGCCAACCACGAGCACAGTGATCCAATAAAATGGTCAATATTTTCAATTGCAGCTCCTCTGTCTCCCCCTTTGCAGCTGTGCCAACCATGGGCACAGTGAGCCCCTAAAATGGCCAATAATTTAAATCACAGCCTCACTTTCTCCCCGCCCCCCTTTCTCCCCCCCTTTGCTGCTATGCCAGTCAAGGGCACAGTGAGCCCCTAACATGCCTTATAATTTAAATCACAGCCTCCCTTTCTCTGCCCCCCCTTGCTACTGTGCAACCCATGGCCACAATGAACCCCTAAAATACCTAATAATTTGAATTATAGTCTCTCCTTCATTCTCTTTTCCCACTGAGCCAGCCATGGCTGCACCTAGCCCCTAAAATGCCCAAGGATTTAAACCACAGCCTCCCTCCGCCCATTTGCTGCTCTGCAAACCATGGGCACAGTGAACCCCTAAAATGCCCATTAATTTAAATCACAGATCCCCTTTCTCCCCTCTTTGCTACTCTACCAACCATGGGCACAGTGACCATCTAAAATACCCAATGATTTAAATTGTAGCCCCTCTTTATGCCCCCAGTTTGCTGCTGTGACAGCCATGGGCACAGTGAGCCCCTAAAAAACCCAATAATTTAAATCAGACCCCCTTTCTCCCCTCCTTTGCTGCTGTGCCAGGCATGGGCACAATGAGCCCCTGAAATGCCCAATAATTTAAATCACAGATCCCCATTCTCCCCTCTTTGCTGCTTTACCAACCATGGGCACAGCAACCATCTAAAATGCCCAATGATTTAAATTGTAGCCCCTCTTTCTCCCCCCCCTTTCCTACTGTGCCAGGCATGGGCACAGTGAGCCCCTAAAATGCCCAATAATTTAAATCCCAGAACCCCTTTCTCCCCCCCCCTTTGCTGCTGTGCCAACCATGGCCACAATGAGCCCCTAAAATGCCCAATAATTTAAATCCCAGAACCCCTTTCTCCCCCCCCCCTTTGCTGCTGTGCCAACCATGGCCACAATGAGCCCCTAAAATGACCAATAATTTAAATCCCAGACCCCCTTTCTCCCCTCTTTGCTGCTGTACCAACCATGGGCAAAGCAACCATCTAAAATGCCCAATGATTTAAATTGTAGCCCCTCTTTCTCTCCCCCTTTCCTACTGTGCCAGGCATGGGCACAGTGAGCCCCTAAAATGGCCAGTAATTTAAATCACAGACCCCTTTCTCCCCTCTTTGCTGCTGTACCAACCATAGGCACAGCAACCATCTAAAATGCCCAATGATTTAAATTGTAGCCCCTCTTTCTCTCCCCCTTTCCTGCTGTGCCAGGCATGGGCACAGTGAGCCCCTAAAATGGCCAATAATTTAAATCCCAGACCCCCTTTCTCCCCTCTTTGCTGCTGTACCAACCATGGGCACAGCAACCATCTAAAATGCCCAATGATTTAAACTGTAGCCCCTCTTTCTCCCCCCCCTTTCCTACTGTGCCAGGCATGGGCACAATGAGCCCCTGAAATGCCCAATAATTTAAATCATAGACCCCCTTTCTCCCCTCTTTGCTGCTTTACCAACCATGGGCACAGCAACCATCTAAAATGCCCAATGATTTAAACTGTAGCCCCTCTTTCTCCCCCCCCTTTCCTACTGTGCCAGGCATGGGCACAATGAGCCCCTAAAATGGCCAATAATTTAAATCCCAGAACCCCTTTCTCCCCCCCTTTGCTGCTGTGCCAACCATGGCCACAATGAGCCCCTAAAATGCCCAATAATTTAAATCCCAGAACCCCTTTCTCCCCCCCCTTTGCTGCTGTGCCAACCATGGCCACAATGAGCCCCTAAAATGACCAATAATTTAAATCCCAGACCCCCTTTCTCCCCTCTTTGCTGCTGTACCAACCATGGGCAAAGCAACCATCTAAAATGCCCAATGATTTAAATTGTAGCCCCTCTGTCTCTCCCCCTTTCCTACTGTGCCAGGCATGGGCACAGTGAGCCCCTAAAATGGCCAATAATTTAAATCACAGACCCCCTTTCTCCCCTCTTTGCTGCTGTACCAACCATGGGCACAGCAACCATCTAAAATGCCCAATGATTTAAATTGTAGCCCCTCTTTCTCTCCCCCTTTCCTACTGTGCCAGGCATGGGCACAGTGAGCCCCTAAAATGGCCAGTAATTTAAATCCCAGAACCCCTTTCTCCCCCCCTTTCCTGCTGTGTCAATCATGGCCACAATGAGCCCCTAAAAGGGCCAATAATTTAAATCCCAGACCCCCTTTCTCCCCTCTTTGCTGCTGTACCAACCATGGGCACAGCAACCATCTAAAATGCCCAATGATTTAAATTGTAGCCCCTCTTTCTCTCCCCCTTTCCTACTGCGCCAGGCATGGGCACAGTGAGCCCCTAAAATGGCCAATAATTTAAATCACAGACCCCCTTTCTCCCCTCTTTGCTGCTGTACCAACCATGGCACAGCAACCATCTAAAATGCCCAATGATTTAAATTGTAGCCCCTCTTTCTTCCCCCCCCTTTCCTACTGTGCCAGGCATGGGCACAGTGAGCCCCTAAAATGCCCAATAATTTAAATCATAGACCCCCCTTTCTCCCATTGTGCCCATGCGGGCACATCATGAAAGAGGACGCAAAAGGGAGCTATAATTTAAATTATTAGGCGGCGGCTTGGGGGGGGGGGGTTGAGCCTTGGCAGAGCCCCGAAAATACCCAATGATTTCAATCACAGCCTCCCTTTCTCCCCCCCCCCCCATTGCTGCTGTGCCAGCCAGGGGAACAGTGAGCTCCTAAAATGCCCAATAATTTAAATTACACCACCGTTTCCCCCTTTGCCCTTAGCTCTGCCTAGAGCCCCCCCCCCACGGTCCTAAACCTCCGCCCCCCCACCAAGCCGCCTCCTAATAATTTAAATTAAGGCTCCCTTTTGCGTCCTCTGTCATGCTGTGCCCCCATGCCATCCTCCCTCCAGCAAAGCCGCCCGCCCAAGCCAACCAGGGACCCCTTAGCTCGGCCGCCGCCCCCCCCCCACTGCCCAAAAACTCCCCCCAACAAAGCAGCGGAGGGACCCCTTAGCTCGGCCGCCGCCCCCCCACTGCCCAAAAACTCCCCCCAGCAAAGCCGCCCCCCACCCAAGCCAACCAGGGACCCCTTACCTCGGCCGAGTCCCCCCACACTGCCCAAAAACTCCCCCCAGCAAAGCCGCCCCCCACCCAAGCCAACCAGGGACCCCTTACCTCGGCCGAATCTCCCCCCCCTGTCCAAAACCTCACCCCAGAAAAACCACCCCCCACCCAAGCCAACCAGGGACCCCTTACCTCGGTCGAGCCCCCCCCACTTCCCAAAACCACCACCCGGCCAGCCCGCCCCCCACCCAAGCCGCGCAGGGACCCCTTAACTTGGCCAAGACCCCCCCCCACGGCCCAAAACCTCCACCCGGCCAACCCGCCCGCCCCCCAAGCCGCGCAGGGACCCCTTAACTCGGCCGAGACCCCCCCCCACTTCCCAAAACCTCCAGCCAGCCAACCCGCCCCCCACCCAAGCAGCGCAGCAACCCCTTAACTCGGCCGAGACCCCCCCCACGGCCCAAAACCTCCACCCGGCCCGCCCGCCCCCCACCCAAGCCGCGCAGAGACCCCTTAACTCGGCCAAGACCCCCCCCCTGCCCAAAACCTCCACCCGGCCAGCCCGCCCCCCACCCAAGCCGCGCAGGGACCCCTTAACTTGGCCAAGACCCCCCCCCACGGCCCAAAACCTCCACCCGGCCAACCCGCCCGCCCCCCAAGCCGCGCAGGGACCCCTTAACTCGGCCGAGACCCCCCCCACTTCCCAAAACCTCCAGCCAGCCAACCCGCCCCCCACCCAAGCAGCGCAGCAACCCCTTAACTCGGCCGAGACCCCCCCCACGGCCCAAAACCTCCACCCGGCCCGCCCGCCCCCCCCCAAGCCGCGCAGGGACCCCTTAACTCGGCCGAGACCACCCCCCACTTCCCAAAACCTCCAGCCGGCCAAGCCGCCCCCCACCCAAGCCGCGCAGGGACCCCTTAACTCGGCCGAGACCCCCCCCCACTGCCCAAAACCTCCAGCCGGCCAACCCGCCCCCCACCGAAGCCGCACAGGGACCCCTTAACTCGGCCGAGACCCCCCCCCACTGCCCAAAACCTCCAGCCGGCCAAGCCGCCCCCCACCCAAGCCGCGCAGGGACCCCTTAACTCGGCCGAGACCCCCCCCCGCTGCCCAAAACCTCCACCCGGCCCGCCCGCCCCCCACCCAAGCAGCGCAGGGACCCTTTAATTCGGCCGAGACCCCCCCCCCACTGCCCAAAACGGCTACCCGGACAGCCGCCTCCCCCCCAAGCCACGCAGGGACCCCTTAACTCGGCCAAGACCCCCCCACACTACCTTCAAAGACGCCCATTGGTTTATTGAAGAGATCCAGTCCCCCCCCCCTTTCCTGCGGCACCGCCTCTAACGGCTGCCGGGGAAAAGCGCGGGGTTTTCCTTCCAGGCTGCACTGCTCGGAAACCGCCACCAGATGTCGCCCGGGGGTTTTGAGAGAGGGCGGGCGGGGCTCCCGAGAGCGTTGCCAAGGGCGTTTCTATGGAGACTCTCTAGGCGGCTCAGTCTCAGAGGGCCCGGGCAGCGAGTGGAGAGGGGTAGAGCGTCAACACGCGACAGACTAGGACTTCCGGGTCATAGGGCCAGCCCTCTAAGATGCGAGGGCCAGAGCGTCGAGGGATAGACTTTCCGGGTCAGAGGGCAGACAATAGAGTGAGATATAGACCGTCGTCATACGACAGTATAGGACTTCCGTGGCAGAGGGCATACTCTCTGAGAGGCCAAGGGCAGAGCGTCGCCCGATAGACGTCGGGGGCGGTTCCGTCTCAGAAGGAGGCGGGCCGGAGGGTTGGCAGGTAGGCCTTCCGGGCGCCTGTTTGCGAGGGCCGGAGCTTGGCTGTGGGGACAATCTAGGAAGGGCGTCTCGTAGGCCCCGGCAAGGACGGAGGGGAGCTCTAGCAGCGGGGAAACAAGGAGGAAGATGAGGCGAGGGACCCCCTGCCCGCTTCCGCCCTCTTGGCGCCATCCGTGGGCACAGTGAGTCCCCAAAATGCCTGACTATTTAGATAACACCCCCTTTTCTCCCCTTTTTGCTACTATGCCAACCAGGGGCACAGTGAGCCCCTAAAATTCCCAAGAATTTAAATGTTAGTATCTCTTTTCTTCTGTGCCAACCACGAGCACAGTGATCCGCTAAAATGGTCAATATTTTAAAATGTAGCCCCTCTTTCTCCCCTCCCTCTTCGCTACTGTGCCACCCATGGGCACAGTGAGCCCCTAAAATGCCCAGTAATTTAAATCTCAGACCCCCTTTCTCCCCGCTTTGCTCCTGTGCCAACTATGGGCACAGCGACCATCTATAATCCCCAAGGATTTGAATGGTAGCCCCCCGTTCTCCCCCCACCTTTGCTGCTTTGCCAGGCATGGGCACAGCCAGCCCCTAAAATGCCCAATAATTTAAATCACAGACCCTCTTTCTCCACCACTTCACTGCTGTGCCAACCATGGGCACAGTGAGCCCCTAAACTGCCCAATAATTTAAATGGCAGTCTCCCTTTCTGCCCCCCCCCTTTGCTGCTATGCCAGCCATGAACACAGTGACTCCCTAAACTGCCCAATAATTTAAATGGCAGCCTCCCTTTCTCCCCCTCCCCCTTTGCTGCTATGCCAGCCATGGGCACAATGAGCATTGGCACAGTGCACAGAGCATTGGCCATTGGCACAGTGAGCCCCTAAAAGCGATAATAATTTAAATGACACCCTCCCTTTCTTCCCCCCTTTGCTGCTGTGCGAGCCATGGGCACAGTGCGCCCCTTAAATGGCCAATAATTTAAATGGCAGCCTCCCTTCCCCCCCCTTTGCTGCTGTGCCAGCCGTGGGCACAGCGAGCTCCTAAAATGCCCTGACCCTAACCCGCCCCCCTTTGCTGCTGTGGAAAGCATGGCCACAATGAGCCCCTAAAATACCTAATAATTTGAATTACAGTCCCCCCTTTTTTCACAGCCTCCCTTTCTCCCCCCCCCCTTGCTGCCCTGCTAGGCATGGGCACAGTGAGCCACTGAAATGCCCAATAATTTGAATCACAGCCTCCCTTCCCCCCCTTTGCTGCTGTACCAACCATGGGCACAGCAAGCTGCTAAAATACCCCATTATTTAGATCACAGACCCCCTTTCTCCCTGCTTTGCTGCTGTACCAACCATGGGCACAGCAACCATCTAAAATGCCCAATGATTTAAATGGTAGCCCCTCTTTCTCCCCCCACTCTGCTGCTGTGCCAGCCATGGGCACAGTGAGCCCCTAAAATGCCCCATTATTTAAATCACGGACCCCTTTTCTCCCCGCTTTGCTGCTGTGCCAACTGTGGGCACAGTGAGATCCTAAAATGCCCCATAAATTAAATCACAGCCTCCCTTTCTCCCCCCCCCCCTTTGCTGCTGTACCAACCATGGGCACAGCAAGCCCTTAAAATGCCCCATAATTTAAATCACAGACCCCCTTTTTCAATGCTTTGCTGCTGTGCCAATTTTGGGAACAGTGAGCTCCTAAAATGCCCCATAATTTAAATCTCAGACCCCCTTTCTCCCCCGCTTTGCTGCTGTACCAACCATGGGCACAGCAACCATCTAAAATGCCCAATGATTTAAATTGTAGCCCCTCTTCCCCCCCCCTTTCCTACAGTGCACAGTGAGCTCCTAAAATGTCCATTAATTTAAATCATAACCTCCCATTCTCCCCGCTTTGCTGTTCTGCAAACCATGGGCACAGTGAGCCCATATACACAATAATTTGAATTATAGTTCCCCCCCCCTTCATTCTCTTTTTCCGCTGTGCCAGCCATGGGCGCAGCGACCCCCTAAAATGCCCAATAATTTGAATCACAGCCTCCCTTTCTCCCCCCCCCGCCTTTGCTGCTCTGCCAGGCATGAGCACAGTGAGCCCCTAAAAAGCCCAATAATTTAAATCACGGCCTCCCTTTCCCCCTGCTTTACTGCTGTACCAACCATGGGCACAGGGACCATCTAAAATGCACAATGATTTCAATTGTAGCCCCGCTTTATCCCCCCCCTTTCCTAATGTGCCAGGCATGGCTGCAGCTAGCCCCTAAAATGCCCAATAATTTAAATCACAGACCTCCTTTTCCCCCTATTTTGCTGCTGTGCCAACCAAAGGCACAGCGGCCATCTAAAATGCCCAATGATTTAAATTGTAGCCCCTCTTTCCCCGTTTCCTACTGTGCCAGCTTTGGGCACAGTGAGCCTCTAAAATGCCCAACAATTTAAATTACAGAAGCCCTTTCTCCCCGCTTTGCTGCTGTGCCAACCATGGGCACAGCGACCATCTAAAATGCCCAATGATTTAAATTGCAGCCACCGTTTACCCCCTTAGCCAGGCGGAGTCCCCCCACTGCCCAAAACCTCCCACCGGCCAAGGCGCCCCCAACCAGGCCGCGCAGGGACCCCTTAGCTCGACCGAGACCCCCCCCCCACGGCCCAAGCCCTCCAGCCCGCCCCCCACCCAACCCTTGGAGGGACCCCTTAACTCGGCCGAGACCCCCCCGCTGCACAAAACCTCCACCCGGCCAGCCCGCCCCCCTCCCAAGCCGCGCAGGGACCCCTTAACTCGGCCGAGACCCCCCCCACGGCCCAAACCCTCCAGCCCGCCCCCCACCCAACCCTTGGAGGGACCCCTTAACTCGGTCGAGACCCCCCGCCTGCCCAAAACCTCCAGCTGGCCAGCCCGCCCCCCGCCTAAGGACCCCTTAACTCGGCCGAGACCCCTCCCCGGCTGCCCCAAACCTCCAGCCGGCCAGCCCGCCCCCCACCCAAGCCGCGCAGGGACCCCTTAACTCGGCCAAGACCCCCCCACTTCCCAAAACCTCCCCCATGGCCACAATGAGCCCCAAAAATACCCACAAATTTAAATCATAACCTCCCCTTCGCTGCTGTGCCAACCATGACATTCAAAGACGCCCATTGGTTTATTCAGGAGCCCCCACGTTCGCCCCCTTTCCTGCGGCGCCGCCTCTAACGGCTGCCGGGGAAAAGCGCGGGCTTCCCTTCCCGGCTGCAGTGCTCCGGAACCGCCACCAGATGTCGCCCGGGCCTTGTAGAGAGAGGGCGGGCGGGGCTCCCAGGAGCGTTGCCAAGGGCGTTGCTATGGAGATAGTCTATGTGGGTCAGTCTCAGAGGGCCGGGCAGCGAGTGGTGTGGGCTAGAGCGTCTGCACTCTGCCGACTAGGACTTCCGGGTCAGAGGACAGGCACTCCAAGATGTGAGGACCAGAGCGTCACCGGATAGACGTATTAAGAGTTTCCGGGTCAGAGGAAAGGACATAGAACCTCAGAGGCTAGAGCGTCAGTATCCGGCAGTATAGGACTTCCGTTTCCCAGGGCCGGCTCTCTGAGAGGCCAGGCCCAGAGCGTCGCCCCTTAGACTTTCTCGGCGGTTCCGTCAAAGAGAGGCGGGACCAAGTGGACGCAGGCCTCAGCACCGCAGGTAGGCCTTCCGGCGCCTGTTTCCTACGGCCGGAGCACAGGGACCCCAGCAAATACCCCATAATTTAAATTACACCTCCACTTCTTACCTGCTCTGCTGGCATGCTAAGCATGGGCACAGGGACCCTAGCAAATGCCCCATAATTTAAATTACACCTCCACTTTTTACCCGCTCTCTTGGTATGCCAACCATGGGCACAGGGACCCCACAAATGCCCCGTAATTTAAATTACACGCCCACTTTTTACCGCTCTCCTCGTATGGGAACCATGGGCCCCAAAAGGCACGAGTCTTTCATTGCGCTGCCCTCTGGTGGCAGTCCGTGAGCACTGCCGTTTGCCCACCTGGAAGTGATTCATGGGTCAGAAGTTCCAGCGGGTGGTCCTGCAGGACGGGAAGGCACCCATTCAGAAGGAGAGGCCGCCTTGCACCCCAAACCTTCTAACTCTCAAACTCTTCCACGTAAAGGCCTCCCGGGTTACACTGCTTACACAGGGTTAGACTCCGATGGTCCTTGAGACTTGTTGGATTGCAGCTCCCAGCAGCCTGGAGTGCTAGATTTCCCTCAACAGTATTTGGAAGGCTACACGTTTCCCACCCCTGTTCTAGTAGCTGCCTTGCAAACTTCCCTGACCCACCTATCTAGGACAACAGTTCCCATCACTCATACTGGATCAGGGGGTGATGGGAAGTGACACCCCACACTTCTGAGGGGTCCTTTAGTTGGGAAAGGGTGAAATCAAACCCCTGCCTCAGTGCTGCCTGGGGATGATGGGCACTGTTGTCCAGCATTTCTGAGGGGCCCAGTAAATACAGTTGGGTTAAAACCCCACTTTCCACAGTGACTGGGAAATGGGGGGACCTGAAATCCGATGCCTTAAAATGTCTCCGCCATTGGGAGAGGCTGGTTTAAGCCCCCTCCTTCTGCTGGGAGCTGTATCCCAAGACATCTGGGGCAAGGTGGTTTTGGCCCCGCTGGGTTGAGGTTCCCTCCTGAGCTGAGTCTTCCCTGTGTCTGTCTGTAACTGGACATTCACCCACCTGTGGTGAACTGTCTCAGTGGACCACTGGGGTGGTGAGTTTGACTCTTCCACCCAGCAATTCCCTACCTCCCCCCCCACCCCAAACTATTTTTCCATCCCAAATGCAGTGGGGGGTCACCAGTCTCGCCTCTGTTAAGGGACTGTTGCTCTTTGGTACCTTCTAACTGTTTGTGACTTATGGCGACCGCATCACGGTGTCTTATTGGTAGGATTTGCCTTCCTCAGAGGAGGCTGAGAGACTGTGACTTTGCCGAGGTCACCCGGGGGTTTCCATACCCGAGCGAAGGGGACCTGAATCCTGGTCTCCAGAGCCACAGTCCAGCACTCAAACCACCCAGCCAGGCCCTCTCTGGCTGCCCCTGGAGGTGAAGCTGGGGCCTCCTCACCCCCTAACCCTCCACACCAGGGAAAGACCTTTTTATTATCCAGGCTGGATTGGTGGGGGTTCATTGGCCATTCAGCTTCCAACCCCGGCCTTCCTAAAGATCTCAGCAACTGAGGGGGGGGGCCTTGGCGGGTCCATCAATCTGGGCAGCAAAAAGCCAGGACTAGCTTGGAAGATGCTCCAGCCTCCAAATTTCAGAGGGAGGGCTCCCTGAGATTTGCTCCTGAGGGCATGCTGGCCTCTGCTGCTAAGAGGGTCACCCTGCAACGTGTACTCCTAGAATTGTCTGTGAAGATGCTCTAGCCTGCGCTATTCAGAGGGCAGCCCTTCTGAGACATGATCCTGACTGTCTCCCAGAAGACGCTGTATTGTCTGGCATTCAGGGGGTTTTACTTTATTTTAGCTGCTAGCAGGTGATGCTTTTTGGCCTTGCTCAAGCAGGAAACCTGAGGAGGAAGACTCTAAAATGCTCTAGCTGGTGAAGCTTTCCAGGCGCTTGGCACTGATTTAGGGGGGAAGGGGGGAACCCTAATGCTTCTTCCCCCATGGCATGGCAACGTTTATTTTCCCGCCCCATTCTATGACTTGGGGAAAAGTGTAGGTTTGTCAACCTTAAGAAATTTATTGTGGAATTTCATGCTTTATACTCACTGGTCCTCATCCTTCTACTGTGACACTGATAATTAAAACTTTAAACGTAAAACAGAAGGGTGGCGAAAGGATACGAGCTGTCTTTCAGACACAAAGACAAAACCAATCCCGTTTTGTTTTCAATTGTAGGAAGGGGCTACTTGGAAACTGGCCCTCTTTTGAAAAACTGATAGATGGAATTACAGTGAAAAGGCAATCCAAATGGTGAAGGTCCCATAAGGAGGCCATAGTGCCCTGGTATGGGTAGTCTTTCTTCCAGAATGGAGAAAAGGTAAACGACCTTTCTGGCTTACTGGTTTCTGTCTTGCCCATTTCTTTAGCAGAAATCACAATCTTGGAGAAATGGTGCTGAAAATTGACCTTCCTAAACTTTTAAACACATTAGGGATTGTAGTTTTATGGGGGGGGTGCAGCAGTTATAAAGATATTAAAGAGAGGATTGAGACAAGTTGAGCTCCTCTAGAGGAACAATGGCCTGACTCATTATAAGGCTACTTTGACTGACATTTTTCTCAAGGTGCTGCCCCATTCTCAACATGGAATATGTGCTATTGCTATTGATTCAGGGTGGATGCTCATAACCTCAAAACACAAGTTTCATTCAAGACCAACCAGAATTAATAAATTAACAGGCTTTATTTGTGCGAAAATGGGAATAAAGTATCAAATTATGTTTGGTGAGTACAGTGTACTGGTCTTAGGACATGAGCTTTTCCTGTACTTTTTTTTTACACTGAAAATTTCAAAACAGAGCTTTGACCTGAAAGACCCTGAGGAGCCAAATCTGGATTCCAGCCCCCCACCGGCTATTACAACTGCTCCTTCCAAACTACTTGGGGCATCCTCTCCCTCTCCCTTGAATATTCCCTCCAAGGCTTTTGAAGCGCAATTTTAAACCGGCCCAGACTGTAGCTTATACACACAACTACATACACACAAATTTTTGTGTAGAGATTCAAAGTGGCTCTTCACTGTTTAGAACTCCCCAACCCCCAAAATGGGTGTAAAGTCAGAATTTGCACCAGTTTTTATTTTCCAATGGTGAGCCAGAGAGAGAGAAATGTTTTGTACTTGGCAAGGAGGACCAGAAGATCAGGAAGACTTATGTCCGAAACTCAGCAAGTGACAAACTGCAGAATCTCCACCATGCTACAAAATGACAGTGAGATAGTAAGGCATTAGGGCACCATCTTACCCTGCTGCCATTTTGAAGATTTCCTACACCAACCAATGCATTTTATAACAAAGACATCATTCCATCAACACAACAAAGGCAGAATCTTATTGCCTTCTCTGGATGGTTATAAATCATAAAACAAGGCACTGTCCCATTCGAACGGACATGTGATGCTATAGAATGGGGAGCCATGGCGTCTTCTAGCAGCAACCCAGTAGGGAGTCTCAACAAAATGCTCTTGGGTGGAAATGGTGGAAGTACCTTTATCCCGACAGAAGCAGAGTGGATCTTTCCAAGGCAGAGGATGTGACAACAATGGACATGGACTGCCTCAGATGCAGATTCTGGGAATGCAGCAGGCACAGCCTCCTGCAGGCAGAGGTGGTCCGTCCATGGCCCCGCTTGCCAACATGCCAGACTGGCAGCAGAGGCTCACTCCGGAAGTTGGCCAGCAGAGTCTCTGCTTCTGGAGGAAAACAGTCTGTTGTCTTTCTCTCCTTGAACAGTAAGATGTAGATGGCCAATGACTTACCAATGCTAAGCAAGCCATCCAGCTCAGTTCCTTGGTAGGGAGCTGTTCAAAATTCCCACATCTCCATGCAGGTGCTGGTCAGCCTTGGAGAAAACAGCAGGAGCCGATTTTGCCACCAACAACCTTTGTGTGACATGCTTTTCATCGCTGTTTTCACCTGTAACACGGGAAAAAGTGAAACAAGCCTATTCAGGTCCATACAGCCTACTGGTAGAGGTGCTCCTAAGGACTTTAGACAGGAGACTTTTCCAACTACCACCTAGAGACAACTAGCCCTTATTAGCATTAACATAATTAGTGATTAATGTGATGACGAAACCTCCATTCAGTGCTCATACCCTGCATACGTCGACGGGTTAAGTAAACCAATCCCCCAAAAGCAGAAGAACCCCAAACCCAGCATCTCCCAATAGCCCAGGGAACTCTGCAACTGACAGCAGCCTTGCTTCCTCCATGGGCAGATGCAAAATCACCAACACAGCAAGTGCTTTGGAGCTGGAGTGAGCGTGGGACCCCAGCAGAAACTCCCACTCCTGTCAATTTATATTTTCTCTCAAATTTTTATGCGTTATTAACACAGCAACTTTGATAACTAATTAAGAATGAGAAAAGAACACTGTCAGACATACTTAGGATGGTTTCATATGCAACTCCATGCTGAGTTAATAAATCTTTCAGGTTTTGCAGATCTTCAGAAAGTTTCTTGTACTCCTAGAAGAAAGGAGGAGTATTTAATATCAGGTGGGTTCTCCACAAAGACAGATAGCAATGTAATAGAATGCAAATCATCCAGGCAGAGAGTCCTTGCAAACAAAAGCAAGCAGCATGAAACGCAGATGCCCCTCACATCAAGACACTGATTCTGCCCAAGACACAGGGTCCAGCAAATGAGGCATGGAGCACTTCCAACTTGTTCTATCCACCCCTTTTTAGCTAGGGGTCAAATATTCATTGCGGGCAAGGGATACCCCCCACCCTGCCCCCCTCTGCTTGATCAGGACTGCCCATTAAACCAAGGTTCCCAGCTAAGCAAGGGCTTGAACACCATTTCACGTACCTTATTGCATTTTTCCAATGAACCAAATACCAAATGTGGGGATTTTGTTCTCTTCTCTTCTGTTTCTCTTGCTGATTTAAAAAAGCTGGCTTCTTCAAATATCTCTCTCAACCTTTTATTGTATCCCTGGGGGAGTGAAGACGAAAGCAAAGCTTATTCCTGCATGCCAAATATGATTCACCTTTTTAGTTTTGTTTCTAGGAGCCTAGGGGATTAGTTTCACAGGACTGGCTGCACACTCCAATTACCACAACACAAAACAAACCCAGTTTAAAATCAAGTTCACCATCCAAAATTCATGTATTTTCATCAAAACACACAAAGGAATACTAATTTGTTGTTATAACAGTTTATACAATTTTACTTTGAAATAAGACAGAGCATTTGTGCATTTATGCAACATAGTGGCATAACTGAAAACCTCTGGCACTGCAGAATCATGTTGGGTTACTAAGCGTTTTCTGTTTGACGCTTTGGCTCAGTTCAGACAATATGACCACTGATCACAGTTCAGGAAAACCACCTCTTTTGATCCAGGGGCACATTTATAGGCAGGACCACCAGTTGGCTGCCATGGTGAATCACACAGCTCAAACGGACCCCCGGGCACATCTAGTCCAACCTCCTGCCACTGTAGGAACACAATGCTATGATATAAAGGGCAAGATGATGGAATAGAGAATGTACATAATCCAATTTGCTGATGACCCCAAATTAGAAGCAAATGATAATACCTGTTATGGTGGATTTAGGATACAAAATAAACTTGACAAGATTGGAGAGTAGATCCAAAACTAACCAAATGTATTTCAATAGGTATAAGCATAACATAGAATCATAGAATTGAAAGAGATCCCAAGGACCACCCAGTCCAACCCCATTCTGCCAAGTAGGAATACACATTCAAAGCATTCCTGGCAGATGCCCATCTAGCCTGTTATTGAAAAAGGAGACTCTACCACATTCCACTGCTGAACAGCTCTTTTCATCAGGACATTCTTCCTAATGTTTATGTGGAATCTCTTTTCCTGTAGTTTGAGTTCATTGCTCTGTGTCCTAGTCTCTGCAGTAGAAAACAAGCTTGTTCCACCCTCAATATGACATCTTTTCAAATATTAAAACACAGCTATCATGTCTTCTCCAGGCTAAACATACCCAGCTCCCTAAGCTGCTCTTCACAGGGCATAACGGCTTCCAGACCACCCACCATTTTGGTCACCCTCCTCTGGACACCTTCCAGCTTGTCAATACCCTTCTTGAATTGCAGTGCCCAGAAATCTAGGTGAAGTCTGACTAAAGCAGAATAGACTGCTACAATTATGCCCCACGATCTGGATACTATACTCCTATTGATGAAGCCTAGAATCACATTGTCATTTTCAGCTGCCGCATCACGCTGTTGATCCATGTTCAGCTTGTGGTCTATTAATACCCCTAGATCCCTTTTCAATGTACTACCATCAAGACAGCTGTAGCCCATCCTACATCTTTGCATTTCAGTTTTTTCTACCTATGTGGAATAACTTAATTTCTCCCTGCTGACATTCATTTGGTTAGTTTGGCCCACCTCTCCAATCTGTTACGGTCCTTTTGAATTCTGATCCTGTCCTCTAGGGTTTTCACTACCCCTAATATTTGGTGTCATCTGGAAATTTAATAAGCATGCCCTCCATTCCATATTCCAAGTTATTTGTAAAGATGCTGAATAGCATTGGGCCCAGAACAGAACCCTGTGGCACCCCACCAGTCACTTCTCTCCAGGATGAAGAGGAACCATTGATGAACACCAATGCAATTATAAATTTACCTTACAGTAGTACTTTGTAGCCCACATTTTATTAGCCTAATAGGAAGAATATCATGAGGGAAATCAAACTATGCCAAATCCACATCATTACCTTCATCTACCTAGCTTGTAACTCTATCAAAGAAAGAGAGAAAGAGAAAGATCAGATGAGTCTGTCATGACTAGTTTTTGAATAACCCATACTGTTTTTTTTAGTGAACACAGCATCCCTTTCTAAGTGCTGCCTGTTTAATGAACTGCTTTAGAATCTTTCCTGGTATTGATGTCAGACTGACTTGGTGATAATTGTTTGGGTCCCCCCTTTTCAAATGGAAATATGAACTCCATACATATAGGATAGGTGACACCTGGCTTGACAACAGCATATGTGGAAAATGTCTAGGAAACTTAGTAGATGATGAGCTAAACATGAGTCAATAGCATTCTACAGCCAATGCTGTTCTAAGCTGCATCAACAGGAATGGTGTCCAGATTAAGGGAAGTAACAGTGCCACTCTATTCTGGTCAGAACTCACCTGGAGTCACCTATGTCCAGTTCACCACAGTTAAAGATACTGACAAACTGCTGTATGTCCAGAGGAAGGTGACCAAGATGGGAACAGGTCTAGAAACTCCACACTTTATTCAGAACACCTTTGGGAACGAGGTTTGCTTAACTTGGACAAGATCCAGAGACAACATGAACACCATCTTTAAATATTTGAAGTCATTTCCCACTTATGATTACCCTAATGTACCTTTCAGAGTTTACTCAGCAGTATTTGTCCGATGGGGATTCACCTTTGTGTTGCTGAGGCTGAGAGAGAGGATGACTTCCCAAGATCACCAGTGGGTTTCCATGGCAGAACAAAAGGGGATTCAAACCCAAATCTCCCAGAGTCTTAAGCTAACACTCAAACCACTACACCACACTGGCTTCTGAGTTATTTCTACATAATGAATTTACTGGATTCCCTTGAAAACTAACAATTCCTTTCAGAACCTTACAGGAATGGAGTTTTAAATAGTCTACTGTGCTAGTTTTCAATCCATTATGCTGTAAACTACACGGCACAACCATCTGTTGATGAAGTACTGTAGTTGTACCCAAAGGCAGCTTTTCTGACCCCCAAGAACTGCAGGTTCCAGTGGAGCCCGATCTAGATGTCAAGGCATCTATCCTGACATTCAGGAGCTCTCGGACAGCGAGTGCCTTGACAGGCGACCCAACTCGCATGCCCTGAATGGGAGAGGTACAGACATTGGAAACCCACCTGTTCTGTGATGAGCTCATCATAAAGCAACTGCTCCACTTCATCCCACCTTCTCTGTAGGGCTTCAGGCAGGGCTGGATACACTGCAACAAGGAAGCATTATTTTCTCTGTCTGGACTTTATTGGCAATCCTACACTTCTCTGCTCAAACATTCATATTGTACTTGCTTCCATTGTACTTGCATTCAGCAACTGATCCAACAGGTCAACTCCAACTGGGACTAGGGGTTAGAATTAGGCATGAGGGGCCTAATCTGAAGCAGCATCACACTAGAGACACCCCTCCCCAGCAAGATCGATTTATCCTACCTAAGAGAGAATGCGGGTGGCACACAAGTGGCGTTTCAAAGGTCAGAGAATAAACACAAGTGCTTGGTTCAGACACATGAGCCAGTCTGTTGTTCTTTCCACAGACAAGAAGTACCTAAAAAGCAGACAAACGAGAAGAAGTGAAGCAAGCCTAACAGACAAACTCCGTTTTGCAAATTCATTTTAAAAAGGTTCAGACATCAGCACTACGAGGAATGCATTCCCTTACCATACCTTCGTCTGCCTATTCTTGCTTTCACATGAATCGCCATCTCGCATCCACATGCCCACAAATGTCTTGTTTTCTATTTCCCATTCATGCCAGATTCTAGAAGGAAACAAAGTGTGTTAGAAGAGATTCTATGTGGCAAACAAGTAATCATGAAATGGAACGAAAATATATATTTACAAAAGAACATTTTCAAAAAATTACAAATTTGACTGTTCAGAACTGTTAAATTTGTAATACAGTCATCCCTTCACATTCACGGGGGTTAGGTTCCACAGACCCCCGCGAATGTGAAAATTCTGCTAATAATGACTGCCCTCCCCCTCCCCTGCCAAAGCAACCACGGGGCCTCCGGGGACCCCAGTCGCTTCCCCCCACCCCCACCTCCCTTCCAAGGCCTTCACGGGGCCTCCGGAGACCCTCCCAAGGCCCCGTGGATGCCTCCCTGGCCCTCCCCCTCCCTCCCAAGGCCTTCACAGGGCCTCTGGAGGCCCTGTGTCGCTACTTTTGGGAGGGCGGGGGGGGGGGCTCCAAAAACCGCGAATATGCAAAACCGCGAATTCTACATTCACAAATGTGGAGGGGCAACTGTAATTTAATCTGCAACAGGTGAAAGCCTTTTCAGTTTGGTTCCTGCTCCAGTCACTCTGTTGCCAGGAGAGGGATGGGGGTGTCTCTTCTTTCTTCTGGACTTATAAGGAGATTTTGATACCTTCATTCATGGTGTCCTCATAGATCGGCTACCTGGGTTCTATCTAGGAAGGTGGATGGTTACATCCATCCATGAAGGCTAACTCCAGAAGGCAGGTTTGGGAGATTACTACTCAGATCCACGGCTCTTATGCTATGGGTTCCTATACAGTTCTCTCTTCTCCTAGGCACAAAATTTTAGGAAAGTACCTTTTTTGTTAGGTTTCGGTAAAGTCACATATGTGCTAAAGCAGTATTTGGGAACTGAATGGAAAGCCAATAAATGAAAATTCTATCTAGAAGGATGGAAATTTCACCAACTTCTGGGCAAGGGTGGTAAGCCCCCAGAAAGGCCACGGGATTTTAGTCTACTCGTCTTTCCCTCTCTGTGTCTGCGAGGAGAATCTTGTTCTACATATTTCTGCTGGGGGAAGAGAACTCAGTGTTTTGGCCTGTGTGGACTCTTCTGTACCAACAAGCCTACAATCTAGCCTGCCACCCCCATTATCTCCAATGTGTTAAAAAAAATATTTTAAAAAGGCTGCCACTTGAGTTAAATGTACTCTTCCTACATAGGGGTTCCATGATTTGGGTGTCTTTTAACTGAGTGGTGACTTACATCATGTTGCATTTTCTGACTAGGGCGGGGTGGTTGTTGACATCAACATGCCTATTTATGATATTTCCCCCTCCCATGAAACACAATGGGGGGAAAAGCAATTGCACTGGGCGTGGGGCTGGTTTTCAGTTCATGATCTGACCCAGAGGGTGTGTGTACTTTCAACCATTTTGCTAGCAAAGCTGAGGTGTTCTGTTAGAGCACCTTTCATGTAACCTTTAAAGCAAGCATTATGAGTGCAGAATCAAGGTGCAGACAAACACATCTTAGGCAGCTTGTGATCAATGACCCAACTACCGTAAATCTTTCAAGATGAAATACCCTTTCCAAAATTGAAATAGTCACTTCATGACTAAACAGAGAGGCCTTTAAAAGCAAGCTTCTGCACGCATGTTCACAGTGGAACAGCGCTCAGTCTTCCAGTTACTGTTTGGTAACCAGAGAAAGATGAAGAATCCAGAAAGCTGCTATTGTTACTTGTGAGTGGAAACTCATAAAGTCAGTAAATATGGAAATGTTTCCTACATGATAATTAGATTTTACAATCTAAATTATGACCTCAGTTGCAGTCTATGGTTTGACACCTCAAAGTAATCTCCTTGGTATGTGTTTTGTTATTTCTGCCATGCTCAGTGATTTTCCATTTACAATAAACAGCAACCACACTGGAGCCTTTTAGGACTGTAGTTCGGTCTCTACACTGGAGGCAAGGTAAAGAGAGCAGCAACCAGTAATTTCACGTATCTGGCACCCTTTCTAACCAATGGGCAATAACACTAGCAGGAATAACAAGAAGAATGAGGATAATAAGAGCAGCCTGTCAGTTCTGTATTTTGTCCTCCAACTTCATAAGGACAAGAAAGCAATTAGTAAGCTGTTTCTTTTCTTCATGATTGAGTTCCTTTGTCCTTTCACACCATTAGTCCAATGGATGTCTACCCAGGTCTTGTCTCTCTCTCCACTTTCTCCATTTATTGGCTGCATCCGAGGCCTTTGCATATCCAAGCTACCTGGAGCAAATGTTGAATTGCTTCCTCCATGAGGAGTTGTTTGCGAACATCTCGCTGTCGAGGGGTGGGTATGAACCAACGTGGGGGCTGCTGGGAGAACTCTATCCGGTAGCCCTCCCGGATTGATTGGAGGACCCATCTGTCCGAGGTAGAGTCCTCCCACGCCTCCACGAAGGCCTGCAGGCGGCCCCCCACGGGGGGACTGGCGTCATTGATGACTTCTGTTGTTGCTCTTGGTGGTCTGGTTCTGGCTTGGCTTTGGTGCGTCGGCCCGTTGGCTGCGCTTCTGGTAACGGTTGTCTCCCCATCGGGTTCCTGAAGGTTTGACATCTCGGGGTCTGTTCGTGGATGATCCAGTTGCTGGAGTCTGCTGTCCTCCTGAGGGACGAAAAGGCCTGTAACGCTTTGAAGGCCTCCTGTCCTCCCGCCTCCTGGCTGACGCCAGGGTTTTCTTCTTCTTGTCCTTGTCCTCCACCATGACCGGTTCAAGGGACTCCCCGAATAGCTTCTCACCCAGAAAGGGGGATGACACCAGATTCTGTTTGGACTTGAAGTCAGCATTCCATGATTTCAGCCATACTTGTCTCCTCGCTGCCACTGTTGCAGCCTGAGCCCTTGCGCAGAACTGGACTGAATCCAAGGTACTGTCTGCCAAGAAGGCTGATGCCTTCTCCAGCTTGTTGAGATCCTGGCGTATTCTGGTCTGGGACCTGGGAGTGTCCGCCAGCGCATCCTTCGCCCATTGTCTCGCTGCTCTAGCCATCATGGTGGCTGTGGAGGAGGCACGGATAGCCAGCGAGAGTGCCTCGTGGGCCCTCTTCAGCGCAGTGTCCATCCGCCTGTCCTCAGGAATCTTCAGGGTCTCCTCTCCATCACGGCAAAAAATTGCAGAGGATACCAACTCTGAGACCGGCGCGTCGATGAGGGGCACCTGCAACTTGCTCATGACCTTCTTAGGCAGGGCGTATAATTTCTTGGCATGGCTAGGCTGTCCCTTAATCATGGCTGGCGATGCCCACTCATCACGTATCGTGCGCATCAGAGTGGCGGGGACGGGCATTTCGAGGGACTCAGTCTGAGAGTCCGGGAAGAATTCACCGGATATCTCTGGTAAGTCTGGGTCTGGCTGTGACTGCTGGCTCTTGGGCAGTTCCAGCCCCAGAGTTCTCACTGCTTTCTTAAGGAGGACTGCAAAGTCGTCCATAGAAAACAGTTTGGCTGAGGGCCGGGGTGTCTCTGAGGTGTTGGCAGTCTCTTCCTCTGATAACTCCCCCTCCTCTCTGTCAGAGTTCTCCAGGGGGTCGACCTCCTCCCCCTCTGAGGAGTAAACTGACACTGCCTCTTCCTCCCCCTCCTGGAGCTGCTGGAGGCCCTTCTGGCGCTTGCTGGGGGGCTGTTGGCCTGACTCCTCCTCCTTATCTGAGGCCCCGAGGTCCTCCTCGTCGGAGGGGTCTCTCTGTAGGCAGTCTGTGGCAAGGTGGGGTAGAAGGCGGGCACTAGGACCTGGGGGATGCCTGGAGTCCGGCCTGGCTGCTGCTGCTGCCGCTGTAGAGGCCATTGCGCTGGCCGGGGGGGCGCCTGCTCTTGCCCTTGCTAAGGCCGCCCCCCTTTCCCCCTCTCTGCGGGGCCTGGGTCTGGCTGCCCACCCGCTGGGGCCCGGTACCCACTGGCATGAGGATGGGGGGGGTCCCGCGCCCCCTGGAGCTCTCCCCCCCACCCTGGTGCAGGGAATCCCGGCCAGCCCTGTTGAAGGAGGCCGGCTGCCAGCCAATTCGCTGCCTCTCTGGCCATGGAGGCTTTAAGCCACTCGGCCACCGCTGGGGGAATCTCCCTCCCCTCTGTCCCTGCACCTGGGGCCCCGGACAGACTCACTGCGGCCGCTGGCTGCGGCTGGGGGACTGGCTCTCCCGCGGCGTCCGGAGGGCCCAGGAGCGCCCGCGCTGCGTCCTCCTCCCCGCTCTGGGGCTCGGGACGCGCCTCCTCCTCCTGGAGGGGCCGCGTGGGGGTCTCCTCTTCCCGCTTGTCCCTGCGCCCCACTGGGCGGGGAGGGAGCGGGGCGCAGCGCGCGGCGGCCGGGGCGGAGGTCTTCCCCTCCTTAGCCGGCCTCTTCTTGCCGCCGCTGCCCTTGCCTGCTGCTGCGCTGCTGCTGTTGGTTCCCGCGCTGCCGTTTGAACCCGGCTCCTCTTGGGCGCCCCTGCTGGCGCTGCCCTGCCGGGTTGATCGCTCACTAGCGATCACCGCTGCAATCACTGCATCCATATCAGTTGGATTCATTTCTCCCCCTACTCCCTCTCTCCACCAGGTAAGCCACCAATGGAACTTTAAAATTAAAAGGTTTTTTTTTTTTTAATCTAAATCAAAATGGCGGCCACCACATGGAGGGGGGTTGCAGGGAGCAAAACAATCCAAGTCCTACCAGGAGCTAGGCAGGAAACAGACTGGCTAGCCGGGGGTCGTCCCTACTAGATGACCTCACTGGGGGCGGTCCCAAAAGTTTGTTTCCTGCCTACCGGGAGCAATGGGGAGGGACAACCCAAAGCAGACGGATGCTCTGGAGCCCTCCCCACTGGGAAAAGCTGGAGGCCAATGCAGGTCCTGCACTATAGTTCTCTCCCAGACGGCAGACAGCAAAGAATTGGGGCTGATGAAAGTCTGAGTTCATGGAGAGTAAACTGTACATAAACTCATTAGGTGAAATGACAGAATGTATTGACAGGGAGGAGAATCTGGTGCATTTGTACTTCTACAAAAGCAGGCAGGACTCCCATGAAGCTGAGAGCAGGAAGAGTTTTGAAAGTGCCTTCAAGTATTTTCCTAAAGGGAGGATTCCTGAACTTTGAACAATGTAAGGAACCATTTCAAGCTCTGGAGGCCTGAAACTCCTTACCCAAGAATCCCGCTGTAGGCGTTCCACCGGAAGGTCTGCTCGTGTTGGGTGACGTTGTGGAAGGGGCAGAACTCGTACTTGTACCTAAACGGTAAGAGCAGGTTATTCTCCCGGCTCTGCTGTTGCCGGAATCCAGGAGTTAGAATCGGCCCCAGCCTCAATACTTACATGGATTCCAGGTAGCTGAAGCACTTTCCTGCCAGCCGAAGGAGATGCGGGGGGCCTGCAAAGGAGGCAACGGGTAGCCGGGCGAGGGGACCCCAAGGGTGGCTGCCTGGCTGCCTCCCGCCTCCCTTCTCCCGCAGCCAAGCCCTCCTTCCCGCCTCCTTCCCAGCCGGGCGCCGGGGCGGGGGGTGTCTCCCCTTCGGCGGCTTCGTGGCCGGGGTCTCACTCTCGGGGCGCCGGGGGCTCACCTGCGGGCGGCGACGGGGCGGCCTTGGGCTGCAGGCGGTTCGGCGGCGGCAGGAAGGGGTTGTTGAGCCTTGGCGGAGAGAAGGAGAGAGGCGGGGAGGGAGGCGCTGCTTCCCGGGAGGCCCCGGATCCCGACCCCGGATCCCGACCCCGGCCCCGGATCCCGACCCCGCCCGGCTCACCCGAAGCTGTTGGGCTCCTCCACCACCTTCATCTTCCCCGCGGCGGCCGGGCCTGGAGGGAGGGAGGGAGGGGGGAGAGCGGCGTCAGAGGCGGAGGGCGGGCGGGAAGGAGGGCGGGCGGGGTCTCCGGTGGGCCCGGCGGCGTCTCCCCCCTCCCCTCCCCTCGGCTCCCCGCCCCGCCCCTCACCCGCGGCCGCCAGCAGCGCCAGCAGCCCCCCCAGCAGGGCCCAGAGAAGGGGGGGACCCGCCGCCGCCCTCGCCGCCATCTTGCTCCTCCGGAAGCGGCTCCGGGCCTCCTCCGCGCCGACCCGGAAGCGGAAACCAAGGAGGGAGGGAGCGAGCGAGAGAGAGAGAGCGAGGAGGAAAGGAGGGCGGCGGCGATGGGGCGGAAGCGGCCTCCTCCTCCTCGGCGGGCCCGGGGCTCCGGGGCGGCCCTGGAGGGCTTGGCGGCGGCGCTGGGCGGTGAGGAGCCGGCGGGGGAGGCGGGCGGCGGAGGGTCCGGGCGGCGGTGGCTGACCTTCCCGCCTCTCTCCCGTCTGCAGGGCCCCTGGAGGAGGCGGCGGAGGCGGCGTTGGCGGAGGAGGAGGATGCCCGTGGCGGCGGCGGCGTTGGCGGAGGGGGAGTGGCCGCCCCGCCGGTCCCTCCGCGGCTGGGCCTGTGGGAGCTGGGCCAGTGCGACCGGCGGCGCTGCACGGGGCGGCGGCTGGCGCGGGCGGGCCTGGCGCGGCCTCTGCGGCTCGGGCGGCGCTTCCCGGGGCTCGTCCTCAGCCCCGCCGCCGCCCGGCGCCTCTCCCCCGCCGACAGGTGAGCCCGCGGGAGGGCGGGAGGGAGGCGGAGACGCGCCGCCTCGCCAAAGACACGCGCCGGACACCACCGCGGCGTCGTAACTGGCCTGTTGTGCCTCAGCCGTTGCCACAAGGAACTCGTTACAGTTATCGTCTGCAACGGGTTCCTCCTGAACTCCGGAGCCTCCGCGCCGCCGGCTGCGTTCCCGGGGCTCCTCTCCAGGCTCCGGTCCAGCGCCAGAGTCGGCGCCCCGTTTCTCCTGGTGACCTTCCGAGGGCGTTTCAGCTTCCCATTGAGCAAAGCACAAGGCCCACGAAGCCCTTCCTTCCTCCTTCCTTCCTTCCTTCCTTCCTTCCACAAGGCCCACGAAGCCCTTCCTTCCTTCCTTCCTTCCTTCCTTCCTTCCTTCCACAAGGCCCACGAGGCCCTTCCTTCCTTCCTTCCTTCCTTCCTTCCTTCCTTCCTTCCTTCCTTCCTTCCTTCCACAAGGCCCACGAAGCCCTTCCTTCCTTCCTTCCTTCCTTCCTTCCTTCCTTCCTTCCACAAGGCCCACGAAGCCCTTCCTTCCTTCCTTCCTTCCTTCCTTCCTTCCTTCCTTCCTTCCACAAGGCCCACGAAGCCCGCCCTCCCTCCCTCCCTTCGGGGTCCCCTCACCATACTACACAGGCCCCATGCGCTGGGCGTTCCCCTTGTTCCTCTTCTCATCCCAGGCCGCGCAGGATTTATTTTTACTTGTACATACAAGCGCTTGCCAAAGTGTCTCACAGCCCCTCCCTACCTCTAGAAGTTTTCTCAGTGACATAAGTATGTGCAACCAAAATGTTTCATAATTACAAAGAAGAGGAGAGCTGGTCGTTTTAAAGCTGCCATTTGCTTTGACAGGCAGGTTGGTCCTCTTCGGCTTGGCATGTCCAGTCTCTTGATGAGGAAACTGTGATCCTGGCCAAGACGTCTCCCTCTGTCTGCTGGTCTCTTGTTCGAAACTGGGTTGGTGCCCAGAGACCCCCACGATCTTGGCTTGAACCTACTGCTCTCTTTTCAGGCAGGTGGTGGCTCAGAATGGTGTTGCCGTGATCGACTGCTCGTGGGCCAAGCTGGACGAGACACCATTTAGCAAAATGAAGGGAGGCTGCCTCCGGCTGTTGCCCTACTTAGTAGCTGCAAATCCCGTGAATTACGGCCGGCCATGGAAACTCTCCTGTGTGGAAGCTTTTGCTGCTACGTTGTGCATTGTGGGTGAGGCCTGAGAAAAAGTTTTTTTTTCTTGCTTTACATGTAGCCCCCCTGTGTGTTTTCTTTATTACTGGAAGAGGGTTGAAGAATACTCTGTAGGGATTCTGATCTTGCCGGGGCTTCTGATGTGGAGGATTCTGGGCTTTGGAGTCACCACCATTCCTTCTTCTCTGGAGCACAACCTTGGCCTGCATCCCTGACCACCACGCCAAAGAAAACGAAGAGCGAGTGGTGGCCGCCACCCTGCATGGCTCAGCATAATGTGGTAGTAGGTCCACAGTGGTCAGCCATCCCACCATACCTATTGTAGAGTTGTTGAAGCCCCTCATCCACAACTAGTCCTTTCTGGAAGAAGGCTGGGGGATGATAGAAGCATCTGGCTGTGACTTCATAGCCAAACACGAAGTACTTACATCGTTCCCTGAGGTCCTCTACGAGGAGGTGGGGTGGATTTCAGGGGCTCCACAGAAGGTCTAGGATGGAGGGCAGGAAGGGAATACCAACCTCTGTCGTGATCTTGAATAGGCATAGGCAACAAGCAGAAAATTGACGTATGCCGCTGTACATTGCTAACAAGATGGCAGCCTATAACACATAACACTCATTTTCTGTGCCTCCGCCATCACAGTTCCTTACTGTATGATTAAAATGTATGTAACGTTCCAATCCGAGTTCCAGCTGCAGTAAAGTACAGGATTGGGAGTTAGTAAGTTATCTTTTTAAAAAGTTTAAGAATGGCTGGCCTTCTTTTCCTTGTTTTAGGATTCACTCAACTTGCCACAGTTCTCTTGCACAAATTTAAGTGGGGAAAAGTGTTCCTTGATCTGAACAGAGATCTCCTGGAGAAATATGCATCGTGTGCCAGTGAAGAGGAGGTGCTGAAAGTAGAGAGAGAATTTTTGGCCCATGTACAAGAAAAGGAAGAAGAGGAAATAGGTAACAACAGAACAACTTTTTATTATGGTCATAGACCAGGACTGGTGAGAACTGCTCAGTTTATTGCTTTCTAGAGAATTCTTAAACAAGGCACATGTAACGTCCTTTTCTTGGCGACCAAATGGTGCAAGTTGGAGAGATGCTTTCCCTGCTGCTCTGCTGGGACTTTATTGTAATTTGATTTTATTTGATTTATTTATTTAGTAGGATTTGTGTCCTCTACTGTGGACTTTTTATAAATAATGGTTTTCCAACTGACATTTCAAGAAAGGAAAAGGCGGTGCCTAACAGTCCTGACTTCTTTGTTTCCAGACCCCTTTGATGTTGACTCTGGAAAGGAGTTTTCTAATCCCAACAGACCCACCAGTGTCTCACAGTAAGTCCTCTCAGGTTTGCCTTTCAATGTCTTCTGGGGTTATTATGGCCTTGTATTAATGCTGGTCTCTGCTTGTAGAGTGGTTAATGAAGATGAAAGTTCAGAGGAAGAGACATCAGGAGATGAGGAGGACAAGGGCAGCAGCAGCAGCAGCGACGACGACGACGACAGCAACAGCTGCTCCAGGGACTCAAATGCACCCTGTGCTATTCCCAGCAAGCCAGCTGTGCAGGGAGAGACAGAAGAAGCAATAGCGCTCCAGCCCTAAGCATTGTCTGCGAACTGGGCGGTGGTAGGATCTCCTTGGACAGAAGCACATTTAGAATCCAGCTGGTTTCCGTTCCTTGAGAAATAATGCTTGGGCAGCCACAGAATGAGTGATCAATCACAGGCTCAGGGGCTTTGATGAGTCGCTTTTCCCATCCCACAAGTGGCCTGTTGGCTCACTTTTGGACTGGGTGTGCCTTCCAATTTCGTCTACGGCAGCCTCTTCCCCTCCCCTTTTCTTTTTTAATTTGTTAGGTTATTACTATAAGGCAACTATGTTAGGATGCTGAAAGTAAAGAAACTGGTGGGGGGCTCTTGCCTCAACATGTCTCTGGAAAGCCTTCCATCGCTTCCCTGTTTTGTCTGTCTGAGGATCTTGGGCCTGCCTAGGAGAGGTTGCAGGTGGCCATCTGGCCATGAGTGTGCCAGGGTGATGGGCCAGCCGTATAGCTTGCTTCTTCTCTCTCTTAGAGTCAAAGAGTTGGAGACACCACAAGGGCCATACAGTCCAACCCCCTGCCATGCAGGAATAAACAATCACAGCATTCTCAACAGATGGGCATCCAGCCCCTGGTTAAAAACCTCCAAAGAAGGAGACTCCACCACACTACTTCTTGAGGGCCAATTGCATTGTTGGAACTAGCCCAAGTGATCTAGTCTGTGGTTTTGCTTTCACAGACCTCTTAGATAACTGGCAGCAAAGATAGAGGAGGGGATAGGATTGCTGTTGTCCCTGGACTCCTTTTCTGGACAGATGATCCAAAAACCATGGACAGAAAAACTTAGATCTCTTGCAGAGAAGAAATGCTAGCTGGCTTGTCATCAGCAGAAAAAAAGGAGTGTTTGTTACAGTGGGTCTCATGAGTGTCTAATTAACCCATGAGTGTCTAATCAATTAAAACTACAGGTAGACCCCCCACCATATCTACAGATTTTCTTACCCGCATCTGAATAATAGTCTCTAGACATCTTATAGGTCCCCCAGTGTGACTGTGGTATGCTTGGGCCACTAGTCATTCATTTCAATAGGGTTTACCATTATCCAGTTTCAGGTGTCCACGAGAAATCTGGAACGTAGTGGCCATGGATATGGGGGGTTGTCTGTCTGTATCCTGCAGAATGAAGGCTTTGGCACTAAGGAATGCACAGCCTGACACCCCAGCTAATTGCCATTCTGCCCATTGTACACTGACTAGAACACCTTGGGATCTGAGAAGGAATTAAGCATGAAGAAGCTCTGAACAGTCTGGCATGCAGCACAGCCTCCATTATGAAAGAGGCAAAGTTCCTCATGTTATGGAGTGCCTTGGAACTAAAAGATGGGAGCACCAGGAAGGCCCAGGGGACAAGAGGTGTCCTTCCTTTTGACAGCGAGCCACTTAACCCTGACTCTGCCAGCCAAGATGAGAGAACCCTTTCTCACATTCCTGAGACCTCAGTAATTCTTCCTTGGGGTTGAGGCCTCCGTTGTTCCCTTGTCTTGAGATGTTAAAACCAACTTAAGAACATCTTCTTTCAGAATGTTTTGGATATTCATGTGAACAAGATTAGAAATATGTTCATTTCTAAGACATGAACGATTTGGAATGTGACCTTTTTAAAAATTATAATTATACTTTGTACCTGTTTGTAGGCTGGCAAACACTTCAATATTAATTTACTTCTATTTTTGTAGCTTCCCTATTAGCACAGATCCTCTGAACTTATTACATAACAGCTCGGAAAAGACATGTTCTGCCATGGAGGTTGCTTAGTTCCCTAAGAGGGTTCTCCCCCTCCCCAGGTGTTGAGTGGCATCTTGCTTTGGAACTGGCAGTCCAAATAGGAGCGCACTCACAATGACTGGGAGCATTAAAAGCTGCCCAGATGTTTGAGAGGACTTAAAAAAGGTCACTGTGTTCTCGTTCCACAAAGGCCATTGCAAATAGCAACTAAAGAAGTTCCCATCTATAAAAACCAGCTCCAAGATCCTACATTGAAGAAAGTGTACAACTTTCCAAATGGTGCAATGCTACCTCCACATGCCCAACTCCATTTCCATAACCTGGATCTGATTGCAGCTATTGTGCATTAAGACAGAAAGATCCTTCTGCTTCCATGGGGGAAAACTATGTACTCATAAGATCCCTAGAGGACTCCTGCCCAGGACTGAAGCATGCTTGTAATTGGACCTTGGTATCTTTGCCCGAGTGGGATGTGTGTTCACAGCTGGCAACTCTTCTCTCAGAGGCCTTGCCCAGAAAGGGTTCCTCCATCAATAACCTGCAGTGGTGAACGCTGCCTGGATCCAGGCTAGATTCCTTTACAAACAAGTCATATTATGCTTCTTTAGAAGGATGGAATGGTTCAGCCTCCTTTGAACCACACAGCATAACCTCAGTATACTAATATTTTAATTAAACTTGTGTCCTTTATTGGGATAGTAATATAACTGGGAGAAGTGACAGCCATAAAATATGCGACACATACTATACTTCCTAAAATATCACAGATATAAAGTAGTTTTGCCTGGTAATATAGTTTAGTTTGTTCATAGAGGGCTTTGGTGAAAAGCGAAGAGTGTTTGACTAGGACAAGATATGCAAAGCCATAAACCTCACTTCCAAACAGTTCTTACTGTCAGGAAGTTCTTCCTAATCTTTAAATTTAATCTAATCTTAATCTTCCTAATCTTTTCCTGTAGTTTGAACCCATTACTCTGTGTCCTAGCCTCTGGAGAAGCAGAAAACAAGCTTGCTCCATCCCCTCTCAACCTTCTCTTCTCCAGGCTAAACATACCCAGCTCCCTAAGCCGCTCCTCATAGGGTATCATGGCTTCCAGACCTCCCACCATTTTGGTCGCCTTCCTCTGGACACATTCCAGCTTCTCAATATCCTTCCCATATTATGGTGCCCAGAACTGGACACAGTATTCCAGGTGAGGTCTGACCAAACCAGAATAGAGCGACACTGACTTCCCTTGATCTAGACACTATACTATTGCTGCAGGCTAGAATAGCCTTGGTTTTTTTAGCTGCTGCATCACACCGCTGACTCATGTTCAGCTTGTGGTCCACTAAGACTCCTAGATCCCTTTTGCATGTACTGCCATTGAGCCAGGTGTCACCCATCCTGTATCTGTGCATTTCATTTTTAGTGCCCTAGTATCCTACGTTTCTCCCTATTGAAATTCATTTTGCTAGTTTTGGCCCAGCTTTTTCTGATCCTATTCTCTGGGGTATTAGCTACCCCTCCTGATTTGGTGCCACCTGCAAACATGATCAGCATACCCTCTGTTCCCTCATCCAAGTCATTGATAAAGATGTTGAATAGCATTGGACAGAACCCTGTACCACCCCACTGGTCACTTCTCTCCAGAATCATAGAATTGCAGAGTTGGAAGAGACCACGAGGGCCATCCAGTCCAACCCCCCTGCCACGCAGGAAATCTTGATCAAAGGATGAAGAGAAGCAAGTGAAAAGTCTTCAACTTTCTCAACTGTAAATGAGACTGAAGCCAAAGATGGCCTGTACCAGAGCTGTGGGCTAAACAAAAACAAGTTTAGTGATACTATGTCCAACCAATCCATCCAGCCACTGCATAGTCATGGCTGTGCAGGATCGCATAAAGAAGTCCTGCTGCCCAGACAATGTGACAGGTGCTGCTACAGGGGCTTCTTAGAAAAGTGGCAAATTTACTAAAGTCTATACAGAAGAAAATAAGACAATGAGCTTTATAGAAACAGTTTATTTACTCTAAACAGCAACACAGACAAAACGCCATAAACACAAAGGAAGTGATGCAGAATCAAGATGCTGGCTGACTTTGGATCTGAGGCTTTTAAGCAACAACAACCTAATTTCTTACTGATAGAAGACAAAAAGGGGTGGAGGGCTTCTTTTATTCTTACAGCCAAGTAGAGGCAAAAGATTCTTCTAAACAGTTTAAAGCATGCCTGCATCGGAGAGCAAAGAAACTAGAAATACTAGTGAATTTATAGAAGTATAAAAGTTTATAGTTACAGCAGTTGAAATACTGACATCAATATTAAAATAAAAGCAAGTTTTACATAACAATCAAAAATACAAAAGACTGAAGGAAGAGACCCTGTATGAAAAAACTGGGGGCAATTCAGCAAATTTAGAACTGTATACAAGTGGCGAATATGGAAAATGGCACACAGACAACCCCCTCCCCTAAGTGACTATTAATTGTACATAGCAACATTAGATTTGCAAAAGTTTTGTAAACAAGTTCTTGCCAATTAATCCCTTCCTTTAAAGATGCAGGGCGACAGGAGCTTATGATGGTGCAAACTTCTTGGCTTGTGCTCGAACCCTCTTTTCATATTCCACTCTGTTTTGGCTACATAAAGAGAAAAAGGTAACTTGGCTTCCAAAGATCAGAGATGCACAATGTGTTCACTACTAAGGATCTGGCTAGCATGGAGCTGGAGGAAACAGACCTAGTGTCAGCAGGCTGAGCCCCCTGGGACCTGGAGATGGACGGGCAATGTTAGAGGAAGCCCTTCTTTGTGACAATCACCACCTGCCAGCCCTGGCAGTGCCCTCCCATCATGGCAGACCTCCAGAACATGGCTATGAGTTTCAGAGGGGTAAGGACTTACAGAATGGGTTACAGACACAAGCCACGAACATTCCCAAATTGTACATCCCCAGTCAAACTTCCCCTTCAACCACGCTCACGGGCATCATCCTATCGGCTTCACTACAAATCATTTATGAAAGGAACTTTGTGCTCTGAAAGCACTGGCTCTATTTTTTCCCCATGCTTAGGGGAAAGAAGGCAGAGGTCTAAGCTTTACTAGATCCCAGCTTTTGTTTTATGCTGATTTTCCACAGAAGGCCATGCTCAAAGCTGCTCAGAAAACAGGAAGGATCTCTCCACAAAATACAGCAATATTTCACAAGCCAGTCTGCAAAATCCATGTTTAAAAATGTAGCAGTCCTATGAACCTGTGGCTGAGCTAAGACCTTTTTCATTGTGGAAGAGCTGGGTTAGGCACAGGGTGTGGACTGGGAAGCAGGAGGTCATTGAGGCACCTGCATCCCTTTCCTGCACCTGTGGGGAGAGAGCTCTGAGTGGTGCACAAGAGTCTATGGAATAGCCATTCAGAAAGTTGGACGCACACACCGAATGCACACCTCTGTCACTGAGAGGACTCCAGCCAGTGTGCATCAAGTGCTTGGAAGACTAAGGGTCAAACTAGATGTGCGTGTTTTTTTAAAGGTAAGCAATCCACCAGCATGATGTAGTGGTTTTAGCATTGGACAGCAACTCTGTGAGACCAGGGTTTGAATCCCCAGTCGACAATGGATACCCACTGTTTGACCTTGGGCAAGTCACACTCTCTCAGCCTCAGAGGAAGGCAGATGTAAGCCCCTCTGAACAACTCTTGCCGAGAAAACCCCACAAAAGCTTTGCCTTCGGGTTGTCATAAGTCAGAAACAACTTGAATGCACACACGAACAACAGTCCCCTAAAAGATGCTCATTGTCTGCTCCCACCCCCCCCACCCCGTGTCCAGCCCAACAGAGACTTCTGCCTCCGTGAGAAAAAAGATAACTCATCCAGGCCACCCGAGAGAGCTGTCAAGTCTAGTTTCTGTTTAAAAACTTTCTGGTACTTCCTGGGGCAACTCACTCTATCACAAATGGCCCACAGCACTAGGAGATCCTAGTGTTCACAATTTTAGACATCTCTGTTGGGGTCCCACCCTCTCTGACAGCCCTTCAGACCTCTGAAAGTGGGTATAATTTCATCTCCTCATACTCTACTCTCCAGGCTAAAGGTTCCCAGCTACTACAGCATTTGGCACAAGAACAGATGAACCTTCTATTCTCAGAGCTGCTTTGGCCGAAAGGACCCTGGTTTGACAGGCGACTCACCAGTAGATTGTGTAAGCCTCTGCTTGAGCTGGGTCTTGAATATTTGGTTCATTTAGGAGTTCTTGAATTCCTAACAAGATCTATGAGCACATAAGAAAAAAGGGTTAAGTTGTGGTTGCCAATATGGAACAAAAGGCATCTAGCTATGTCCTGATAGCCAGATGCAAAACAGCAGCAGCAGCAGCATCTGTGGAGAACTCTGGCAGCATTGGAAGAGGATGTCCTCGTTATGAACAGAACACAAACACAGCCAGGCGCTTCTTGGAGGCTGCCTGCTCTCTACCGGTCACCTAATGGGGGGAGGGGTTGGCTTCTGCACCTAACAACTGGGTTCTGGGGGGACGGGGGTTATTGCATGACTTCAGTAGGGAATTCTGACCACTTCATTGACCATAAAAGCGCTTACAATGGCATAAAGTTAGATGTACACCATGGTACATCACTAACATGAGGCCAGCCATGTATTGTTTACTGCAACAGACTAAAATGAAGTAAGTATGATGTCCCTGTGTAAAATATTATTTGCTTTATTGAACTTCAGAATCCTTCACTTTAAATCAAAGACGCTGAATTCGACTCTGCTTTTCCAGCCAGGGCACTCAGATCCCTTTTCCTGCTGACATGTCATCCTGCTCTACCAAATAACTACATGCTACTTCTGGAAATATCCAGATGGCTGCAATATAATACTGTGCATGTTTGCTCAGAAGTTAAGTAGCCTTGGTCTCCAATAATGTCCCAACAACTACAGAAGGTGAAATAGAAAAACTTGATTTCCCACTTGTTTCCCAAAGTAGACAGTTAAAGGTATAACTGTTACAAGCCTTCAGGTCCACAGTGGTTTTGCATGATGTTCTAGTGGTTGCTTGCAGTTGCTTGGAACGAGATGAAATCTATTTGTTATAGTTAATAAGCACACCCGCTCATGGACTATATGAATTTAGTTATTCATTGAGAGAAGGGACACAGACTCCGTTTTCATCTGGATGGTTTTCATCTCCAGTTAAAACAACAAAGAGGAATAACCTATATAGCTATACAGTCACAATCCAGGACTCCTTGTTATCAAGCCTAACTAGTTTGTATTTTAGCATGAACTTTCATGGATATAAATCTGCTTTGGTTACAGTACAGAGTGGTACAGAAGCTAGCCCATGACAGTTTAGGGCAAAGGTCATAATTTGCATCTTTCCAGATCTTACTCCATTCCACCCCACTCCCACAACTGTGTAAATACGCTTTATACCTGAGTGTTTACTATCGCTCTGTACTGCATCCAAATAAGTGGGTTTATATCCACAAAAGCTAATGTGAAAATAAAAAACAGTTCGGCTTAAAGGTGATGCCATATTTCTTTTTCTTTTCTTTTTTCTTCCACTTCCTTCCCCCTTTTTATGCTGCAAGGGACTAGCGTAGCACCCATGTCATTGCCTTTCCGAGCAAGAAAGTTTCCCAGCTTCAGACAAGGCTCTGGATTGTTGAACAGATCTGGGGCTGCAGAGTGTGATATCTAACAGCAACAAAAATGCCTACCTGTTTAATTGTGATGGCAGGCCTCCAATCTTTATCCTCTTCTAGGATGGACAGACACACTGTGCCTGAAGGGTAGACATTTGGATGGAATAAAGGTGGCTCAAATTTGCCTGCGCAAAAGGAGACTTGGTTGACATACAACACACACAGTAAAACATTTTCAAGAGGAAGGACTGTGAAAGGACAACATCCACCAAAGCAACTCCAAGATTGAGCTCCATGACTAAAAAGAAAGCATGATTGGGGTTCAGCCACAATGAATAAATTCCACTGGCATCATACCATCAGCATCCTGACATGTGTCTTACATTTAGAGAGCAGCAGCACCTTCCTCTGGAGAACTGCAACTTGGGAGAAAGACACACGCACACTGAATGCTGCCTTCAATGGGGCAGAAAGAGCAAGAAGAGAAGAACATTCTGTAGCAAGATGAAAGTAGTAATTTCTTAAAGTGTGCACACAAAGACACCTATTGAAGCCATCACTGGGAACAAACTGCATATTTCCCTAACAAGCCTAAAAAGAAATGAAATATTTACTGAAGCATTCTTAAAATATTCCAGTACTTTATGTTTTGAAGATAGAAAACCTTTGTGGGAAGCATCACGTGTGAGAAATCCAGCAAGGAAAAAAAACGTCACAAGCCCAGCTTTTGATGTGGAATATTTTCTCCCTATGCCCTGGCTCCAAAGCTCCTGGTTCCAGGAGGCACAAGGGGGCTGAAGCCAGCGGTTTGTGAGACTCCAGTGCTGGAAGTTGTGATGATTCCTCATACTGATGCTGGCAGAACAAGAGGGGGTGGAAAGTTTGCACAGCCACCTTGACCATTGGAAGCACATTGGAAGCATCCTCAAAGGCAGCTAGAGTTGCCACTTGAGTAAAAATGGCCTCAAGGTGAGAGAAGAATGGATGTCACCGTAAAAATGGAAGAGAAATCTGTTGCTCCAAAAACTCTAACTTAACACCATGTGCCTAGAAGCTTTTAATCTCACTAGACTTACATTTGGGGGGCGAGGAGGGATAGTCATCCTTGAAAAGCATCCGTAACTTAAATAAACCTCCTTCCCACGGTGTCTGTAAAAAAAGCACATAAAAAGATAGACGGTCACTAGCCCCAAGTCAGGAACTCCCTAAGCGTGCTTCCCTATATGAGGGAAGCATAACAGGCACACAAGCGCCCAAAGGCAAACTCCTGCAGCAGCAACACAAACACTTCCCAGCCCATTTTTAACAAAGTCGACAAAATCCCACCCAGTAGGGTGAATGCTTGCTTGACGGGGTCAGCTCTTCTTTTGATTTTCTTTTTAAATACACACACACCCTCCCGAAGCCATGCCAGCAGTCAGCTCGGAAACCTTTCCCGTTCAGAGCAGCAAACCCAGAGCAGGATGGAGGGAGGAGCCGCAAGTGCTCCAGAGCAGCCACCAAAGGCCTGCCGTCTCCATTCGGGCTTCTCTCCGGAGCTCCAGGGAGTTTGGCCGCGAATATCCCAGCCGTGCCCGCCCAGGCGGTGGGCCTCTCCGGCCCCGGCTCCCCTCCCCAGGGACAGGGAAGCCCCCAGACCGGCCAGGCGGAGGAGGAGGCCCAGCCGGGCCAGCCTTACCCCTTTCTTCCCCGGGATGGCGCACTCCCAGTTCATGAGGTTCATGGTGCCGTCGGGGTTCTTGGTGGGGACGGCCACGAAGCCCTGGAAGGCCGAGAGAGACAGAGGCAGGGGTGGGGGCTGCGGTCAGGAGGAAACGGCCCCGGGCGGAGCCAGACGCCGAGGCCGCCGGGGCAGAAGCAGCAGCAGCGGCAGGAGGAGGCGGCGGCCGCTTCCAGGCCCAGGCCCGGAGGAAGGGACGGAGGGGCCCCCGCCCGAGCCCCCCGCCCGCCAAGGGCCCGCCCGCCTCCCTCCCTCCGCCCGCCCGCCTCCCCGGGTGACTTACGAAGGGGTGGTCCTTCCTCCAGGCCTTCCTCTCCTGCGCGAGTCGGCTGAGCGCGATGCCCGACATCCTGAGCTCGGTCCCTCTGCGGGGGGGAGGGGAGGGGGGCGTCAGGACGGGCGGGGGGGCGCGAGGCCTCCCCTCCTCCGCCTCCCTCCCTCCCTCCCTCCGGCCTCCCCGCCTCCCCCCTCGCCGGCCGCGCTCGGGGCCTGACCTTGACGGGCTCCCTCCCTCCCGCCCGCCCACCGGGGCCTCCGGGGCAGAGCGCGCGGCCGGCGGCCCCCCGGGAAGGACGAGGCCGCGAACGGACCCACCGCCCCCCCGACCGGCCGAGGGCCTCACCGCGGAGCAGCGGCAGCGGCGGCACCGGCGCGTGTCCCGGATTCAGGCGGCGGCGGCGAATGACCCGGATGTTCCCACTCGCTCGCCTCCCCCCTTTTGTCTCAAGCCTGGACTTTCCCTCGCAGGAAGCGGAGCGCGTCGGCTCAGGCTGTCCCTCGACGCGACCCGTCCGCCTGATCGCGCCTGCGCAACGCGTGCCCCCGCCCTCCGACGCCGCTGCGCGCGCGGGAGGCCTGAGCGGGCCAGCGTTACGTTACGTAGGGATCCTTCGGCCACGCCCCTCCACCCAAAGAGGCACCGCCCACGGGGCGCCGCCAATCAAGCAGCGAGGGGCGGGCTTGGCGGGTTACCGTGGAGACCGGACGGGGCGGCTCCCTGAGGACCCGGATGGGGTTTATCCAAGCACCCGATTGGATCGGCGGCAGGAAGTGCCGCCCCCCGGGAGCGCCGTGCTCGGCCGGAACTCTCGGGCGCGCTCGCCGCCGCCGGATCCCGCCTCCCTCCTCCCCCTCCCTCTGCGGGAAGGAAGGAAGAAGGCGCCGCTGTTCCGGGGCTGCCGGCGCTCAGCTCCGCCGGGAAGCGCGGCCTGCTGGGCGTGCAGGAGGAGCCCGCGGCGTCCGCTCCTGCCCGGCGGGCCGCTTCTCAGGCGGCAGCCTCCGCCCCCTCCCCGCCTCGGGCCTGGGCCGGCCGCCCGGTTGCCTGTGAGGGGAAGAGCGACGCGGCTCAGGGCCGCCGCCTGCAGGTTCTTCCGGGGCTGCCCTTACGAGACACCGTCAAGCAGCCTTAACCGGCTCTGGGCAGGGTTTTAATAATGCTGGTATTTACTGTAATTCCTTTTTAACTTGTGTAAATTAATATTTTAGCGGCATCTTTTTGAACTGTTCTAAGTGTCCTTGAATCCCATTTTTAGGAGAAAGGCCAGATAGAAATTTAATAAATAAATAATACCTATGTTTCGACTTATGGGGGAAACCTGAGGTATCAATAATAAGCACTGCAGAGTTAGAAACGTTTGAGCCCATTTTTTCTTGCACAGTTCAGCATCCCGGGGCTTCTGGTTTTTGAGAGCAGCAGCAGCAGCATTTAACTGCAGAGTGAGAAGAAGACAAAACCCAGGACAAACTGCAGTCAAGCAAGACAAGAGGTTCCAGAGGCCATGCCAGAGAGCGATGTCCGGACAGAGCACAATGGCGGTCTCTAGGAACAGCACATTATTCTTCACACTTTGAGAGTTGCTGACACCCACCCAGGGGAAAGGTCGCTGCATTTGCATCCTGCTCTCAAAAGGCACAGGGAGAGAGAGGGCTCCCCCTAAGAGAGCAACCATTGGCCTGACAAGTACACCTGTGCCTTCTCAAGGAAGGGAAACAAAACTCCAGACATCCTGGTAACCCTCAGTCCAGCTATACAACGTGGAGGTATAGATTTATTTTCTGCACAGTCTACATGTACCAACAAAACCTCATTTTGCAGTACAGACTGAGATACGTTTGCTTATTTAAAGAATGTGTTCTGTCTCCCAAGTATCAGGTGCAGACAGGCAATGAACAGAACTGCAAAGGAAGCAGGGAAGGGCGAAGGACACAGGGACAGTGGGCATGGGAGGAGGAAGCTGCAGAGTGCAATACATTAAAGCCCATCTCATGACCTGCTTTGGTTCTGTGTTTATTAAACTTTGCCTGTTGTCCAGGTTCAACCTTGACGATCAGAAACTTGTCTTAACAAAAGCTAAGCTTCATGCCACAGACCACATTCCACAGTTACAGAATACAATAAGAATTCCATACTTCCATGATTAACTCCTAGCTTACAACTTAAATTCCCTTTTAAATATTCCCTCTGCCTTTTGGGGAAAGAGATCAGCATACAGTTCAACAAATTAAACTTTCTTTTCAATTAAACAAGAAGCCAAAAGAAAATCAAGGCAAAGGGAAAAACTTGCCAGCAGCCAAAATTCTTTTAGTAAAAAAAGCACTTGTCCTAAGAATGGCAGTCTACAGCCCTTTCTTCTCCAAAGCTTGTTCCTGAGGCTGCTGGATTTGTAAGTCAGAAGTGGAAAGTGCCAGATCAAAATCTCCCACCCACCCAAAGTAGGACATCCATTGCATCAGAGGACTCTCCCTGCCCCCTACTCCCCACACCCACCCTGCATGCTTTGCAGTCTCCTCTTTCTACTTTGAAATGAATGATGAATCCATAATTGGCTGGTTACAGCAAACTTCCAAAGAAGATTCCAGACCTGTTGAAAGGCATGATCATGGGCATCTTTTAGGAAAGCCAAACACCTGGTTCCCTCTCCTGAATGCGTCAAAGAACAGCAGGGTCTGAAGGAACTGGGAACTGTGTGTTTGTATGTGTTCACACACACACCTTTCTGATACATTTCAGATAAGACGTTACTCTTCAGGGGAATCACTAGCATTTGTTTTAAGGAAATTAAACACAGTTGCCTAAAAAAGTATAAAAGTAGAAACATTTCACTCTCCAGAATAACATTTTAGTGAATGCAATTCAGTTCTAGCATCTTTTAAAAGGCAGACTACTCAGCACTGAGGAGAACCCTCCAACTTTCTGTGCAGCCCAATTTAAATGGGAAAGTACACAAGAGAAAGGATGGGAGGCAGCCAGCTTGTTGATCTGCTGGTCAGAAAGGATTTGCCAAATCCAGATCAATAACAGACGTCCAAGAAATGCACTCTACACAACTAAATGATAAAGCAGTGTATTCACATAACTTTTGTAAGCTGTTTATGTAAACAGTTTAAAACGTGGGTAGAATGCTAGAAAGCCTCACACAGGCATGGGCTTCTCTCTACGGAGCATAGATCTGAAGCATATACTTCCTTAAACCTATTTTTAAAACATGCTAAGAGTTTCCTTTAAACACAGTGCACAAAAAGCTCCAGTTGTGTTTCTTCACATTGACCACAAACCTTTCTTAATGAAACCACATATTTTTGGCAGTGCTTGCCAAAACACCAAAAAGAACTGCATAGATAAGAGAATGTAGAAATGACTGTAAACATTGGGGCAAGAATTCCTACTTTCGACAGTGGCAGCAACAACTCCTAGGCTTGTGGGTCTCACCTTCCCAGCCGTCTGGATCAGTCTGAAGACTGAAACTAGGGCTGCCTTCAGCGCTCTCATAATGCACGAGGGCATCAATACTTGCAAATGTTCCTAAAATCACATGATGCAACTCTGGGTCCATGCATCTGAAAGGCAAGACGTTGTGCCATTTCTTGTTAGAAAATGGTCTTTGGTCCTACAGTGACACTCAAATGGAAGGCTAAGACTTGCCAGAGCACAGCTGCTGAGAAAGGAAGGCCATCCCTAGAGACAAAGGCCAAAAGGGGAGCAGGGCACAGATGCATGACAGAGTGGGGCTCCTTCCCAGCAGGAAGAGGGCGTAGCGGCCCATCACTCGTGCCAATCTTTTCCTACAGCCTTCTCATGCCTGTATCCCAACAGGGGCCCTGCAGTGAGGGAGACCCCCATGAGGAGGGCTGATTTAGATGTAGCACCAAGTAGGTTCTCCTGGAACAGCCTGAAAGGAGTAAAACCCAAACCAGTTCCCAACAGTGAGCCCTGTCAAATCCCCCTGACGCAAAAGCCCAGAGGCGCACTCAGTTCCTTCCGCGGGACTAAGATCAGCGCAGGCACCAGAGCCCCTGGAGGGGCAGGTAGGCATCCATCCGCCTGCTGCCAACCAGCTGCTCCACTGGAGTCCCAAAATCCAGATCAAGAAGAGTGCTCAAGGAAGGAGTGAATTCCTCATGGCACCATGCTTCTTTGTGCAGCAATTCAAAAGAAAGGTCTTCATGATTCCGTATTGGGGCACAACTACATCCTTGAACCTCGCTCCTGCAAGATCTGAAAATGAGAAACATGGTGAGAAATCAGACATGGGGAAATGACCTTGGCAGGGGTCTGTTTGCTGAACCCAGCCCTCTTTCAACACCATCCGAGGCTTCGGTGAGAACCAAGTAAAAGCAAAGAA
This sequence comes from Gambelia wislizenii, assembly GCA_030847615.1. Taxonomy (NCBI): domain Eukaryota; kingdom Metazoa; phylum Chordata; class Lepidosauria; order Squamata; family Crotaphytidae; genus Gambelia; species Gambelia wislizenii. The sequence goes on along the minus strand of JAUMIR010000012.1, from coordinate 30,785,175 downwards.
CCCTTCTGGAAGTGCAATGGATAAAAACTCACTCCACATTCATGGATGAACCAACCGAAGTCAGTGGCTGCCAAAACACAGGAAGGAAGGCAGCAACTCTGAGGGGGACAGATGACCGTGCTACCAAAATAGATCAGGCACCTCCACACCACTCCTGCAAAACTAATTGGACAGGCTGTCTATCCAGCCCCTGAAAGTTCCCCACAAACAAACTAACCAGATTCATGTGACTTTCAACTTATACAATATTCTTTTGTTGAACATATTCTGTTATGTACTGCCATGAACTGTGCATTTTGCAAGTCCCACCTTCCCTAAGGCTGATTCAGATGCATGAAGCAGCAATCAAAGCTCAACAAAAGGCTGCATCCATAGCTACCTTGACACATTGGCTCTGCTTCTGAAGTCCTGCCTTCAGGGACTTCTTTATTCCCCTGGGGATCTCTCAAACATCAGAGAAGACACTCAAGCCCACGTGGATGGGCAGAACTTAGCCACTGATCTGAGGTGGATATTATTCAGGGTCTGTCTGGCAGGTCTGGCGTTCTGGAAACAAGATTTACAGGGCTTTGGGTGGAAGAAGCCTTTAGTTTGGTACACATAGTTTGGTATGACTGACTGTTTCCTGTTGAAGAGGAAAAGGATTTGGGATTTTGGAATGGGCAGAAAGACAAATACAGTGGCCCCTTGGTATCTGCTTTGAATTCCATCTTGGGAGAATGGAGGGAAGTAAACCCAATAAAATAATAATAAATTGCAGGGGTTTGGTTCCTGGACCCATGGATACCAAAATCTGTGGATGCTCAAGTCCCTTTATATACAGTAGCATAGTAAAATGGTGTTCCATATATAAAATGATAAAATCAAACTTCGCTTTTAGAATTCTTTTCTTTGGGAATATTTTCAGACTGTGGGTGGCGGAATCCATGGATATGAAAGCCCGACTGTAAAAGGTTGCTGTGGTGACACAGTCCCAGGGAAACGACAAGACAGCGGACGCACACAGAGGAGCCACACTGGGCGGGCACGGGGGCAACTCCTCTGGACTCCTTCCCTGGCTCCACCATGCTCGGTGTGCCTCCTGCCAAGGCTCTGCGATCACCTTGTTTGTCCCAAGACAAGCTATTTGTTCTTCTGGAGCAGTAAAGAAAAGCACTGTGGTGTGTGTTTCTTCTTCTCCCAGGCTGCCATCTACAAATACTGGAGTGGAGTTTAGTGAAGAGAAAAAGGACCAGTCACAAGTTTTTCTTACAAAAGGAATCCTCAGAGGTGGTTTGGCCACTTCCTTCCTCTGAAATATACAGTTAACTACAGTACCTGTGAGTCATTTGACGTCTCCCTTCCAAGATCAGGCAGGATTTGGTGCCTTGAGGATACTCAGGCAACCAGTTTTTTTAACTGAAGCCGCTTCCATTCTGACAGAAACACAGGCATACGTCTGTTAACCAGGGCTCTGAAAAAGAAGCTCCTTTTTCTTCATCCTGCCTAGCTGGAAGGGTGTGTGTGTGTGTGCTTGGAGACTGGTGAAAGGGGGCTGCGGAAACACTTCTGGAGGCAGGTTGCAGCAGCCCATCTGCAGTAAACAATGGAATAAAGTTCGGCCTGGGAAAGAAGGGCATTCTATTGTAGCAGAGCATGGCTGCTGCTCTCCCCACAACCCTTTACTGACCACGAGTGAACTGTAGAACACAGGGCGAAAGGGGGAAAGCAGGTAATCCTGGCTCCCAGCATGTTTTTTAAAAAAATCAAATAGCCAGACTGGCCACCAAAATGGAAATCATAAGAAAAGTGGAGGCTAATGGGGGGTGGGAAATCCTCCTTGCCTGCATTTTTGAAGAAGCCTTCAAGCTGCCTCTACTGCAGATGGTTCAATGTGTTTTTGTTCTTACACAAGACTTAACCTAAAATGGTTGTTTCATTGTACATGTGCACATTTTTAGTTCTGAATAAAAAGTTTGCTGAACCATGTTGGCCTGCTTTTCTTTTAATGGTTAGGGTTTTGATTGTGTAGCCCTTGGAAATTTATGTCATAAAGAGATACCATATATTCCATTTATCTGTAGAAGACAAAGCTGAAGGTTAAACAGCTAGGCAGTTAGCTAGGCAGCTGATGTTTTTCAGCCAGCTTATCTCAGTATGACTAATAGAAGGCAGATAACATACTAGGGACGATGTCAGATGATGTCACTAGTCACCAGCTGAATGAAGGAGAGTTGCTAGAAATTGCTAGAACAGCTAGAAATCCCTATATCAGTCATGGTGCAAGGCAGCCCTCTTCCCTTCTTCAACTGTCTTCTTTGACTGACTGCTCACTGTAAGATTAGCTATTAGAGCAATGATTTTGTTTGTAGTTTAGGATGTAAACAATAAAGACTGTTAGTTTTTAGACACAGAGGGGCGGGGTATAAATAAATTTTATTATTATTCTTATTTTTATTAAGTGTGTCCATCTACTCATTGAACATTGACATGCTGGAAGCATCTGGACCAGGCTTTTGCTACTCTGCTAACCTGATTGCTGGCTGGACTCCTGAGCATAGACAGACTCCAGCAGGCTGTAGAGTGACAGTATCCACATTATTTTCATATTATTTCTTCCTCTGGTACTAAATTTTCTGTTAAGGTAATGCTCTGGAACACATCTACTTGGTTAACCAAGGTATACCTGTATACCAATTCTGTCTTTTTAGAGCTATTTGTATTTATTTTTAGTAACTTAGTGTTTTGTACACATTCAAGTCCAGGGCTCTAGCTCTTGGGGAAATGCCCAAGCAATTTGGCCACCATGGGCAACTCCCTTGGTCTCCACTCTATTTCCAGTCCAGTTGCCTCTTTTGTCCCCAGCCAAACAGCTTCTGTAGACCCCACAAGGCAAGGAGGACACAGAAGGGCCAGCAGGAGAGCAGCAGAAGCTCCAGGAGAAGAGCATCTTTGCTGACATGACGACGTCTATTCTGAAGAGAGAAGATGCCCACCCCTCCAGGATGCACCTCCAGGGTCTCCCACCTGAGAAAGGACCTGGAACCTGGGCTGTGGCAGGAGCTACCAAAAGAGATTCCCATGAACTGTTCATACACCTGCCACATGGGTTTCTGAAACAAAGGTGCTTTTAAGCCAGTTTTGCGGGGTTGGGGGAGGACATCAGCCTCTTCAGCCACCCACCCGCAACTGGTGCGCCACATGCAATCCCTGCGCTCTTGACCATTAGGAGGTGACCCTTGTGGCAGGTGTATGAACCAGCCACAAGGGCTTGCCAGCACTTGCCTCTGCAATGCACACTACAGGTAATCATCAAGGTGTCCCTGTGAGTGAGACACCTTCTGAGGAAGAGGATCTTGCAAAACCACTTCCTCAGGCCATCTCCATCCAGTGTGTGTCACATGGGAACCAAGAAGGATGCTATGGCTCTGCCTGAGAACAGAAGTTCTTCAGTCTCTTCTTCCACTCAGCTACAGTAAGACCTTCCAATAGACTCTGGGCAGCCACCAGAGTGGCCAATGCTCCCCAACTTCCCAGCCCCGACTTTTGTGCAGCCTTTGCTCACTCAGGTGGGGGTGAGCTCTGGCTAAGGAGGCTCAGGCAAGGGTACAACATACCAGCAAAACATGAGGCTGCACCCAACTGTGCTCTGCTCTCTCTTAAGGCTCCGTAAACAGGGAAAGACATGCTCCTTCACATACCTCAGCCCAACCAGCCACTGCAGACACAAGGTCGGGAACCACAGGGCCTTCAGGCCTTGAATGGAATGGGCTCCTTTCAAGAGACTGAAACCAAGAGGAGTCATCCGTATCACACTGAACGGGCGAGTACAATCCACAAGCAAGCAGTTCACGGCAAGCTCTCAAAAGATCCTGCTGGTTGCGAGGCGTACATGTGGACTGTCACTCCACTCTCTTATCTATCCACGTCTGCAGCTTTTTTGCTTTTCCACCAGTGCCTAGCAGTGGTGGTAGTGGTGGGTTGCTCTACAGGTGGAAGCGCTGCCAGGCCGTCCCTGATGGAGACTCACTCCCCATCACAGCAAAGAGAGCCACAATGGACATTTCCACTGAAGGAGGCAAACCACAGTGGGAACTAGCACACGGCTGTGATGACACCCAGGCATACAAAGGGCAGGCCTAGCAACACAACTCCACTCAGCATGAGGTATAAAGGCAGCTACAAACACAAAGACAGAATGCACTACCAGGAAAGGAGAGGGAACAGGAAGGGGCAATTTCTAGTGCTCACCATGGCCCTCACACTTAATCTGAGTCATTCACATCGTAATCCGTCTCCTCGTCTTCACTCTGAGCAGCATGCAGCGAGTGTAAAGGAAGGAAAAGAAAAGAGTGCAAGTTGAGTCAAGCCAAAGCAAGCGCACACTCTCCCCACACAGGCCCTCTAGCCATTTGTTGTAGGGGGAAGGCAGGGGGGTCAAGCGAGCTGTGAAGGAGGACCTGTTGGCTTAAGCTGCCACCTGATGAGAGGAGAGCCCATGCAGCCCAAGAGAGATGGGAAGAAAGAGACACAGAGAGAGAACTCAGATGCCTGGACTTGATCTGTCTTAGCAAGGGAAGCTGCGTGGAAGTCCCACACAAACTGCTTCAGTTTCTGCAGAGATCAGCTCAGAGCAACTGGCTGGGGAGTGTGGGTGAGGGAGTATCCTCTGGGGCTGATCTTGGAGGCAGCAGTCCCAGACTGAGCAAAGCCACCCACAGAAAGGCTGCCAAGTCACGCTGAAGATGGTGAATGCTGAGCAAATGGACAGAGAAGCAGCAAGACCATTCCTGAGCAAGAGAGTACAGAGGGGGGTCCAAAGGAGAGAGCCCTGCCTGCAGGGTTATGGGGCTGTCGAGGGAAGGCCCCACGGCAGGCACAAGGCAGGCCTGAGAAAACCAACCAATAAGCCAGTCTTGGCTACTGATGATGCCCCGCAGAATAATTCTACATTCCTTTCTTTCCCTTCTGTTTGCATTCGTTCTGCTTCCCCACACTGACTTGTTTTTCTTAACAAAGTTTTAACTTCCAATAACAAGCAAGAGACCTGGCTGTTTTATGTTGGAAAAGAAAGTCTATCTTTAAAAGCTGCATTTTTTAAAAAAGAGAGATCATATATTGATGCAGTTACAGCTTTGTAAAACTGTCTGCTTCAAGCTCCCCACACACTTCTACCCCTTTGCCCTGTCATGGCCAACAGCTCTGCACCGGCCTCCAGAGCCCCTTCCTTTCCATGCGCTCAACATCCCAACAGCTTCCTCATGCTCTTTGTTCCCTCCACACCACATAAACTGCAGCCACTCTGTGGGAGGCCAACAGTCCACCTAGCAATTGTGCCAGCAGCCTGGCTGGGCCTCAAACTGGCTTTTTTCCTGCAAACGGAAGTATCTGGATTGTAGAGGGCATCGTGGCCAAAGCAGGAGCCTCAGGCTGTGCTTCTCTCTGGAGCACAGAAGCCACTTGTGAAGGCCAAACCATGGTGTCTCCTTGTCCCTCTGTAAGCCTACATGTTTTCATTGATTCAGGCATTTTTGCTGGGATCTTTTTTGTATGATCTTGAAGCCCTTGAGCATCCTAAATCCTTCTGAAATGCAAGAGATCTCAGGTGCTTCCTTCACACTTTCACAAATGATCACTCTTTGCAAGAGAGGGGCCAACAGAAGGCGAAGGCAGAAAATGAGGTCCAATATGACACACAGAGTAACATGTCTGCTGCTTTCGGGTTATCTGTTCCACAGCTTACTTATTTTAAAGATCAGCAGATCCTGAGACAGTGACAAATGTAAGCACCAGCTTTATGGGAAAAGTCACAGAAGCATTTGGCATTTAACTGTAATGACGGCCGTGTTTTAACTTAAGCGATTAGCAGTTCCTGGGCTTTGAGGGCAGTTGTGGCCACCTCTCAGCTCTGCAGCAATTAAATGGGTGCAAAACGAGGACCCCAAACGGACAGCTGCTGGCATTCCCATGCCACTTCCTGTGTGTCCATATAAGAAGTGAGAAGACCCGGCAAGTGGACGTGGCTGAGTCCTTCAGGGAAAGGATGCCCAGTCCAGACACAGCAACCACCCACACCAGTCAAGGTGGGATGGGAGATAATTTTGGCATTCATTTCAAAGCTAATTTCAAATTAGCACAGAGGCATCTCTGCTCAAAATTCACATCTGGGCATAGCAAGAGGTCAGGTGGGTGACAGCTCTGCCCTCCAGCCATGAGCTAAGCCACTGATTTGAGGAGGGGGCCACAGCAGGCAGGCCACACGCTCAGCAGCAGCTGAAAAGCAACTGGGGACTGCTCAGACACACAGCGGCCATGCTGGGAGCCACTTCCCACTGACTCACCTTTGCTTTCTCGCTGGGCTCGCTGGCTGTGCCATACGGGGTGTTATGTAGCTCCTTCGAGACAACACACAGAAATTCAGCCTGATCTTCGTTCCCATAGTTGTAGGAGGATCCAATACTGACCAGCTGAAAGAGGAAAGGCAAAGGCTCAGGGCGGATGCTCCCCAGGCTGTGACAGGGCTTCAGACGCAATGGGGGGCAACTTTATGGAGGACACGGCGACAGCACTGGAGGCTGTTTTGGCTACAGTGGAACAAGACTACTTTAAACAGACAGAGCTCAAAGCCCTAACAGCTCAAGACAGAGCTGCCGAAGAAAGGTATATGCAGGAGGGGGGGGGGTGTCTCTCGGCCTCCCGCCACATCACACGCAATATGTCTCTCAACAGCAGTCACCAGGGAAAATGAGCCTGAGGGGTGGCTGGTGGGCTCTTCCACAGGGCATCTGACTGGTCATGCTGGGAACAGAGTGGTCCTGGGGGTCTGACTCAGGGATCTTCTAGAACTCTTATTCCCTCCCACAATCCCCAATTTGCTACAGCTCTCTCCGCAGGAAGGTGTTGCCTTGGATGGTAGGCCTCTGAAACCTGGAGATACTAAGGAACTGGTAAGTCAGATCCAAGTTTGCTTACAAGGAGAAAAATATTTATTTGAGAGACTTACAGCACATCAGTCATATCGCAAATAAAGAAGCTCGGGCAGCAAGAGATCCCGCACTGATTAACCAACTAGCCTGAACCCTGTGCACTGGATATTCAAGTAGACTTGATAGCATACTTGTTTACAGGCACCAAAGAGAGCTTACCTAAGTGGCTAACTACACATGTCACCTGTGAAATGCTGTAGCTACACTTTCTCAGTGTAGCAAGGGATAAGAGTAACTGATATTCCTGGTAAGTGCAACTCCTTGGCATCCCAAACTCCTGCTGGAATGTGTGCTCGTTAGCAGCCCCAGGTGCACTGATACCATGAACTGGCTGTGGATCTGTCTCTCAGCTGTTCTTTGACTCATCTTCGAAACAGTGAAAGCAAACGCTTATTCCTACAAGTTTCATGTTAAAGCAGGCATACATTTTGTCTGCCAGGTATAACTGAGGACTGAGTGGAACGCACTCCTTCAGAGCGTGGTGGGGTCTCCTTCCTTGGAGGTCTTTAAACAGAGGCTGGATGGCCATCTGTCAGGGATGCTTTGATCGTGATTTCCTGCGTGGCAGGGGGTTGGACTGGATAGCCCTCGTGGTCTCTTCCAACTCTACAATTCTATGAAAGGAGAACACTGGAGCTGGTGCGACAGAGAGAGGATCTAGGCCACAACCCCCACCCACTCACCATGCTCCAAGCCTGGAAGACCCTGGTGGTTGAAGACTCTGGACCTAACTTCTGTGGCAGCCTTAGGTACTCCCTCCTCCAATGCCAAATATGGAAATAAAAATGTTGGCCTTTCTTACTGCAAAAATGACTGAGGCGCTCTTGTATGAGCACTTAAGAGCCCTGCTATTTCTGGGGTGAGGATGGCAAGGACAGCAGCTGCAGGATTGGGACTTAGGACCCACACACAAAGAAGCCTGTCCTGACCTCTTCCTCCCCAGCAGCCAGAACAGCTCTCTGCCAGCCTCTCCCTGTACCTGTTCAAACTTCCAGCCATCAGACATTGTGGAGACCATCTGTGTCAGCTCTTCTTCCTGGCACTGGAGCACACGGTAAACATGCTTGACAGGCACCTATAGGAAGAATCACACACGAGGTGGTGGAGGAGGCAGGGAGGGACTGACAGACCCCAGCTATCCCTTTACCCTTCAAAGGAGCTCCATTAACTACAAACCCTGAAATTCAATATCCCCACACAGCCTACGCAGCATGACTTGATAATGTGCCAATCGGCATAGGCACTGCAGGGTCCCACCAACCAACCACAAACCATCCCTGCTGTTTTCGCTTGAAACACGGGCCAGCATTTTATTGTCTTCTGCACCATCCTCCCCTCCCCTCCTCCCCAGGTTTAGCAGGACGGCAGCTGACTGTGGAACCACCATGCTCTTAAGTGTAGAGCCAGCATGTTACAACAGTGGTCGTAACAGGAGACCCAGGTACAAGCCCCATTCAGCCACAAAACTCACTTGGTGACCTCGGCTCACTGATCTCCCTCAGCCCACCTGGCTGTCCCAGGAAGAGAGCAGGGCTAAGTAGCCACCAGGCTCACTTCCGGCTCCCTGGGGTCTATTTGGAAAGAGACTCCCCAATGGCTGTGCTTTCTGGGAGGGAAAAGACTTTATTAGAACAACCAGGAAGCTCCTCTTTACTCTCATGGACGTAGTGAGTGGTGTTTCCTCAAGCATTGGGCTGTCTGGCTGGTGGCAGGGCTTTAAGATTTGAGCTTTAGTTCTGTATTCCTCCCTCTATTTTCATCTTGTTTGTTTCTGCAATGAAAAGCCTCTAATGTTTGTTCTCCAGATGTTTAGCTTTGCTAGTTTTCAGCTCACTGCATGTTATTCAAAGCACTTTTACCCTATATAAGTCATCCAAGATGTACAAAGAAAACATACTCTGTTGGAGATGCTGCCACTTCAAGACAGAAAGGGATCTCCAACAGGATGAGGTAAACAATTAACATTGGATTTCTATGGCTGAGCGGGAATTTGAACCTCGATCTCCCAAATGTCCCATTTCAATACTCACAACACCACACTGGCTCTCAATATAGTCTATTTGCTGAATATGAAGAAGCAGGCAGCCCTTTCTAGCATCCTTCTCTTACCTCTTTTACTTCCTAATGCCCCCCCCCCACGGCTTATGCATGACAATTAGGGACATGCTTTTCTGAAGAGAGGCTTCACTCATCCCAAGAGATTAAAAAAAATGAATTTTTCTCAACTTTCCCACAAAGTTTACACTATTTTTCCTCTTGAAAAACTGAGCATTTTTCTTGGGGAACAAGGGGAGTGGGGCAGAGTTTTTTCTTCCCAATGTCTCTGTTCCTCCCCCTGCTCCCCCTTGCAGGCTATCGTGTCTCCTCAAAGGCAGATCTCTTGACTATTCCCACCTTTTCACCCCAGGGCTCCGGAGGCCACAAAGCCTCTTTCCAACCCACTGAGCTTGCCAGGGCTCCAGAGGCCAAGGCTGATGCACCCTTCTTTGCAGTGGGCAAAGCAGCAGACAGGCTGGTCTGTATTCCAGCAATTGCAGAAGAGGAAACCCACCTTGGGCTTTTGGGGGCTCCTTCTGGGTCAAACAATGACTCAGAAATAGCTGAATGAACAAATGAGTACCTCTAAAAGTACCAGTTTCCCCCTTCACCCTCAGACCCCCCACCCCCATAATGTACTGCTGACATAGATAAAATATCTTTACCATATGTCTACTGCAAAAGGAAACAAATGATTAAAAAAGGGCCTCACCTGTGAAATCTTGCTGTCTCTTTCCCTTATTTTGTCCTTCACTAGTTTTATTAATGATGTGATGTTGTAGAATTCAGCTTCTTCAAGCACACCTGATGCAAAGGGGAAACCAGGTTTTAGAGCAAGGTCCCCCAGAACACCCAGTCCCCCCACCCCACAGAAGACCGCTGTCCCGGGCCACTGGCTCCCTGTCCTACCATGGAACTCAGGTGGTGACCAAAGGCCTGAACGCTCTGCTCTCCACACCCAGAGCAGAAAGGGATGGCAACACCTGAGAGACCCAAGGGGCTGTTGGGACCACAGAAGTGCCCCAGATCCAACAGCTGCCCAGGGGAGGGCAGTGCCACCAGCATCACAACTTGCCAGCCATTTAACCCCAATAAACTATTTCTATATAATCACTAAAGTCCCAGTCCAGGAAATCCAAATGTAAAGGCCACCAGAAGCTGCCAAGCCATGCCAAAACCCAGTCTGGAATCCCTTGATTGCTTTGCATCTGAACTGGGGACTCAAACAGTAAACCAAGGAAAACCCTCCATCGAAACCATTTTCCTACGCCAGTTATAATACCTACCTTCCTCTGCAAGGTCTTTATTGATAACCAGTTTCCCATGTCGGAGATAGTTCAAGACTGGTCCAAAGTAGGTCGGATCTCTGTCTATTAAGTAGGCACCTGTCTCATCCTAATTTTAAAAAAAGTTATTTATTTAGTAGACATCTTACCCCACTTTTTCAGCCACCATCTTCTCTTGAGCAGATTATATCAATCTACGGCAAGCAACAAAAGTCAGCATTACATGAAATGACACTTCCTTGCTCCTCTGCTTTGGAGCAGGGACAGGGAATCCAGGCCTCTGGGTGTTCCCAGGCAGCCACACCCTCTTCCACAGGATGCCACTCTTGCTGGCTTCTCAGACTCTGCACAGGTTTTTCCCTTTCCCTTTCTGCCTTTCCTAAGGCTGAGCTGGTGACAGCCAGAGCTTTAAGCTAACCAGCTGAAACTTCCTGACAACCTTCAACCCCGCATGGAGGCTACTACAGCAGCCTAACTTAAGCATATGAGGATTGGGCATGGCAGAGTATTTCAGTGTGCTTCCTCTAGAAAGAGGCCCAGCTTCTGGCCCAGCTGAAGTGGGCTGGAGACACTCCTGGCTATGGGACCATGGCACAGTGATGGGGCAAAAGGACCCCCAACTGACTCACTGATCTTTCAGAAAGAATGCAGTCCCATCCACCATGCTTCTGTCCAGAGCATCAGATCTTCCCCCACTGCGAGGTCCTGGACCTTTGGGAAAACGCTATTGTGTTTATTAGAGAAATTATGGTGAGTGTGCTAATGTATGCAACATACAGTATATGGAACCAGGTTAAGTGATCTGTGGAGGGGGTGAGAGCACAGAATGTGGAGGCTACGGTGATTTGAATGGGGCTGAAGGCGATTTATAAAAGGCTTGTTGTACAACAGCCAGTCAGAGATAGGAATTCGGTTGGCAGATATGAGACGGTTAGAAGGAGATGGAGAAGAGACAAGGAAGATAAGAGCGAGAGACCGCGAGGGAAGGAATAGTGAGGTTTAGCTTGGATTGGGACAAGGCAGGCAAAGAGTCAGTGAGAGGCATTCGTCAATGAGGATTGGATGAGGCAAACAAGTACCAATAATCACCAAGCCTTGGCCTTCTGTACACAAGCCATCTTTAGCCTTATGCTGAACTTCACACATGCCTCTGGGAACACTACAGCAGTGCTACTGGAATAGCCGAGTTCAGATTCATGGTGTCTGTGGTGGCAAGCAGTGACTGAAGGGATGTTCCTCCAATATCTTCATTTTATTTGCAGGGGGCGGGACATCCGAAAGCGGCCTGGGTGCCTGCTGAGTTTCTGCAGCCTCCTTGGAATCTACAGTCATGTGACATGGGCCTGCCTCTCTCCTGCATCTGCTGAGTTTCTGGCCCTTCAGCCCAAGTGCCTGGCCCATACCCCCGAGTCATGCAATGCATATAGGGCACTGGGGCACTACAAAGCCCAGAAGCCACAGGCCACAGCAGGGACCTGGGAGTACCACTTTCTTGGTCCCACCCTATGAAAAGGATTAGATCCACTGTATACCACCTTACATGTAAATCAAAGTGGCTAGGTGGCCCAGAAGGGAGACATCTGTGGCCATCCACCAGGGCAGATATCTCTGTCCCAACACGAGGATGGAAACTGGGAGAAACCTGGTGTCAGACCACATGGAACAGAGAAACCCCTTGGTCTGTGGCAGCTTACTGAATATCATAGGAAACAATGGAACATAGGACACTGGCCAAAACTTATCCAGGCACATGGGATCTTTTTCTCTTAAAAAAAAAAAGGGGGGGGGAACTAGGTCTAACAACTTAATGTAAGCAGTCTAACTGTTTAAGTGCAACAGCATTGGCATTCTCCCAGAGCTCTCCAGATGCTACACTCAGGTCTGTAGCATCCGGCATTGGCACTCATAAAAACCAGAAGGCATAAGGATCCATAGTGGCTTACAAGTGTCCAAAATGTCTGCATCATTAAGTTGCCCATAGGACACACAGTCAAAATGTCATATAAATTGGTCAGCCCGAACTTTTTAGAGTTCCCATCCCTGTGGTGGTGCATATATAACCAACCCGCTTGTGATAAAGCCTTCTAGATGTTTATATCAAAAAAAATAAAAAAATAAAAAAAAATAGCAGCACAGTTTTATCTGAAAAATGGACCCCAAGTTCAATTATCTAAAGGACTCACTGGGCCAACCACATTCTTTTCAGCTTTATTTCTTTTGTCAATGGAGAAAATCCAAACCACAATGCACCATTTTTTGAAGAACAAGTGTGGAAATGTACCCCAGGATGCTCAGTGTAGGGTACTAACTAAAAGCATCCTGGATGCCTCTCTTGTCAACAGGAACCATCTGTGAACTTGAAGGCTTTCACGGTCAGCATCCATAGATTCTCCCTGAGTTTTTTTCTGGGCTTTGAGGCCGTGTTCTGGAAGAGTTTATTCCTAACGTTTCGCCTGCATCTGTGGCTGGCTACACTCTTCCAGAAGACGGCCTCACAGCCTGGAAAAAAACCAAGGAAAATCTAAGAAACCATCTGGTATTATGAAAAATAACACAAGGAAAACAAGCCTCATCAGAGCATAACATGATTGAGGACAACAGTCCAGGCAAGTTCAGGCAAGCACCCCTAAGCAATCCCATGGGACAGATCTGAGAAAAAAAAGCAGGATGAGGCCTCTCAATTGTGTCCTTTTCTTAGCTCCTCTGCAACGGCGGGGGTGGGGAGCGGGGGAGAAAATGATCAGACCCACACAGACATAAAAATATTGGAAGTGGACAGTGTCGATGGGAGCTTATGCCACAATTAATGTGTTCATTTCTATGTACCCCAAGCCTCACTCATTTTTCCTGTCTTGCTTTTTGCTGCAAGGGATTAACAGCTGCTGCCCCCACCAACCCTGAAGGAGAGGCAGGAGGCATCCTGGGGCTCCTTAGGCTACAGCTAGAGCACTTAAGTTGTCTGTATGTGTTATAATATGAAAAATCAGGAAGACAATTTTTAAATTATTATTCTCACACAGGAGTAGAAGCTATTCAAAAGAGAACTTCAAATGTCTATTCTAAAACCATACACCGTATGAAAAAAAAACCCTCTCTGTTTCTAAAGAGGGATAATCATTTTTTAAAACATGCAAAAGTTGGGTTGTTAAAAAGGAGTTCTAACCCTTTCCTTTAAATTAAACTGAGATTTACAGGAGAAGTTCTTTCCTTGAATGCACATGTGCATATATGAAAGTTACAAAGGACAGGTGCTGAACTCCTTTATCTAGAGACACAGACACAATCATCAAGGATGCCTCTCTGAGGAAGTGGGGAACAGGTACTTGCCCCAGGGCGATGGGCCGCAGGAGCACTTGCAAGTTAGGACCACTGAGAGAGCTCAGGACCACCTTCACCCTGTGAGGAGACCCAGCACAAAACTACGTGCGCTAAAGGAAATGGATGCATATAAGCGGGGTGGGTGGAGGTTTGAGGGTCTCCAGGCTGGGCGAGGTGAGCATCGGGGAGACCACCAGGGCTTTTCCTATGGGCCAATGAGACCTTGCGGGCCCCGAGACTGGCTGCAGCAGCCAAGAAAGCAGAGGCATGCAGGACCCCGGGCGAGGAGGGAGAAAGTGGGGCCGCCCGGCCGCCGCTCCTACCTGCCCTTCCTCCGAAAGGCAGCAGAGACGGGAGGGGACCCACGCCACCCCCCCCGAGAGACGCCTCAAGCCCTCCGGAGACGGAGAGACCCCGGCCCACCGCCCACCGGAGGGGAGCCGCCGCCGCCGCCGCCTCCTCGCGTGGATCCCCACCGCCTCCCCCCCGAGGGCTCCGGGGCCGCCTCAGCCTCCTCCTCCGCCCGGCGATGGCCGGGGCCCCTGGCGGGAAGCGCTCCCGCCTGCCTGCCTGCCTCCGCCGCGCTCGGGGCTCACCTTGTCGGAGTCGAGGTCCGGGTCGGCCTGGCAGAGGCGGAAGAGGAAGCTCTTGGGGTCCCGGCAGAGGGTCTGCCGGGTGGTGAGGAAGCAGGTGCCGCCCACGTTCAGGCGGACCCATTTCCCGGGGGCGCCGCCGCTCGGGGAGACCGCGGCCGAGGGCGGGACGGGGCCGGGGCGGGCGGGCGGAGGGGCCGCGGCCGAGGGAGGGACCCCCGGGGCCCACGAGCACGACCACGACGAGGACGACGACGACGAGGAGGAGCCGCTGGAGCTGCTGCTGCAGCGGCGGCACGAGGAGGACCCGGCGGCGGAGGGAGGCGAGGGCGGGCGGCCCACCAGGCCGGGCCCGCCCGGAGGCGGCGGCGGCGGCATCGGCAGCTGGCAGGAACTCTCCGCCGCCATCTTGGCTCCGCGCCGGAAGTTCCGTCCCCGAAAGGCCTCCCTTCCGCCTGCGGGCGACTGGGGCGCATGCGCGTCGGCGCAGACGGCCGGTGAGGGAGCCGACGGGCGGGAGGGAGAAGGGGGCACTTCCGGCCCCCCCGCCGAGGAGGAGCCTCTTGCCTCAGGAATAATAATACTGTAATTGTAGTAATAGTAATAGTAATCATAGTGAGGAGGAGGCGGAGCTGTCAGGCAAGCAGGCCGGTGCCCGGAAGCCCCGGGAGGACCCCCGCTGCGCACTTCCGCCCGGCCTCAGAGGAGGCCCCACCACGGCCCTCGCCCGCCCTGACCGGCCGACAGAAGCCCCCCCACCCCGGGCAGAGCCAAGGCTTCGGCCCGGAGGAGGAGGAGGAGGCCGCCCAGCTTTCACTGCTAGGAACCCAACACCAAGCGAGAGAGGGGATGCTCAGGGCGAGAAAGCAAGGTCCTTGCTGTGCTCCAAGACATGTTTGACCAGGAGAGTTTAATTGGAAAAAGACAAAAGAACGATATGAAACATTCGATAGATATGACTCAAGTACCATACATTTCCCCCCTCCTTTGTATCAACATTTTTACATAAACACAACAATTAGTCTGATTAGTGGAGGGGCTTAAATATATTTAAATCATGTAAAATATTTTCAAAGTTGCTAAAAGGTACGACGCTTTGCCAATGAACAATACAGGAATATTTGTACACCTCATTATACAAAGAGACACAAATCAAGTCATCAGTTGTACAAACAGCATGTCCCTCCTGGGCCTCCCCCCCCCCCCACGCAGGCTGGCCGGCCGGCCACCAACAGCGCTCCGCCCGCGGCCGACTCCGGGCAGGAACCGGCTTGCTCCACTCTTCCAGAAAGGCAAAGGATCTATTCACTGCACCAAGACAGTTTCCATACCAACTAGTTAGCCTCTTAGTTAGTATTAGTTAAAAGCATGCTGGTAACTTCAGTGCTCCTTAAACATGTAAATGCATCAAATTAAAATTCCATGTTTAAAATGCTATGAAATGAGAATCCCAGGGCTTCACGCACCACACTGAACATTCCCCTCTTTCCACCCACAAAGGAGTGTATTTGCAAGACATGAGAGTAAAGAAAGTACCATCCACGCAGAATCCTGCAAGCAGACATGACCCAGAAAGCTCTATGGGGGCACTTGCCCACCTTTCCATTCGCCTGCAGCCATCACAAATGTCAGGCGCTACACACCAGCTAAGATGGAGGGGGGAGGGAGGGAGGGAAGGGGCAGTGACGGCAGCAGCAGCAGCAGCAGCAAGGTCAGCAGCGCTCACTGGCTTGCTCTCGCACTTGCAGACACAACCCAGTTGCATGATTGATCAATCGGAAAGTCACAGTAACAATCCAGCCCCCACATGATCAGGGCTGCAAGACCAGCAATGGGAAGTCCGCTCACTTGCAGCAGAAGCTGAGGCAGGCAGGCAGTCGCTCGCTCACAGCAGTCACCCAGGGGCAAGGGGAGGGGTGCCTGTGTGTAGAAGCCTCAGCAGAAGCACAAAAGCAAGCAAAGCGACCCTGAATTCCTTAGGTTTCCTCTGGAAAGGAAAGACTTTGGCCCTGGAAACAGATGTTAACTGGGCTGGGAAGAGTCCTCTGGTGGCTCTCTAGCAGCACGGAAGGAGACGGACGCAGAGAAGGAAGAGGAGCAGGAGCAGCAGCAGCCGCCGCCTCATTTCGCAGTGTTCTGGTCATATCTGTGTCGCCAAACCTCTTGTATCTTTTTGCACCATTTGTGAGCATTCCCACTCGGATCCATCAGGTAGTATGTCCTGTTAGGCTGGAAGCAAAGAAGGATTTAAAAGAACGCCTCCGAGCTACAGCCCGCTGCCAACTAGCCAGGCTTAGGACTGGTCATCTTGGCACAAGCCCCAGCCCGTCAGCCACATCTCCTTCCCTATCCAGCCCCTGGCACAGGGGAAGTGATCTAAGACCACCAGCAGTGCCACCTGAGCTACCTATGGCTGGAGGAGGCACCCAGTGGGGTTCCTAGAGAGCCTCCAGCTACTCGGGGGACCCGAGGGTCCATTTTCTACAGCAAACCTTGGGGACATGCAGATTTCCCACAGCTCCCATTTCTCTCAGGGGCCACCAGCAGCTGCACAGTAGAGCCCCTCAGCACTGAACGAGCAGTCGAGCCAAAGGGGCATAACTGAAATGGGCCAGGGGGCCACTTACTGTGTGAACAAAAAATGTCTTGAAGTTCTTAGCTTCTGGCCGGAGCTCCTGGGACCACGGGATCTCCCCTTTGAGAACCTTGTTGACAGGGTCCACGTAGTACAAGTGAGGTCCTTCAGTGAGCAGCAGCTGGCGCCGGCGAGCAAACAGGCCCTGCAGAGGAAAGGCCAACGGCACCCAAGCTGAGACCAGGGAAATGTCCCTCAGGCTTTCAAAGAGTGGGTCCCCAGACCAACATGGCATCCACATTCTCAATACTGATCTGTGCAGCAAGGAGGTCAAGAGACCCTTCTAAGCATCCCTCTGTTTCCAGACTGACAACCGACTCAAAGGGACTCAGATGACTTTCCCGTTGTCACAGGGTAAGAGCCACCAGGGGGAGTGGGGAGAGACCCACGGGGCTCAGCTGTTCCTCACAGATGGGTTCTTTGCGTCAGAGCAAAGGGCTGAGAGGATGCAGCCTGGGGGCGAGCACAGCTGGTGCTGCCAGGGGGAGTTTGCGGTCTCCTCCTCAGTACAAGCCCCTGCCTTCACAGGCCCACCACCCTGTGGTGCCACCATGCAGGGACCTGAGGAGACTCCATGCCATGATGACCAAAAGGGCAAACCCATCATGAGTAAGCTTCTGGAAGCCAAGCAGACTTGCTTCAGTTTCACAAACACTAGGTTACCGCCTGTATTTCTGATGCATTATACCTGTCCCAGAGAACTCTGGTTATCAAAAAGCTTAACAGAAGGTGGAAGGTTGGATGGAGCAGTCAAATAGGGGGCAGTGAGAGAGATGGGGCAACAGTGGTGGGGAGGGGCAAAGGTGGGAGAAAATGCCAATTGAGGCCCCAAAGCCAAGTAGAATGGGGGGGGCAGTCAGTGTGTGGCACAACACAAGAC
The DNA here is from genome assembly GCA_030847615.1 of Gambelia wislizenii. Classification (NCBI taxonomy): domain Eukaryota; kingdom Metazoa; phylum Chordata; class Lepidosauria; order Squamata; family Crotaphytidae; genus Gambelia; species Gambelia wislizenii. The sequence continues at coordinate 30,767,461 of JAUMIR010000012.1, read as the reverse complement.
ACACACACATTCGTTCAGCAGCTCTCACTGGTGGCAGTGAGGTGATAATGCTTTAAAAAGCTCTGTGAGTAGGAAGAGCCTTTGGACCCGCGCACTGCCCTCCCGCTGAGCCTGCAAGGTCCCCATGGCTTCCTGTCCTCATCCCCCAGCTGGGAGCCAGGGCTGGGGGGTTGGCTCCATCAACCAGTGAGCAACTGGGGACTCAGTGATCCTCCGTCTCGAAGAACTGCCTGCTGAGGAGATTCACTTTCCAGTCCCCTTAATGGCTTTATTTGGTTTTATGCACAGAAGGAGCAAGTTACACTCCCACTCTGGAAACCAAAAAGAGAGAAGAGCATTGACCAATCCAAAGGCACTGAATCAAACTACTTACCTTCCTCTTGTCTACTGGACCCATTTTCAGTATTAAATTATTTTCTACAAACTGGTGCCTGAGGAGGAGAAAACCATTGCTGTACATTATTTCCATCAGCCCAAAGCAGGACCAAGTTAAGCAAGGGGGGGGCGTTTAAAAAGTGGGGAGGGGAGGTGGAAGTAGCAGCAACAACAGCACTTCAAGTACCAGCTGGGAGCCAGCCGGCTACTAAAGACCAGCAGCCTCCCAAGAGACCACAAGAGCAGCCCCCACTGACGGGCCATGGCTCAGCTAGCGCACATGGCAGGCACTGGCCAGAGGTCTTCCCGAGGGCTGCCAGCTCAACTTGCCTGCTTCCCAGGAAGAAGCCCTCCACCCTCCCGCCACCAGCAGCCTCCTGGCCCATGAGAAAGAGAGAATGGGGGTCTTAGTGGGTTGTAAGTCGCTCAGGAGGAGAAACCAGACCTGCTGCCAACCCCTCCCCTGCTGCTCAGCCAACTTCATTCTGTTATGAACGTGAAGCCCAAAGGGGTTTGGGTTCCCCTGACGGCCTCTGAGCTGGAGCGGAGACTCAGATGGCAACCCCAATGCCCTTGGACTCCAACTCCCATCAGCCCTCTTAGCCAGCATAACCAGTGGTCAGAGATGATCACTGCAACATTTGGATGAATCCCCTCCTCATCGCCACTCAGGGTGGGGGTCTTTCCTCAGCCAACCGGTGGCTCAGTAACCTCAGCAGCAGGACTGTGGCTCTCTAGATCAGGGGAGGAAAGATTATCCCAAAACGTGAGAAAGGGCTGGCGTGTAACCAGGCCACGGGAGTCCTTCTTCAGCCCCTTCCTCACTTTGCTTTTCCAGACCTTTTTCTTGCCACCCTGGCACAGTTGTGTAGTGGAGGGAGAGGGGCTGCACAGCAAGGAAGATGACCACCAGCTGTTTGGACAGATGCTACCCCAATGATATCCTCTCAAGCACCCCGAGAGCCACCTGAATTCGGCCACCCCAGGGCTGCACCGGGGTCGGGGTGCTGCCAAGCAAGGACCACCACCACTGCTGCTGCTAAGGCTCTTTGGACCCTGGAAGCAGAGCGGGAATCCTAACCCACCCACCCAGCCACCACCGCAGCCGTGCAAGAGCTGGAAGGGCACTGAGAGGAGATGGCTGCTGCAGCTGTGGTGAACAATTCCCCTGCCAGGGACTCTTCAAATACTGACTAGCCTCTGAAAATAGGACTGCAGCAGGCACAAAACTGATTAAATTATTCGTTCTGCCCTAGGCAAACAAATAATGGAAAGAAACGCATCCCTTCTCCAGGGGTTGCCAACTACAACTCCCAGCATCCCTTAGTAACACAGCCAATGAAGAGAAATACCGAGAACTGCAGTCCGCCCACACCCACAGGACGGCGTGACCGCTACCCCAGTCCAGCATTCTCTCCTCTCCAAGAAGCAAAACTTCCAAGATGGGAGGAGCCTCTCCAGGTGGCCAGAAGCTCATTTCACCAATACTCCTTGGACGCAAGTCAGTGACTGCCATCCCTCAAACCTTGGTGATCCCCTCCTCCTCCTCCTGGGAAGCCCCCAGGGAACTGGACTCGCCTCTCTTGGGAGGCCTTTAAATAGAGATCCGACAGCCCCTCTCAGAAGTGCTTAGCTGGGGACCTCCTGCACGGCCCGGGCACAGGGCTTGGTGGCATATCCTAGAAGACATTCCAGGATCCATCTCAAGTTGGCTTGAAAAGGACAAACAATCTAAGTGATTCATTGGTACGTTCACATTTTGAGTATTTGAATCACTCCTCTGTATCAGTGAAGGGACATTTTAAATGTGGAGGATACTCTGTGTGCAAATTTGCTACCCAAACTAATACTTTTATACATCCTGTTGACCGCTACAGTTTCAAATTAAAATATTTTACAAATTGCACCAGCAAGATGGTCATTTACCAAATTATTTGCCCATGTAATCAATTTTATGTGGATACGACAACTCACAAAGCACGTACTTGCATTTTGGAACACTGTTCCAAAATTAGACATCAGGTTACGGATGCTCCCCTAGTAGAACATTTTGCCTCTCATCCTCATGGAGAATCATTTAAATTCATTGTTTTGGACAAAATCCCCCCCCCCCAGATACAACTGAAACGACTTAAAGAACCTTTTACTCAAAATAAAAGAAGAATGGATCTACCACCGTAAGTCTTTACACCCCCAAGGACTAAACTCTGCCCTAATTTTTTTTTACCTTTCTTCATCAATAACTGTTGCTTTAAGACTAGTATTCTTCTTTACACTAACTGCTGAAGTTAATCAGAAATATCAGGTGTATTCAGTTCCTCATTGCAATGGAGGTAGCTGTGGTGTCACAACATAAATATACTTGGTTTAGCAACATTTTTTTATCCTTCTGCATTCAGTCTTTGCTGTTGGATCTTTCAGAGGAAGCACATCACCAGTGGGTAAGGTCTTTCCATATCTCTTTTGCTATGATCTTCCTAATTAGTTCATTGCTTATGTTTTCTGTTTTGTTAATTTCAGACATTATCCTTATTATTAAGGGAAACTCTTTGTTCCCAAGAAAGTTACTGACCTTACACACTGGGTATCGCTCCTTCTTGGATCAGTAATACATGCAGTTTTTCACCTAATATTTTTTGATAATCACTATGGATAGACATGCAGTATTTTGTTTCAGGAGTCACTCTTGAGAAGACCTTTATTATACCTTCTGAAGAAGACACAGCCTCGAAACAGTTTTGGACCGGCCACCTATCAAGTTTTGTTCTACTCATTGCAAATTTCTATTTAGAAGTTTCATGCTAGCCACTGTGATTTTTAATTAGCCATTGTTAATCATCATTCTACACATGTATTGGCTAAGTCTTTGACCTTTCCCCACTTCGTCCTCCTTGTTGCAGTCATAATCATTCTTTCTTTGTATTTTTCTCCTATTTACTGATATACCTCGTTTTTCTTGTGGTTCTTATTGTGAATCCCACACTTGTTTATATAATCTTTACTTAATCCATACTTTATATATTTTGGGCATGTTGTTTTTCTACTATGATACGTGTTGAGTGCCTTATCTGATTTTGTATCAATTATTGTTCTTCACATAGGTTTTTACATAGTTGTGTTTGTACTGCTCACTTATGTATTTTCTCTATTACATTACCCTTTAATATTAATTCACTCCATATTTAAAAACATGTTCTGGGTGCTTTTTCCATTTTGCAGTTTGGTGCCTTTTGGTGCCTTAGTCCCATTACACGGCAGCCCCTTCTTCTGTTTGTTCTAGGTCAGGACAGCCATGGCACCAAGGTTCTGTGGGGAAACTCATGCGGATAGCTTACCAAGGGTTTCCACCTGCCTGCTTCGCCAGCAGTAACCTTTTCTCCTCTTCAGAGAACTGGAGGTCCAGCTCAAAGGAGTTGCTGTCGAGGTCGTGGATGTACTGCTCAATGTTGTTGCCTGAGGTCTGTGGTGGAGACGTTTCCGCGGAAGACAGCGACTGAGAAGAGGCTGAGCCGGAAACTTGCATGCTGCCAAACTGACTCAGGAGATTGTCATACTGTGCAAGAAAGGAAGCAGGTCTGATTCCACTTACACCACGGACTCCCAGCTTCTTGCTGCTCAACCCTCAGCTTGTACACCAAAAGCTGAAGGGGGGGGGGGTTTCCCAGGCCCATCAGCATCTGCTTAAGCGCCCTCCTCCTGTTCCCCCAACATGGACAAAAGAAAGGCCAGGGCTGTGGGCCTCCTTCCCTCTGGGAGGAGGAGGAGGAAGCCCCACTGCAGAGCCCTCCTCCATGCCAGGCAGCCAGGGCCACGAGGGCCCACACAGTGGCACTTACATTGCCGTAGCAATCCTCATCGTCTTCCGACATGGCAGGCAGGTAGGCCGTGAGCTTGGGTGGCGTCTGCAGGTGCAAATCCTCCCAGGTAACAGAATCAAAAAACGGGTGGGCCTTCAGGGGTCTATAGCCTTCCATTTCTTCACAACCTAACCGCTTGGTAGCATCTAGAACCTGATCAAGATCAGATACAGTTACATCTCCTCCATGACCGCAGGGGCAATTTCAAAGTGGCACTTCAACCGAGGGTGCGGGGGCGCCAGAGACCTTCTGGTTGAGCTACACAAGTACTCAACAGCTAGGCAATTGACCAAGAAGGTGGGAAAAGGTGTGGAGGCAGCATTCAGATGTCACCCCCACCACGGCATGCAGGTATCTGAGTCATCAGCAGTCCACACAGCGGGTGCCAGTTCCTCCCTCTGACTTGTAGGAGGAAGAGGGCACTGTCCTCCATTGGCTAGCCCAATCTGTGCCGGACCTGTTCTGCCTGAAGGCTTCCAGGACCAATCACCAGAGGCTTCTGGCCTGGGCAGTCCTGGAGCCTAGCAAACAGGAGAGAGTTCTCCAAGGCACCTCCCAAGACAAGAAGCCAAGGGGTCAAGGTTAAGGAGAGGAAGAGAGAGGAACAAGGGGAAAGAGAAGAGAGGGCGACTGCCACAGCAGAGCCTGGGCAACTGAACCTGGGGACGTGGCATAACTCTGCAGCAGTCACACAGGGCAATGGGGGAGCTCTAAGCCAAAGATGGGGGGAGCAGAGTACGCCCACGCTCTGACTTCCAGCATTGTTTCAATCCCCTCAACACAACAAATACATTTACCAAAAGCTTTTCTACGAGGTCTTTTGCTTTAGGAAAGAACTTCTCTGGGAATTCATATTCCAATTTGATAATTTTTTGAAATATAAGATATTCATTCCTGCAAAAAAAAAAAAAAAAAAGTATGTATACACATATACATATATAGCCACACATAAAATAAATATATGTATACACGCATACATATATAGCCAACTTTTCCAAAACTCTACCCTGAGGTTAAAAACTATACAATTTCTATTCCCCAAACAAAAAACGGAGGGTGCAAATGTAGATCTTCCTTCATTTCTCTGGGGAAAGTTGGTAGGTCTCTGCCTACTGGCTGTTGGCAAGGCCGAAGCAGATGGGCCCCCTTCCAGACTTCTGACCAACATTGCTGACTCCTTGCCAGAGAGGGCGAGAGAACAGGTGACCGGGCGGGCGGCTCGGTGGCCGTACGCTGGTTGGCTCCCTCTGTGGCCAGCCCCTCCCCCCGCTCTGTGAAACAAAGGCAGAGCAGAGACACCAATGGGGTGGGGAGGCTGGCAGATAAATGAGGAAAGCCAAGCATGGGCATCACCAAGTTGGAGGGAGGGTTGGAAACCTGAGGAGACCCCCAAAAGCCGCAAGGTAGCCAAGAGGCTCCCAGCTGAGAAGCCAAAGGGGCAGGGACTAGAACATGGTGTTTACGCCTGCCAGCCCCCCAACCTATTAACTGGATTAACCACCAGAGGTCATGTGGATTCCCAGGCCTACTCGACCCAGAAGCCATTCCCCCAATACCCCCCAAAGTCTTACCCAGCTCTAAATGGTGGCAGCCCTGCCACAAGCTGATAGACGATGCATCCGAGCGCCCACAGGTCAGAACTTCATCCATATGGGAGAGCGAAGGGAGAAAAAGCACAGAAAAAGTCAGTGCCACAGAAGTCACTGCCTGGCGGGAGCACATGTGCTTCCCTGCTCTGCAGAGTCAGGTGGCAGCAGAGGAAAAGGCAGGAAGGAGGCCTGACCTCCCACCGGCAGCAAGCTCTCCCAAGCACCAGGCTATGGCACCACGGCGCCAGGAGAGGCACGCACAGCTGTGGCCTCGTGAGGATGTGACTGGGAATGGCTACAGCCATGGCTGCCACCCCGAGCCAGACGTCCCTCCGGGAACGGCACAGGGAAGCGCCTCCTCAAGCTCCACCCCAGCCATAAGGGGCTCCTTGCTTAAAGGGCAGTCGTGCAGCTGGAGCACGTGCAGAGTGTGAGAGATTAACCACTTGGGTCCAGCCATCCCAAGGATTACCTGGCCCTCTACATGTGGGGGGAGGGGGGCTGCCGCTGCTAATGCGTCCTCTGCCTGGAGGTCCTCCCCGTGACGCCCGCCTGAGCTTCTGCCTGTCATGGCTCCTTTCCCCTTCACAGCCAGCAGGGGCTAACTGATGTGAATGGCCAAGTGCCTGCTGAAGGGGTGCCTTTGCACCCGGGTTTTCTCTGGAGCGTGTGTGCCTGTGCCTTCAAGTCACCTGTTGACTGATGGTGAGCCATGGATTTCACAGGGTTTCCTTAAGCAAGGAAGACTCAAGAGGTGGCTTTGCAAGTCTTTCCCCTGAAATGCGGCCTACAGCACCTGGGAGGCCCCATCCAGTTGCTAACCAGGGATGACCCTGCTTACCTTCCAAGGTCAGAAAGGATTTGGTATCTTTAGGATATTTTGCAATATGTTTCCGATCAATATGGTTCCTCTTATTTTCACCCTATAGTTCCGTTGTTATTTTTCTGTTATATACCACGACCACACTGCTCAGCTGGACAAAATTTCCATGTCTTTTTATTTAAAAAGGGTTGCAAAGAGTATTCCAAGACTTCACATGTTTGCTTGTTTTGCACTGGCTATTTCAAGCAGCTGCAACTGATATTGGCCTTTAAAATTTGTATCTGAAGTTCCAGCTGTGGGTGGTTCTTAGAACTGTTTTCAAAAGTAGCCATGTCAAAATTTGCCCTGGTTATTGTAAGTCTTCTTGAGACCATTTTACCGTTAAAGGCAGACTATAAATAAAAATAAGATGGCAGAGGGAAAAGATGGCACTACTTACAGCCAGAGCAAAACTTAGGTTTTGTTGTTGTGTTATGGTTAAGGAGTACATTCCAAACTCTGAAAGTTCCTCATTTTCTAGGAAAAACTTAAGGAGAAAGCAAATTCCAAAAGCTGGAACCAAAAACTGGTTAAAACCATCTCATGTCAGAGTGCTGAAGCAGAGCCTGGCAAAGAAGTCACCTCTGGGGAGGAAGCATCCCATCCCCCCCCCTTACACACATGCCCACACCAAGTTCCCCAAAAGTCCTCCTGGGGAGAGGCAAGGTGCTCACCTTTTGCAGGCAGACTTCTCTGTTAAGAGTTCAGGAGACACATACTGGGCTGTCCCAACAAAGGAGTTTGCTCTGGCTGAAGGGAAAAAACAACCACCACCAAGAGATTAACGGAGGTTGTTACCAGACAGGCCGTTACTGATTGAAATCCTGCTTGAACAAAAAAGATTTGGCCTGCTGGACGACAGCCAAACCTCTGGTAGACGTGAATTCCACAGGGTGGGAGCCACCACTGAGAAGGCCCTCTTTCCTGTCCTCAACCAATGGGCCTGTGATGCTGGTGGGACAAAGAAAAGGTCCTCCCCCAGGACCTTAAGACTCTGGCAGGTTTGTATTGGGGGACACAGTCTTTCAGTTAGGCTGAAAGCAGTGCGGGGAAGACAGGCGGATTACAAGTGAAGGGTGGCACCTCTTCCAAAATTCTGTCAACAAAGTTGGGAGTTGCACAACGAAAGCCTCTACTGGAGAACCTCAGTTTTGGGGCCTCTGAAAATAGGGTTTCAGAGTTACGTATGTACTTGTAAAACAGGACCCTGCTTTCTGCTGCACAATCCCAAATTCCGACCCCTTTTATCAGCTGTTTTTACAGACCTCTGACGTGGTTAACAGGGTTCTTCTTTTGGAAGCTCCCCTCCCAATCCCAAAGACCCACTCCTGCACCCCCATCTCCCCCATCCTGATGTCAGTGGCATCCATTTAATAAATCTGCACGGACACACACACAGCCTGAATGAAACCTGCACTGCTCGTGGTTGCACCTCCAGCAGCTGATGACTGGAGTTTTACCTTTACTTCTCAAATAAATTTCATTTCCTACAGAGACTGTAACCAGCTTTCAATAACATGACAAAGGCTATTTTTCTCATTCACAGGAACAGATATGAAGCCACACACCTTGTCTGCTGTCTGCAGATAATACTTTTGCTGTCCCAAAGTCTGTGATCTGGATATGCATCTCTTCGTTCAGCAGAATGTTCTCGGGTTTCAGATCCCTGCAAAAGGCAGAGCACACAGAGACCAGGCTGCAGCAAGCAGCACCATCTCACTCCCTTCTCCCCACCACCAACAGAAAAGTCTGAACTGCTTCACCACACCCTGGCCTTTCAAAGACTGATGATGGATCTCTGTTGGAGTGACATCAGCACCGTAGGCAATTAAAATATATGAAGTTCAGTTGGATCAGAATCAGTGGGAAGGAGCAAGTCAGATGCAGCAAGTGAACCAGAGATGTAGAATCTCTGAGTGGAAGACCCAAAAGGAACTGGTTGACAAATGAGGCAGGATCTGCTGAACCGATTACTATAGTCACTGCCACCTTCTTTGAGACCTGCAGCCTCTGCCCCTCTTGACACTGTGTTTCCACCCTTCCTTCTGCCTCTAGCCCTCTTGCTCTGGTTTCACTCTGGCTGAAGGGGGACAGGATGGTAGGGCTTGCCCCTTCATGATCACAAGGAGTAGGAGGAGAGCTGCAGGGTGGCCCCCCCTCCCAAACAGTCTGGGGATCCTTCCCACACTGCTCTTCGGGCAGGCGGGCAGGGACAGAGCAGTCTGGTCCAAAGCCCTTTTCTGTATCACCCTTCATTTATATCTGATTGATCCCACCTCTCTCTCAACACAGGACTGCAGGTAGCTCAGAGCACCAACTAAAACTGATCAAAGTGTACCACAGCAGCCCTCGCAAGCGAGCCGCCTTGGGAAAATGTGCTGCAATGGATGCAGAGGGAGCAGCACTCCCCTCTCTGTCACAAAGGACGACGACCTCTTGCAGTTCAGCTCCATCTTCCACCAAGCTCGGCAGCTGCAACCATCATTTAACCTGCATTCCCCCCAAACAGCCACCCTACCTGTACAGATGCGGCATGGATGAAACTAAGAAAAGCCAAGGTGCTGCTGGGGATTTCCTAATCCTGTTCTTCTGCTTGTGACAGGCACAAGAGAAAGTGGCGGGGGGGGGGAGGATTATCCACCCATAATGCTGGAAACCTGGCATGCCACACCGCTTCCTCCTTTCCCCAGAGCGAAAACGTCTCCACACTTTTTCACTCCACACTGCCTCCCAAACGTCCCACCTCCTGCCCATTCTGGAACATGCCCTCTGTGACCAACACTGAAGGTAAGAGGAGCGAGAGGCAGGTGCCAAGGACCTACTGCGCATTTCCAGTCCCTTCAGATACACCCAGGAAGCTAGATGCCCACCTCAAAAAGCCGATCACAAAACTAACACAGCACATGAGAAAAGAGCTTAGGGGTCCCAGAGCATTGTTCTGGAGCATTGTTCTGGAGGAGAGTCCCACAGGGGTGGCCCGTGAGGTTTCTGTTACTTCCTGTGGGACCTCTTCAACCAAGCAGAGAAATCCAGCAGAGGGGAAGACTGGTAGCCGGCAATGAACTGGGGAAGAAATTAATTTCCTCTTGTCACCTTACCTGTGGATAATTCCCTTTCCATGAAGGTATTCCAACGCAGCCACAATTTCAGCAGTGTAAAACCGCGTACATGTCTCATCAAATGAGCCAATCTTGCGGATGTATTTTAGAAGCTCCCCATTCTTAGCGTAACTGAGACCAAAATCTGAATGTGCCACTAAGAATAATTTCTGCTAGAAATCTCTAGACACAAACAAAGGAACAATGGAGGCAATTCTAAAGACATGGCTATGGGCCTGTAAAGCGGCAGCCATCTGCACGTGGCTTCCATAACAACAACTGGCTCTTGGAGCCCAAGCAAAGCTCACCAGAGGCCTCCTGTGGCCCACTTCTGCACAGATCCAGAAGGCTACTAGCTGCTTTAACTAGGATTATGGAAATATCACAAGGTTAGCACATCATGAGAGACAGCGTGGTGTAGTGGTTTGAGTGTCCGACTATGACTCTGGAGACCAGGATCTGAATCCCTGCTCAGCCATGGAAACCCACTGGGTGACCTTGGATGAGTCACACACTTTCAGCCCCAGAAACGCGGGTGATAAGCTCACCTTAAGGTTGCCATGAATCAGAAATGACTTAAAGGTACACAAAAACACAGCATGTCACAGAAACACTCCACTTGACCCGCATTTCTTACTCTAATAAGTATTGCCATGAAAACATTTTCACCACAAAGGATACAGAGCTTTTCATCATCTTGAAATGTGAAGTAGAGTTTGACAAAGAAAGGGTGGTCCAGGTGGGTCAAGATGTCTCTCTCTCGGGTCACATAGGGCACCTTGTTCTCTCTTATGATGTGACGTTTCTCCAGAATTTTAACTTTTAAAAGACAACAAGTTACAATGCACTTGCAGCCAAAATAGTGAAATCACAAACCATCCGTGCAGGCGAGAAGTGGCCTAGAGGCCAGGCATCCAGAAAGCCCTTGTGCCCACAGTGACAATGGCAGTGCTTCCATCACTACCTTTGGCTCCGTCACAGGGGCCATGGGTCACCAGCCTGAGCCCACTCCCACCTTGACAGAGAAAGCATTACTCACTGGCGTATTCTTTGGAGGAAGACAAGTCTGTGGCCAAGACAACCTGTTTCAGAGGAAGGAAGGAAGGAAGGGCACCATTACAATGTGAGCACAAGGCAGCTGCTGAGGTCCACGAAATGGCCCTAGCGGACTAGGTGGTGGAACAGCCCTGTGAAAAGTCCTAATCCAGCCACCAGCAAGATTTTATTAGCCCAGTTGGCAACTTAGCCCAACTGAACAAAGGCCTGTCAGACTCTCTGATGAAACACTGTCCTCACTGGGGCAATGAGGAGGGTGAGGGACCAGGGTGGTTCACACCCCAAGAGATCTGTCGCCTGTTCAGCCCAGCCAGAGAAATCAGTTGACTTTCACTCACACACACATACACACCACATTCACTCCCCAGAGACAAACAAGGGGTGTGGAGGCTTGCCCTAAAAATGGGCTTCTTCTGTGGAAGCAGAAGGGCATCTGGGGATCCCAGAGGGGGGAAAGCAACCCAGAATCTTTTAAGGCTGCCTGAGAGACAGGGATCCTATGGTCCCTGAGAGACTGAGCATGCGTAAGGATGATGGGAAGCAAGGGAGCCCGGCCTGCTAACGGAGGCTGTGCTGCAGAGCCCGTCCTCATCGAGGATAGAAGGGGAAGCTGCACCTCTGCACCACAAGGAACGCGGCTCAAGACCCCCAAGGTCACCGCAGGAGGAGAAACATCCATCACAGCAAACCAGAGAGGAGAATACGAGCTTTTCTTCCCTCCTGCAGGGAGCCAAGTGGGGCCGACATCCCAGGGAAAGAGAGATCAACTCACCAGGCAGAAACCTTTAATCAAACCAAGCCAAGCATGCTGTGTCGGGGGGGGGGGGGCAGGGGAGTGCACTGCGCTTGTTGCAGCACTGAGACACACTCGCCACATGCCCTACGCACAGCACGTTCAGAGGCCAGGCAGAGATACTCACTGTTGAGAAAGAACCTTCACCCAAGATCTTCCCCAAATCAAAGTCCTTGCGGCATTTCTTCCGTGGCTGGGGAGGCGGCAGCGGCTGCTGCAAGGGTTGTGTACTTGCCCGGGGCTCTGCTGCGGCCCTCTCCATGCTCAGGCCCGGTCTGCTGCCGCAGGAGGCAGCAACAGGCGGAGGACTGGAACCTGCCTGGTTCCTCACCATGGATGGAGATGGGCAGGAACATAAAACCACACTGGACTGGATGGGAACAGCATCATACTGTGGAGGGAGAGAGAGAGAGAGAGTCACAAAATGGCCTTGCCCAAAATAGAAACACACCAACCCTGCAATGAAGCCAGAAGCAGCTGAAGGCCACCCGCCCCTTCCACATTCCCACCCCCCAGTCAAGCATCTCCAGATCACCCAAGCATGGCGGAGGATAGAACTTCCCATCCCCTCATCTCATTGGCTGGAATTTGATTTTGGTATAAAATGTATGTATACTATTCATATGAATACCATTCAATGTGATGTAAACCTGCACATTGTTTATTCACTGTTTGTATGAGAAAGCCTTGAACATTTTTACCTATGTGAAATGTGTTTATGTTGTAATTAGAATTTTTTTAAAAAACTGCACTGTAACACAAGGCAATTATTGGGATGTGTTGTTACTAAATTGAGGTTTCATTTTCACTGGAAACAGCCAGGTCTCCATGCCATATGTGGACATAACAGCGTGCCACAACATTGGCCCCAGAGAAACCAAGCACGCTTCCTCTAAGGAAGGCTCTCCCTTGCCAGGAACAGAGTCAGCTGTATGCTAGGAAGGAGGCTAGAAAGCGACTAATGCTCCAAAGAGCTCATAGGAGACCCCACTCAGCAACACACACACACACACACACTTGCATATCAGCATGGTGCATTTCTCCTAGCTAAGGATCAAAAACCTCTTTGTAGAAACATTTCTCTTAAGCTTAAATTTACTCCTTCTGAAATGCATAAACACGGAGTTGCACGCACATGAAATGCGTAGCAGAAACTTGTTTTAACTATGGATTCTTAGACAAGCTGGTTAGGCTTACAAAGACAGCAACCGCAGCATGTTTGGCTCAATCCTGGTTTGTTCTCCCTTTGATGCTTCTGTCAACACATGGATCAGGTCGAAGGTGTCCCCTTGCTGCAGCGAAGTGTGTGGATTCTAGCTGCTTGTCTGTTGCTTGGGATGTGCCTTTCACCAGGTGTTTGCGGGCTTTGGGTGGTTTCCCTCTATGTTTATGGATGATGGTTAAAAATGGGATGTTATTCTGCAAGTGCTCTAGTTGTACATTCATGCATTTTGGTGTGCTGTGAATTGCAGGTGGTTGTGTTTATTGGGGGGGGATTTCATTCTGAGGGAGGGTGAAGTATGGTTGCATTGCTTGGGCTGTGTCTGGCAGGATATGGAGATGGTGTGCTCTGAGCATCACTGCTTTCCTATGCAATAGGTGTTTTGTTGTGTCACTTTGTGGTGGGGTGGCAATATGTGCTTTGGCATTTGCAGGCACGCAGGAAAGCTGGACATGGGAGGAAGACTGATGCCCGGAGAGTGAGTTCTCTTTAAACACAGGCACTAGTAATCTAGCCTGGGCAACAATTGCCTTTTTTAGGGACTCTTGCCTGGCTCCCCTATGGATTATCAAGAGAATTTGGGTGGGTTACAGAAAACAGAATAAGGGTTATGAAGATTTCTTTTGTGTAGCTCTGTGAGCTAACTCGACTTTTCTTCCTGCTCCATTTCTACTGCTGGAATAACTTTTACACAGTTGGAGATATACATGTTTAATGGATTCTTTTTACTGGATCTCAGAGCTATTTGCTGCCTTTCAACAGGGAGGTGCACTTAGAAGAAAAACAAGGGGACCAGCAAGCCTCTGGCAGGGAGTGAAAAGCCTTCAGAGACACACACACACACAAGCAGAATGCCAGAGTCCAAAGACATTTCTCCACTCAACCTGCCAGAGCGAAGAACATCCCACAAGCCATAAGCCCATTGCTTACACTCAGATTGATGCCATTTGACAACAGAAGGCACAGACCACATCCCATCAATGCAGCCAAACCCTTGACTTCAACAAGATAGTGCTCCCCAGCCTGTAATGAGCACCCTGAAATCTGAGTCATCTTTTCAAAGTAAATTGGGAAACAAATGTAGATTATCAAGATAAACAAGTGTGGAAACTTGAAGCTGGATGAGAACAAAGAGCCATCAAGGCCACCGTTCTGTTTCCCATCCCAACCACCAACCAGATCTCTCCCCAACATGTACACACAAAGAGAAGGTCCACTAGCAGGACAGAAAGGCAACAGCCCCTTCCCACTCGTCTTCCCCAGCATATGATACTGAGAGGCACACTGATGCCTGGACAGTTTTTGAAAATGCATTTGGGACTAGAAAATAGTTCTGCCTCTGGAAACAGTTCACACCCATCAAGAAGTGTGCCTGGATGCTGTTGCCAGGAAATCCAGTAACACCAGCTCTGTGTCAGCATCACCACCTGCCTATATGCTTCTGAGCCAAATGCATCTCGGGGTGACTCTCCCTGGACTGTCCTCCCTCAAAGGCCTCTGCTTGCAAACCCTCCAGGTTACTGGGCACCCAGGGCAGCACCTTCTCTGGCTGTGGTGGTTCCTCAAGGTGGAGGGGAAGTATTCTGGATGGTCCTGAGTCTTTCTTCTGCCAGTCCATCACCTAAATGGCCCCTGAATAGCCTCTCTGAGGCAACTATCAGTCATCCTAGAAACAGTCCATATTCCTTTCCTTTGGAGAAATATGTGTGGGATATTAGACTACAGCCTAGAACTATCTAGAATGATCCTACACGAGAGTCACCCTTCCCCCACAAATCAATAGGGGTGAACAGGAATGCACAGCTGCAAACCGGAGCATGTGGCAGCAGGTGAGATGCTCAGGTGGGAATCAGCCCAGGAGAAAACTGCACAAGAAACCTGAAATTGTCATCAGTTCAGCCAGAGGAGGCCAGGAAACAGAGTGTGTGGGGATACTGTCAGATCTCTGAGCCATCTGCAGCCAAGCAGAACAATCTCTGCAGAAAAAAAGGCATCTGGTGTAGAACAAGCACTCTGTGTGTATATGACACCTTGTATGAACAACAGGTCGACCCACACAGATGTGCATGTGTGAGCGTATACACAGGATGTCAGGTTACAGTTCCTACCATTTGTGACTGAAGGGGCATCAGGCCGCCAGGCTGTGTGGGCCTTTCTCCAACTAAGACCCTAGTTAGTTAGTTAGTTAGTTATACCCCACTCTTCAGCCAGGAGGCTATCAGAGCGAGCGGCTTACGATTTTTTTAAGCAATAGCTATTTGCACATCTACACCGCATTAAGCAGTTCCCAATGTGTGTTAGCTAATTGCCCCCACAGGCTGGGGCTTCTGGCCTTGGCTCTCCTGACCCACCACCTTCCCCTCCACACGCACACAGAGGCGGGGGGGGAGCTGCAGGCAGCCTGCGGTGTTTCCTCAACGCGCGCGGGGGCTGCACGGCAAGGACGGGAGAGGCACCCACCTGGCACTTCCACCGGGGGGGCAAACTGTGTGCGTGTGTTGGGGGGGCTCTGCGCGCCAGAAGGCCGGGCCCACCGGGACCCACCACCGGGCCTGCGGCTGGGGCGCCCTTGCCCAGCGGCGCGGGGAAGGAAAGGGAACCCGGCGGCCCGGCTTTGGGGAAGAGCCACACGAAGGGCAGCGGCGGGGAGGCTCAAGGACGGCGCGGAACAAACGGGGAGGCCGAGGCGGCGGCCGGCGCGGAGGGCCCTTCCGGCAACGGGGCCGAAGGGAGGAAGGGCTTCTGCGGACTCCGCGCCCACAGCGACGGCGCGGCCGCTCCCCGGGGCCCCGAGGCGCAGCCGGAGGAGGAGCAGGGCGACCGCCCGCCCGCCCGCCCGGCCGCTCTCCCGCCGCCCTTCCGCCAAGGCTGCCGCTGCCGGCGGGTCCTGCGGGAAGGAGGGCGGCGGTTCCCTCCTCGGCTCCGGGTTCCCGGCCAGCCGCCCCCGCCCTTCCTCGGGCGCCGCGGCCCTGCCCCCCCGGAGCCGCCCGGCCCTCGCCCGCCCGCCGCCCGCCTCGCCGCCCGCCTCGCCGCCTACCAGGGCCTGGCTGCCGGTGGTGCTGGCCATGGGCCCGGCCTGCCCGCGCTCCGACCACCCAATGGGGCGCCCGCGTCCTCCGCGGGTGACGTCAGCGACAACAATGCCCGCTTCCGCTGGCCGTGGGCGGGACTTCCGGGCGGCCCGCGCCGGCACTGGCTCGGCCGAGGCAGGCCGCTCGTCCCGCGTCTCGCGAGCGTTGGCCGCGGCTGCGCAGAAAGGGCCGCGGGGGGCGGGGCGGCAGGAGAGGCCGGCCGCGAGGCAGCGAGGCGGGTCGTGTGACGCAGCAGGGTTGCCCATCGCGAACGCCGCGGAGCCACGCCCCTCGCCTCGCCTACCCAGCATGCAGCCGCCCTCCTCCCGTGATGCACCTCGCGCTCCTTCCCTTCGCGGGTGGGGGATCTCCTTCCGGCGGCTGAGGAAGGAAGGGGAACATGGTTGGGTGGTTCCGGGTTTTGGGAATGAATACGATGAAGCTGTCAGGAGATGCGTACGGTGCAGTCTGACAGAGAATGGAGTTGGCACCAATCCACAAAGACCGCATGGCCCCGGTATCTGCGGGACCGGGACCCGCGGCTTCACTCACCCGCGGCTACTCCGAGCTGTGCGCCCAGTCTCGCGAGAGCGGCTGTGAGGCAGATTTGGAGCCCCCCGTTGCTTCGCGAGCCTCGCTCTCCTCCTCCCTTCCGCGAGCGAATGAAGGCGGGCGAGGTGAGTGCAAGGGAGTCTAAAGCGGTTACAAATAAAGATGCTTGTTCGGTATACATCTGCAGAATCGTTAGGGTCGTCTGGGCGGTCAGTGCTGGAGTGTATAAATTAACCGTTAATGTTACCGAACCCGCCTAGTCTTGTCCCCAGTGAGAATTGGCATAGCACAAGTATCAGGAAAAGTCATTGCATCTCATACTCAAGCAGACATTAGGAGAATTTAATGATTGTTTGGAAAACTATTATCAATCAGATAGGATATATTGAATATGGAGAAAATACATTTCAGATTAACAAATGTGCAAATAATCCGGCGTGACCTCAAGAACATAAGGACATAAAAGGCTTAAAGTGTTGATTTAGGGTTATTCTGGCCAACAAGCCTCTTGAAATTATGATTTATCTAATGGCAGACAGCTTAAATAAAGAGATTAATATAACTGATGAGACTTATACTCTTACGTTTGCGGCCAATATCCAGTGGTGTACTTGCTCGGTTGCTAGGGCTTTGCTCAGAATTGGCAATCTCCTTTTCCTCCAGCAGAAACATAGAAAACCACTTTGGGAGGTGGGGACCCCCTGGAGTAGGTTTCTGGTGCTGCGGAGGACTGGAGAGGAACAAAGTCCCAGTTCCTCTGTCATGAACTATGGGGGCTTTGTCCACTGTCTTGTTTTCTGCTAAGGCTGAAAAAGCTTTCAATAAAATAGAGTGACTTTGTTTCAGACAAACATTTCTTATTCTTGAGTCTTGGCATAGAAATGAGCTATTTCACAAGTGAAGTTTGTTCAACACCCAAGAATTAAAAATGTAGACAGTTGGGTTATAACAAGTATTACTATATGGCTTCTAAGAGAGAGTTGGTTAACTCTTACACAAAATACAGCCCAATGCATGCTAAGCAAATAAAATAGGTTAGATGAACCTACTTCCATAAACCAGGCTTTACTCAAAACCAACACTTTGGAGGCTGTGCTGGTTTCCAAAAACTGCTGTGATTGTGAGGTCTAACTATGCCCTGGGTTTCAGTCCTAGGAAGTGTAAGGGCTTCTAGAAAATCCTCTGTTCTGTAGCTTCTAGGTGAGCCAGAGGTTGGAAGGGCATTGCAGCGTGGGGGTGCCTGCGCTTGTCAGATATCCTCAGGCTCAGTGTTCTGACAGATCACCAGCGTTGATCTTGTTCTGTGAGCTGAGCATCACATCTTCATTGGAAATGCTGAGAAGAACAGATCAGGGTTTCAGGCCGCAGTAGCTGAATTTGGCAGTGATTGGGACTGATTAACATCAGCAACCACAGGATGTGTCAGGAAGGGAGGGGGCTGCTGAGTCAACCAGGAGCCGGCCTCAGGCTGCCAAAACAAAGTGGGGCCTGCAGCCGATGCTGAGGCAAGCAGAGGAAGGAAGCCTCAGGCCTCTTCTCTGCCCTGGGACTTAGGCGGAGGTGGCAGATGTCGCCCTGGGGGCTGAGAAGCTGCTCCCTTCCTCCCATTGCATGCAGACGTTCCCAGCAGAGATGTGTGAGTCCCTTGTCTGGAAGCCTCCGCCACAGCTGCCCCATCACAGCAGGCCAGGCAGGCTGGGTGGCCCCCATGGTCTGGCTCAGGAAAAGGCGGCTTCCTTGGAAAGCAGTAATGAGGGGAAGGTGGGGGTGGGGGGTCCCAAGGCTTGGACAGGTGCCCCCCTCCCCGCCACTTGGTCCTGCTCTCAACCTCTGCTGGGCTGACCTCTTTCCTGCCACCCCATGCAGAGAGAGACAGGGCAGCCTCTCACAGCGCGGGTGCCCCCTGTGGCTGTGAGGGGAGGGGCAGTTCCTCAGTGCTACAGCCAGAACAGCTCCAACCACGTTGCTGATCTTCCCAGACATTCTCAGTGATAACTGGTCTGTTCGCGTAAGTCCACATCACCCAGCTTGAGAGAGGCTTCAATTGGGAAGATGTGATCATTCCAGCACAAATAGTCTTGCACAGTTTGGTGTAGCAGGTGGTGAATGCCCATGAGACAGTATGCTTGCAGTCTTCTTTAAACACCTTTCAAATTATCAGAGAAGGGTGCGAGAGCCAGCATGGGGTCATGGTAGGATTCGGGGAGTTGCTGTCTGCCTTCCAGGTTGTTTCTGACTTATGGAGACCCTATCATGGGGTTTTCTTGGCAACATTTGTGCAGTGGGGGTTGCCTCTGAGGCTGAGAGAGTGTGACTTGCCCAAGGTCACCCAGTGGGCTTCCAGGGCAGGGGAGGGGAATCAAACCTGGGTCGGCAGAGTTGTAGTCCAAGTGCTACACTACACTGGCTAGTAGAGCTGAGTTCAGATCCGCAATCAGCCATGCAAACCCTCTGGGGGACCTTGGGCAAGTCACGCTCTCTCAGTTTCAGAAGAAGGCTGTGGTGCCAGGCCCCCTCTAGGCAGTGGATCTTTTGACTTGAAGGCACGCAACAACAGCCGGTCCTGGGGTCCATATTCTTTGTGTCTTCCCTGGATGAAAAATGGCATGGTGGAAATGAAGGCTGACACTGTCACTTTTGTGGGTGATCAACATGGTTGCAGGAGAACATCCTGTGCCCTTCTATTCTGAAGCCTGCACAGGAATGTGAGAAGCTGGTTGGCACCC
This sequence comes from Gambelia wislizenii, assembly GCA_030847615.1. Lineage (NCBI taxonomy): Eukaryota > Metazoa > Chordata > Lepidosauria > Squamata > Crotaphytidae > Gambelia > Gambelia wislizenii. The sequence goes on along the minus strand of JAUMIR010000012.1, from coordinate 30,748,260 downwards.
TTGGTCCAGCTGGGCTGCTCTCCTCAAGCACAAATCCTTCCAGCCTGCCCTGGAGGTGCCACCGCGGGAGGCTGGAGATTGAACTAGTGTTGCAGAGCAGCCTAACTTTTCTCATGTGGGGAAGTGAGACGGCCCCAAACAAGAGAGAGGGGTTCTTAGCAAGAGGGCCCTTCCTCCCCCGGCCCCTCAAACTCCACTGATGCCTGCGGGTGATGGGGTGTCTTTTATTTGTGGGGCTGTTTCCACCAACACAGCCCCAGATTTTTAATTCCACAAAGGAATCCCCTTTTGGGTAGAGGGGCAAGGCTTTAGGCATAGAACTGCAAGCCGCAGCGATAATAACTTTGAAAACGTTTTACTAATCTAGCAACAACAACGACAACTCTTCTTTTGCTACCACTCACAACTAGATGCTAAAATGGGAGCTAAGAAGTTCACTTCGGTTTGCTACAGGAAGTCCCAAACGAACAACAGGAAAACCAATAAAGAATAACTGATTCCTCTGACCTTAGGTAATCACAGCCCCAAGATATAGAGGTCTTGTGCTTTTCTCCTTCTTTTTGTCCTCTCTTTGCAGAGGCCGACTGCCAGGCTTTTCTCCCACAGCCTCCTCCCACTCTGGCTGTTTCTCTGCTCCTGACTCCTCTCTTGGCTTGTCGTCCTTGTCTCTCCGCTCTTCTTCAGGTCTCCTCCAACCTCAATTCTACTTCCAGCCTCTTTCCACAGCTTCCTCTCAGCTGCCACTTTCAGCTTTCTTTCAGCTCTCACAAACACACACACACACACACACACAGGCCTGGCTCACGCAGAGGCACGATTGTGCATTCACTTTCTATTCTCTGCAGATCCCTTGCATTTTATAAGAAGTCAAATTTAGCTACCACTAACCCCAAATATACCAACACAAAGCAACTTAAAAGTGCTATGAAACCCATGAGCATCAATAAAGTAAAATAACATAGAGCACCGTTCCTTCACAAATAGGGACTTTTGGCATGCAAAGTAGGTTCCCCTTCACCAGGCTGCCTTCCATTCCTGAGGGTCTTGCTATGACTGACTGAAGAACTCACTGAGGCTGCTCAGCCCCTTGCATGTCTGCTGTCCTGTTATTTGCAAGGATGGAGGAAAGGTTGCCTCACACACCCCAAGTCCAGAATTTCCATTTTCTTTGGGGCAGCTGGCTAAGCAAAAGGGTCAGGGGCTGCTTAGGCGCAGGCACTTCCTCTGGCAGCAGCTGAATTTCTAGCTTGATTAAACTTGCCAGTCCCACTAAAAGTGCCATCCCAGCAACTTAATGATGGCATCCTCCCTCCTCTGATTGCCACACATATTAAAATTGTAGGAAAGGAGAAGCCACCATGGCAGCAAGAACAAGAAAGGGGGATTGGGCTTAAGCATCATTGCTGCCTCTTTCCTTCTCTGGGCTTCCAGGAATTCAGAGGTGCCAAATGTCCCCCACCCCAGGCCAGTCTCCCTGAAGGTGGCGAGGAGTGCGCTCCTTTGTCAGAGGGAGGACCTGGGAGAAAGGAATTGTATTGGAGCTGGAGTCTTTCAACGACATTTTTATTACAGCTCTGTAAGCAAAAGAAACACAGCAGAAAGAGGCAGATGCTTACGCTCATGGTTCAGAGCCAGCCCTGCAGGGCCAAGCCACTAGTCTCTCTCTCCCCTCTTTCACCAGCCTAGCAGGTCTGCTTCCAACTCACTCTGGCTCCAACATTCAGAGCCTTCAGCAATGCTGACTCTGACATTCTCCCTCCCAAAGGTGCCCGAAGGCACCTGGGGATTTGGGCTCCGGGGTCTCCTTGCCTCCCCGTTAGGGATGCAGGGAGGAGAGATGGGCCCCGGCCAGCCTTCAAGGAGGATTCGCAGAGTTCTATGCAACTCTTTTGTAGGGACCAGGCGTCTAGCCATAGCATCCATAGCTCTGAGAGAGAAGTGGCTGAGTAGCCGAAAGGGCAAGAAGGCTTCCTGGCCATTGCGGGGGTGGGGGGGAGAGGAGGGGGCAGCAGCAGCAGCACCTGCCCTGGGGTGGGAGCTGGGGTGCTGTGGCTTAGGCTTCCCCTGGAGCACACTGGGCGGGGGCTGCTCCGGGGCGGCAGCCATCTTCAGCTCCACGAGGCTCCCCTGCCAAAACGTACATCAGGGTCCCAGGCCCACTGCTGCTGCCCCCTCCCCACATGCAGTAGTAATCATTGCTGCAGGAAAAGAGGGCCTCTGTCTCCCTGCAGGGGCCTGGCTCCAGGAAAGAGGGGAGGCTCAGAGGGGCCCCCTTTACCTCTGGGCCTGCCAGGTCTCCAGGCTCCCAGTGGGAGGCTCCCCAAGGGAGGAGTAGGAGCTCCTTGCCCTGCCTGCCGCCGCTCTGTGGCCCCTGTGTCTGCACTGCCCCAAGAGCCACATGTTTCACCCCTGTGGGATGGCCGCTTGGAGTGTGTTTGTCCAGGCAGCAGCCTCCTTCCAGGGGCGTCAGGAAGGTGATCCGGGAGCTGGGCACAGCTGCAGCGTGCCCTTTGCCACCCTGGCTGCTGCCAAGGGCCACTTTCTCCTCTTCCTCCGTGTCACTGCTGAGGCAAACTGCCTTCCCCGTGAGGCCAGCCCAGCCCTGCAAGAGAACAGAGGAGCCCCATCAGGCCCTGCCTCCCAAAAGCCTTTCTGCCCAGAGGGGAGGGAGGGAGCTAGCTTGCTGGCCAGCCCCTGCCTCCATGGGGTTCTGGGGTGAGGTCTAGAAAGGACAGTCTGCAGGGGAGGGCAGAAACCGAGCCCCGTTCCATGCAGCTCCTGTGTGGTGGGGCCCGTGCGCGCCTGCCAGGCTGCTGTCCTGTAAAGAAATGGGGAGCCATTGCAGCCTGCTCCACCCTTGCGCAGCTCTGCCTCCTTCCAGACTGCCTTTATTCTGCTCTTGGGGGTTCTGAATGCCTATCTCGTGGGAAGGAATGAGAAAAAATCTCAGTGATTGAATTTAGTAGTGAGAAGAGGCTATCTTCACATGCAGGGGGCACATATACTCCTGTTGGTGCATTTTTGGCATCCTGGGGTGCTTTCCTGGGGTGGGGTCTCCTGGCCAGTGGAACTCCTGCCACTGCTAAGAGCCCAGGTGGGCTTTGGCCACCTTCTCCCCATTGTCCTTCTGCCGCCTGGCAAAGACCTTAATGCTCAGGCAGGAAGGCCTTGCCAAGTTCAACGGCTGCTTGCTAAGGAAGGGTCTGCCAATGGGTGGGGCCTCCTTTGTTGTTAATTGCTGCCTCTTCAGTGGTTTTTAGTTGTGCTTTAATTCTATTTGTTTATTTCATATCGTACATTTCAGGCCCAAGACAGCTTTATGATTTGCTTTAAGTGTGTTTCTCTATTATGTTACTTTGTGTTTTCATCTGCACCAGGGTTAATGGCAAGTAAACATGGCCACTGAAGAGAGGATTTCCAAACTGGAAGAACTGGGCTGCCTGCTCTCCTTTCCAGGGCCGGATTACCTACAAGTTGATTTCCTGGCTCCAGCACAAGGTAAAAGTTGCACAGGTGCTTCCAGCGTCCCCATTAGATCTTGAACAGCGCAGAGGCTTTGCAGGGGACTCACTTCCTTCGTCTTGTGAAGGTGCTTGGGCCTTGCACTGGACAGAAGCAAGGCCAGACCTCCAGGGAGGTCTTCAAATGGGGAAAGGAAACTCCCCTCATGCCTTTTCCTTGTTCCATCCCTGGTCAGCTGAGGGCCACAGGAAAAGAAGGGGGCGAGACGCTTTCATCTGCACAGACCTTCCCTCTGTGTACCACCTCAAAACAAGACGGAGGTACAGCAGTTCTTAAGGCCACCCTGTCCTTCTCTCCTGCCTGCTCTCTTTCCATCTTGCCCTGACCAAAAAGCCCATGGGCTTCAAAAGTTAGCAGGATGGATTTTGCCCCTTTTTGTTGGCCCGATAAAGGGATCTCCACAAAAGGTACTTAGGATTGAGAGCAAGTTCATCATGTTGCATTCTGGTCCAGGGAGAAACGTGGAATAAAAACCAGAGGCGTAAGAGGAGAGAGGAGGCCAGTGGAGCTCAGGGAGAGGCCATTGCTAGCCAGGGAGGGTTGCAGGTTCCCTGTTGGAGCAGCCTTTGAAAGGAGGAGAATTCAGATCTGCTGTCCATTGCAGTAGGTTCCCTCTCTCCCTTTCCCATGATGGCAGTTACCTTGAAATCTCCATTGTGAGAGGCATAGAGGGGCTGGAAGAAGGCGGCAGGCGTGGGGATGTGGGATCCACCCTTGTCCATCCTGGGAGAGAAATGAAGAACCAATCATGGGAGCCCTCCCCCCATCTCACAGGCTGAAGGGCTGGACGGGCACAGAGACCTCACTGCAAGTGGCCCTGCCCCTCCTCCCCCCACGCTGTGAAGCTCTTCTTGGGGCCTGTCAACCCCTCTTTCCCCCTCTCAGTCCAGCCTGATGGGAGGCAAGACCCCTGGAGGAGGGTGGGACAGAATGCAGTTAATGGACAAATGGTTGGCAAAGAAGCGCTTGGTTCCACTCATGCCCCCCCCCCATGCTGCCTGTGGCTAGACTCCAAAGAGACCTGGTGCCCTCCGTGCAGGGCAGACGTTGAGGCAGAGTTACTGTGGGACTCTGGAGTAGAAGATGAATGTCACCCCATGGTGGATCCTTGTGGAGGCCACACGTGGTGCCTCTACATGCTGGAGGTGGAACCAGCACCCCTGCAACCCTGTGGATTCCGTGGATCTGGTGCTGAGTGAGCACCTGTCAGTGCTGGACAGAGAAAGGATTCTGCGTAGGGCGTGTTGGCATCTCCCTCCCCCCGGGCATCTCAAGCAATCCCTTCCGCCCTGTGGGCACCTCAGGGGAAGAAGCATCTACGTTGCGCATCGGCAATAGAGGGCCTGCCGGTGGGCCTGTGCCCTGGCTGTCTCTTAGGGAGAGAGGCGGTGGTAAGGGAGGGAAGGAGACTCGGCCTTGGCACACACCACCTCACTGGGAAATGCCCTCTTGCTCCCAGGGAGGGGGAGATGTCGTACCTCCAGGCAAACCTGAGGGCCAGGAGCAGGAACAGCAGGACCCCCAGGCAGAGCGGGAGGGAGGCGAGCAGAGCTCTCAGCAGGCGAGGATCCAGCTGCTTCTGGCCATCGCCTAAGGAAGGGGGAGGGAAGGAAGGAAGGAAGGGTTAGCCTTTCAGTCCTGCATTGGATTGGACAGCAGAGGGAGGCTCCTCATGCCCTGCCCAGCCCAAACTGGCATGCTCGCCTTTGGTGCTTCTGAGCAAGAGAAGCCTGCTGCCAGGCTGCTGCCCTCCATTTTTCTCTGTGCCAGGAGCACCCTCTTAACTGGGATAGGAGGGCTGGGGGTAGGAGATCATCAGGGCACACCAGCAATGGACTGGGAAACATCGGCAGCCAATCAGAGGGGAACCATGTTCAGCCAGGGGAGCTTCCGGGGCATCCACGGTTGCCCTGCCCAGTGCAGAACGGGGAGCTGCTGGCTCTGGACATCTGACCAAATGCTCACGAGGGAGGAGGAGGAGGTGGAGCAGGGAGGCAGCTGGCACTGGGACCGGTAGCAGAGGCACACAGGAGTGTGTGTGTGTCCGTGTGTGTGCATCCCACCCCACCCTCACCCCGGTTCTCTGTTTTCTTTTTGGAAAATCCAGTTCTGGAAAATAGATGCTGATAGAATTTATGCTGAAAATGTTTTAGGTTTACACAATTTCATAACAATTTCACTTGTTTGAAATTCTTTTTAGAGTGTGCTCTTAAGTTGCCTTTTCCATTGTGTGCTGCATCCCTCTTAATTATTCTAATTAGGGTTGGGAGGCACATCCCACCCATTTTTGCAGCTACTGGGCCCCCTTCTTTCCCTTAGTCTCAATGTAAAAAAAAAAAATCATTAAAACAGGAGAATTGCTGCTTCTGGAGTAGATGTTCTCCTTCAAATGAAGGCTCAGGCCTCATCACTTTTGCCCTGCCCCTTGTGTGTGTGTGTGTGTGGGTGGGTGTTTGAAGTCAGAAGGTGACTTGTACCTCTCCTGGTTTCGTTTTGGGGTGTCCAGCTTGCAATGAGTCCAGGGGTGGGGGTGAGGAACTGGTCCCTGGAACCCAGCACTTCCCTGTTCCTGACAGGTGACTATTTTGTGTGGAATGGTCATGGGTGAGATTTGTCACTCCAAGGAGCTGCATCTTCCCTTGCGTCCCTCTGGCTTCTCTCCCCAGGAGCTTCCTTCCCAGGACACGCACGTACACCCGCCCACCCCCACGTGCACAGGTGGAGGTACGCTGTTCCTCACATTCAGCCTCCGTGTTGACAACTTCTTTCTGAGCTGAGTGGTTCTGCTGACATTTTCATTTGTCTTGTCCTTTGCCACCGTCCTTGGGTGCAGGAGAAAGGGAATGGATGGATGAAGCTGATGGGGAGAGGGAGAGGGACCGCAAGGGGGGTGTCTGTGCGATCCTGTGCCCATGGCCTGAGGGGAAGACGTGGGGGAGCAAAGCACCAGAGGTATGCCACACCAGCAGCACTCTGCCACAAACCTGGGGGGGCTGTCCAGTGGGTGGTGGCGCTCCAGGGGCTCCAGTGGCTGCGGTAGATGGTGTTCTCATCTGGGATTTTGCAACGGATTCGGGCAACGTAACCCTGTCCATGCTTGAACTCTGAGCCATCTATATCCACCCACGATTCTTGGTGGATGAAGCTCTTGTTCTCCGCCTGCTGTGAAGGTCGGGGCACAAAGGATGTGAATGGATCTCCCTCTGGTTAAGCAGCCCCCACCACGCCCTCACCACGGTCAGAAGGAGTTGGCGTGCACACACCAGGCCAGCGAGAGAGAGAGCGAGAGAGCGCTAGGCAGCCATTAGCCATTAATGCTCAAGAGCTCAACGGCGACATGCGGACTGCACAGACAGGGAGAGAGAGTGTGCACTTTGATGCAAAAGCACATGAAAGGAACTGTTGCAGCTGTGGCACTTGTTGCTGGTTGGCAGCAGACATGTGGGGATCGGTATCAGGCCTGAGGCGTCCGATGGGGTGGCAGGAGTGTTGGTGCGAGGCCTGCCCATCCCTCCTGTTAGGAGGACTCGAAATACCCACCTGCTGATTCACCAGTGCTTGGTAGACACAGAAGATTGGAAAGCTGTTCCCTTGGTGCCAGCCAAGCTGCCTCATACCCCTGCGGGTGGCATAGGCCTGGAGAGAACTGTGCCCTCCCTCTCAGGCAGGACCCCCAGGGGGCGGGGGGCCACCTTCTCTCCCTGCTTCCAGCTGCCCGCTTACCTCCCAGGGCTCTCCTGCAGCCTTGAATTCCAGCTGCCAATGCCAGTCCCCCGGGAAAAAGTCTTCATAGGCGTCTGCTTTTTCCCACTGGATCCGGCACTTGCTGGCACTGACCTGGCTTTGCAGGTCTGTGGGTGCATCACACTGGACTGGAAAGAGAAGGAATGTAACTGGATGCCTGTGTGTCTGCTTGGACCCAAGGGAAACCTCCAGCCACCCACCCACCCACCCACCCATCCCAGTGAAGGTCTGCCTTTCCTGGGCCTCCAGGAACACCTCCAGTCAAGGAAGAAAAAATGGTACTCCGGTCCTTGTGGGGCAGAAGAGGTGGAGGCAGACAGTAAGGGTGGGAAGCCATTTCCCAGCTCTAGCAATAGCAATGGCACTTGTATTTCTATACTACATTATAGTGCTGGCACTCTCTAAGCGGTTTTTTACAGCGTGTGTTAGCTAATTGCCCCCAACAAGCTGGGTACTCATTTCTACCGACCTATGGAAGGATGAATGACTGAGTCAACCTGGAGCCCTGCAGGATCGAACTCACAACACTGTGGCTGCAATACCAGGATTTAACCACTGGGCCATCAGGGCTTTCTGGGCATTTCTCCCCCAGTTTGACTTTTCTGTGCAGGGGGTCACTGGTGGTACAGAACAGAAAATGTGTGTGGCTGTCCCAGGGACAGGTGGGCTCCTTTGCAGAGAGGAACCCCCTTGCCTTGCTTCTCTCAGCTGTGCAGTTGGGGAGTGAGGCAGATGGGTTACTCAGGGACAAATCCCACCCCCACATTCAACCCCCTGCTTTGAACCTGTGCTCCAACCAGTGGGGGTCTGCGCAGGCACGAACATGTGCCCAAGCTGACTCCGCCACTTTGGTCTCTGCTTGCTCTGAGCTGTTCTGCCCTCCGCCCTCAGCCAGCCACCCCCTGAGAGACTCTGCAGGACTCACTGTGCAGCCTGGGTTCGTACTTCGGAAAGACAGAGTAAGCCACCTGGGCAGTGTGCAGGGAGACTCTGTATTCATCGTGCTCTGTGAACTCCCCGTCTCCCTCTGCAGTGCAGCTGTAATGGCCCCCAGCCTCAGGGGAGGCAGACAGCGGGCAGAGGAGGCTGCCGAAGAGGCTGCAGTAGAAACAGAGTGGGGGGAGGCCCCTTGAGGCTGCGGCAGAAGCATTGCAACAACCATTCCTGAGGGAGAGAGTGCCACAGGCCGTGCGAAATGGAACCCCCTTCATGGATGCACATCCCAAGTCCATCTGGTGAGGAGGATGGGCTGGAGAAGGCCAGTAAACTGAGGCCAAGGGGCTTTTGCTTCTTTGGGCTGAGGACGTGCTCCCCCTGTCCCCACAGGCCCAGGCCTGCAGCCAGAGGGGGCTGCCAGGATCCTTTTTGGTCTCTGGCAGCCCATCCGACTTCAGTGGCCCAGAGGGAAGGTGCTTTCGCTCAGTCCTCGCCCCTCTGTGGAACAGAAAAGGCACTGGCTAGCTGCTTCGTAACTCCTGGGACAGGAGAACCGTCTGGTGGTGGTTTAGACAGCTCGGGGGCCGGGCCCAGGAGAGCTACTAGCCACATTGGTTGCTGACCCTGAAGATGCTCTCTGGGCTGACCATGGAGGTGGCCCAGGGGCACTGCACCCTCCTGCGCCCTTGTGGAGCAGGGCTCACCAGCACAGTGGCCCCTGCTGGATGCAGTGCTCTTCTGTCTGGTTTCTAAGGCAGCCCCAACACTTTTCTGTTTTCAGGCACCAGTGGCAAACCTAGCTGGGTTTGCAAATTCTCCATGAAATCCAGCCTTCTGTCTGTTTCGTGCACAATGTCAGTGTTGTCTTTTAGCATAGGTTTTATTCTTGCATACAAAAATTTCAGGCCTAAGAGCACCTAACTAATCCTAATTCAGTGCCATCTGCTCTGACTGGCAGCTCCTGGAGGCACCGGGCAAAGGCTGGAACCCTTTTGGTGCCCTGTGCTGTCACCAGTGGCATTGCACATGCTTACGGCCCTTTGAGGACATTGCAGGAGGGGACGTTGCCCCCTAACCGGTTTGGGCCACTGGAGTTGGGTGGGCTCTAGCCATGCTCTCTTAGGATGTTGCTCAGGGGTGCCTCTGAGTGCAGACACGCAATCAGCAACCCCACACAGCCCTGCAAAGGTGTGGGCTGCGGTGCAGCTGGGCGTAACTCCAGTGTACAAAAGGTGATGTGATTTTACACTGTGCAGCTGGGGAACAGGATGGTGCCCAGAGGGTTTTCTTCCTCAACCTTTCCTTAGAGGCAGGGGGTGAGGAGGGACTGGATGGAGCAGCTCCTTGTCCGGTCCCAGTACACAGCCTGCCACTCAGAAGGGGGGATGCTTCCGTGAGGGAGTGCCTGGGGGGAGCGTGGTGGCCCTCTGGCCCTGCAGCTGGGACCACTGACACCCGGGGACTTTGTCCCGCAAGAGGCTGCAGAGGCTGCTACTTTCTCCACTGTGCGGCTGCTTCCCTTCTTCTCCCCGTCGCCCCGCAGCTCACAACTAACATCTTGCTCCTGCCCCCTCCCCACTTTAGCTGCAAGGCTTCTGCTTGCATGGCCTCTCTCCTGGCCTGGGGTGGGGAAGGGGAGGTGGTGTCCCTATCCATACCTACTCTGAGAAGTTGAGGTAGAAGGGTCCCTCTCCTATGCTCTGGTTGAGGTGCTGCCACACGCAGGACACTCGGCGCACTTGGGAGCCGTAGTTGTTCAGGCAGCGCACATCCTTGGTGAACCCCACTAGAAGGAGAGGAAAAGAAGGGGGTCAAGTGGAGGGTCTCCAGCAGAAGCCCCACTGTCGCTCCTTGGTCTTGGTCTTCCATGGGTCAGCGCAGCCCCACAGGACTGGCCATTTGGCTTGCTCAGTCTTGATCTGGAGGGATGAGAACTGCGCTGGGGGTCAGGAAAAGGGAAAGAGGCAGTTTTTCATCGGGAGGGGGGCAGAGGGGACAGGGAAGGTGGTTTGGGATTTCAGTGTGTGAAAGTGGCTGAGAATTTGGGCCTGCCTCTTTCCCCTCCTGTTGCTTGGAGGCTTGTCCGGCGCCTTTGCAAAGATGCAGAGGCTGGCAAGGAGAGCCGGAGCCGCTGCAGCAGGTAGAGGAGTCCAGGCAAGGCGGGGTTCTGGGGTGTGTCTGCCTCTGGATGGCCCGGACTGCAGCTCCCATTGGGCCCCCAACCAGCACAGGTAGTGGAGGGCCCAGCAGTGTTGGGAGGGTGGCAGAGGGAGGTGCCTTCCTCCCCCACCGCCTGCAGCCTTTGGGAGGGGTCTCATTGGATAGTGGCACTGCATGGATTCATTGGTAGGTTGGTATTTAATCTGTATCCTGCCTTTCTCCGGGCATCTTTCCTAGTGCATTGATCTGTCCTTCCGCCTCCAGTGGGGCTTGCAGCATCTGCTGGGGGTGTGGATTGGGACAGGGAGGGGTCTCCCACCTGGCCGGAAGCAGCCTTGCAGCTGCTTAGCTTTGGCTCCAGGGCTCCTGCCAGAGCTTGTTTAGGCCCCCGCTCTTCCCCATGGAGAAGAGACATGAATCCACCCTCCCCAGCCCTTGGAGTTGCACTGCTCTTGTGCCTTCCCCATACCTGTGTCATGGCGCTGCTGCCGCGGCCACCTTTCCTGGGCCACAGAGAGAGGGAGGAGGAGGAGGAGGAGGAAGAAGAAGAGACGCAGGAGCGGGTGGGCAGCCCCACAGCAACCCATGGCCAACATATCTGGAAAAGAAGAGTGGCCTCTGAGGTGGACATGGCATGGCTTTTTGTTCTGGCCGCTGACCTGGGGAGTGATTTCTGTCTGACCTGATTTGAGGTGGGGCTGGGATTAGAATTTTGTTGTTGTTATTTGATGTCAAGCCGACTGACTTATGGTGACCCTATGAGTGAGAGACCTCTAAGTGCCCCAGTCCTCAGCAGCCCTCCTCAGGCCTTGCAGACTCAGGGCAGCGGCGGTAGCTTCCTTGATTAAAGCAATCCCCTTGCAATGTGGTTTGCGTAATGGTAAAAAGAAAGGAGGAAGGAAGGAGGGAGCCAAGGTGGAAGCAACCACAGGACATGGCAGATTTTCTGTTCACTGCCCCACAGCAACATTGCCTGAATGTGGTGGGGTGTCCTTTGTCCCAGCCCCTCCTTAGCTGGGCACCAGGTGCACCTCTCTTTTAAGCAAGAAATCCCCTGGCCTCCCCCTGGCCTCCAGGCCACCTTTTTCTGGGCACACGAACCACAAACAAACATTGTCTCTTCTTCTTACGAACAGGGGAACAAACAAATTATTTTTAGAAATCTCCTCTCCCAGCTTTTACTTGGAGAGGAAGAAAACAAACAGGTTTTTAATCTTAGCCTGGCCATCCTGGCTAGGTGCTGCCCCCACCTACCTACCTACCTGCCCACCCTGACCTGTGGCCTCTTTGCTTGTAGGTGAGACCACATCAAACTGCCTTGGAGGGTGAAGTTTTGCAGCTCCTGCTAGACTGAGCTGGCAGGAGAGGAGGCTGTTGGGGGAAAGGATTTGGCAACCAGATGAACAGCTCCCATTCTGCATGCAAGTAAGTGGGGGAGTGTTGTGTTCAGCATTCGTGGGTGATGCCTGTTTCTTGTGCAGATATTTTGGTTTGTTTAGAATCTAGCTGCTCCCACTAATGCTTCTTTGCCCCAGATCTGATCTGCTGCCTTGGCACATATACAGAAACCTTGGACAAACTGCCCTCCTCCCAGATTCTGTGGGTTTTGATGGACACTTGGGACATCATCAGCACCCTTGTGTGAATATTATATGGAGGACTTTGCCTTCGAATGCCCCCTCCCCTGCTAGTAGCTTCTGTGGGATGCAAGGAAGCAGTGGTGTTTCTCAGGAGGCAAGCAGAGTCCAACCTACAGCCCCATAGCATGGGAGAGGATGGCTTTTTCTTACCAAGTACAACAGGGGTGGGTGGGAGCAAAGGGTGGTCCTCCGGATGCTGCTGCTGCTGTTTCTTGTATATCCTGCTTCAGCTCTGAGCCCCTTGGTCCTTTTGCTGGCTGGAAAGGCAGGAGGCAACCTCCCCCGATCAAGCTGAGCTTGTGTCTGTTGCTCACGATGGTTTTAGTGATAGGGCTACGGAAACTCTTCTTAAGATTGTCAAACTGATCTGAGGGGCCCTGCAGATGAGCTAAGGAGTTAACAGGCCAATCAGTTCATGAGGGAGACCCAGTGGCTTGGAGCAGCACCCATCCACCAATGAGCCGTCTGACCAGTTAGCCAGTTGCTAATGGCTTCATTCCTGATCCTTTGCCCAAGTGCCTCTCAGTGGAGGGTCCTCCTGACTGTTCTGAGGTCTGGTAGAAATGAGTTTGCCACTCTTCCTTCTGATCGGGCACCCATCAGGCCTGGCCAAGGAGGGAGCAGGCGTTGGGCTGCCTTTCTGGTCAGATCCATCCTTTGGCCACAGGGGTGGGTGGGAGCAAAGGGTGGTCCTCTGGATGCTTCTGCTGTTTCTTGTATATCCTGCTTCTCTCCCCCCACCCCACAAATATGAGCCCTCAAGGCAGCTCACAAAGATTGGAACAAATGCAGGTGAGAATAGTAGGAAGGTATCTGTAAAAGTTCTGAATGTTGTTGGGCTGTGACTCCCAGCATTCTCACCCTTGGCTTTGCTGGCTAGGAGCACTGATGGGAGCTGCAGTCCATGACTGCTCCTCTTTCAGGCTGCTGCAGAACAGCCTCCCTTGCTGGCGGAGGAAGCAGGTTTCAGGGGTGAGCAGCCCCTGTCTCTGGGAGCCAAGGAGACGGAGGGGCTGAGAGAAGGGGCTACCCCTCCGCCTGTGTTGGCCTGGGAATGGACAGCAGCTGTAGCTGAGCCTCCGTCACCGCCTCCACAGCCGCCGCCTCTCTGCTGCTGGCCCAGAGCCTCCTGTCTGCAGGGGAGGGGTCTTGGGAGGTGGCTGCCCACAGGAGGGAAGCCAGGCTGGCCCACCCCCCAGCCACAGGAGGATCCAGTCAAAGGGAGACAAGTCAGGCAGGAAAGAGAAAAAGATGCCCCAAGCACCCTGGCGGCCTGAAGGCATTGTGCCAGGGACCAGCCATGGGGAAGGGTCTACGGTGACGCCCAACGAAAGCACCCCCCCACACACACATCACAGAGGCAGAGGGATGGTATGACCCACTATGTCCCCTGCTTCTTCCCCCCAGAATGAGCCCTCTGCCCCCGTCCCAAAGCTGCCCTTTCCTCTTTGTGAGACCCCCTCCCCAACAGGGCGGAGGTCCGTCTTCAGGAATAAGGGGGTGGACAAGATCTTGGCAGTCGCCACGTTGTCTTTATTGAGTAAACACCCAAAACAAGGGCAGGACTGAGGCAGGGACACAAAAGGCTGCGAGACAGTGCGCGAGGAAGAGGAAGTTCCAGGAAGGGAGGGCAGGGCTTGGGATCTATGCGCCGTTCCACAGGGTGGTGGTGGGAAATGCGAGGCAGAGTCCTGCCCCTGGATTGTTCCTCCTCTGATGTCCACCCTCAAGAACCTGCCCTGCCCAGCTACGAAGAGACACGGCCAGAGGAGAGGGCACCTGTGCCTCTTCCTGGTGGTCAGTTATCTGAACACGCCCCCTCCCGCACTGCAACAAGGGGCTTGGGCTTGGTCCCCTCTCTCTGAGAAGGTTGGAGTGGGAGCTCTCAGGGCTGCCTCTTCCGCTGCTTCGGGCTGTGGGGCGGAAGTGGCCACGGGCTCCTCCTCCCAGCGGGGGGGGGGGGCAGGAAGAGGCAGCGCCCCTGCTGCGCTTCAGCGTCCTCAGCTCCAGCCCCTCCGTCAAGCCTTGAGACTGTGGCCAGAGACCCACTGCTTGACGTAACTTGGCAGGAAGGCCTCCTTCTCCTCTCCGCCCATGTCCCCCGTGGGCCTTGTTTCACAGTCTGAGTCCAGGGGGCTCCCACAGTCACAGTCCGCAAAGCCACTGTCGATGGTGTCGAGGTCCAGGCCATTCTCGGGGTCCCCCTCATCTTCAGTCTCCAAGTGGAGCGAGAGCAGGGTGCTGTAGAAAGGGGTCTCCCCTTCTGGAGTAGAGAGGCTGCCCAAGCTCAGGTGGCAGCGCCCAGAAGGAGGGGGGTCAGGTGTCGGAAAGGGTGGGCCAAAGAAGAACAGGGCCCCCTCCCCAGGGCCCCTGCCCAGTGAGTCCCCCACTTGCTGGGAGGGAGGGAGAGAGGGGCTCAGACAGGAGGAGGCAGAGGGGGGAATCAAGTTCTCTGCCAGAAGCACAGCCCCGGGAACCTGCCCGTCCCAGCCGCCCCCAGCGCCTTCACAGTGGATCCTGTGGTCGGTGTCCCTCGTGCCCGCCTCCTCCCATTCCTCCTCTGCTTCCTCCTCCTGCTGCTGCTGCTGCTGGGCAGCACAACGCACCCCGGCATAGCGGTCACACTGCGGGCAGCAGGGCACAACCCCCCCAGCCACGGTGACAGTGTCGATGGAGAGGCGGCCATAAGGCTGCTCTTGCGCGGCCCCCTCATCGATGGAGAGGCAGCCATAAGGCTGCTCTTGCGCGGCCCCCTCATCGATGGAGAGGCGGCCATAAGGCTGCTCTTGCACGGCCCCCTCATTGCTCTGCGCAGCAGGCTGGGGTACTGAGGGAGTTGTAATGGGGTCTGCCTGGCCAGCGCCACCAGTGCCTCTGCATTCAGCCACGCCAGGGCTCAGTGGGAAGAGCTTGAAGCTGCCCGTCCCAAACGCTTCGGGGCCGACTCCAGGGCCCCTCTCCAAGACCTCGAGTGTGGCTCCGGCACGGGGATCGCCCACCCATTTCTGTAGAGAGAAGGAGGAAGGAGATCAGCAGCCAGAGAAGAGGGCTGTCAGGCAAGGCACATGGGAGCGCACATATGTGCACTGCCATGGACAGGGGAGTCGCCCTTTCCCAGAAGGATCTGGCCAGCGCAGCAGAGGCCCGGAATCAAGCAGCCTGCCAGATATCCCTGGGCTCCTGCTCCCCTTGTTGCCATCGGGGTGATGGGCGTTGCTGTCCAGCAACACCTGGAGGGCCACAGGTGGTCTTCTGCACCCTGTCTTAAGTGGTTTTGAAAGGGCTCAAGCTCTCTCGGATACTCTCCTGAGCCCCTTTCCCCAGGACCAGCGGCCCCATCTCAGGGATCCGTCCTCTTCTCCCCCAGAACAGCCTCTGTGAGCCCAGGACAGGTGTGTTGGGGGGGGGACGCTGAGCCCCCTTTGGACCAAGGCAGCCATCTCTCCCTTGGGAGGGAAAAGCAGCCAAGCAGCATCCCTCACAGGGAGGATGAGGAGGGGCACCCAGGGAGGAAGCAGTGCCTAGTGGTCTCATTGTGTGTGGGGATACCTTGAAGTCTCCTTTGTGGCCCACGTAGAGGGGCTGGAAGAAGGGGGCTGGGCTGGGGACAAACAGGTCCAGCTTCTTCCACAGCCTGCCAGAGAAAGAGGGAGGGGTGGGGGGGGTTAGTTGAGCAACTGTATCCCACCCACTAGTCCAGTTTGGAGGGAGATATCCCAGGAGCCCCACTGGCCAGGTGTGGGGGGGCTTTGCCTTCAGCTGCTGGTCCCCCCTACAAAAGACCCTCCCCGGACACTCACCTCTGCCCCAGGAAAGCCAGGAGGGCGGGAAAGAGGCTGAGGAGCACCAGCCAGCGGGAGGTCCCTCCGTGGTCCCCTTGGCTGTCGGAGGCTGAGGAAGGAAAGCAAGCCGCCCTTAAGTCTGCCAGGAGAGCTGGAGCAGGAGGGGGTGGGGGGGCTGCCATAACTAGGTGGCTGCTTGCCGTGCGTCTCCACAGCCCTCCCACCAGGAAGTTGGGGGGTTCCCCTTCCTTGGGCAAAGATGCCAGAGCCACGAGGGCCGGCCAGGAAGCTGGGCTTACTCTTGGGCAGTGTGGCGAGGGTGGCTGCAGCGCTCCATGTGCTCCAGGCGCCCCGGTGGAAGGGCTCCGGCCGGGCTCTCACTTGGACCTCGTACTCTGTGTCCCCCTCGAATTCCTGGGGCAGGAGCCACAGAGCCCGTGCGTCCTGCAGGAGGTGCTTCTGGCCCTGGAGGGAGGGAGGGGCAAAGGTCAGGGAGGTGTCCTGGGAAAGGCAGCGACACCCCCCCCCCGACATACACACACACCTGTCCCAAAGGACACAAGTGGGAGGGGGGCACCCGTCAGCAAAGCCACTCGGCACCCGGGCAGCCCTGTGGTGCCTCCAGTGGGGACAGAGGGGAGCACGAAGGGGGTGGGCACTGCCTCCAGTTGCCCCCAGCCATGCCTCTGTGCTGTCACTTGGGAGCAGGGCCCCCCTGCTGGAGCTGCTGCCCCCAGGCCAAACTCCCTTCAGGGTCTCTGCTGCGCCCCACTGGGGCATCTGGAGATATCCTTCCTTGCCAGAAGAAGGAACGGCAGACTGGGTGAGGCTGACAAAGCAAAGACTGTTGTGTGCCCCGTTTGTGTGACGTGCGGGCATGCAGCAAATGGCACCCCCTCCCCATGCGCTTGTCCTGTGGCTGCTGTGGGACCCTGGAGCCCTCCCATTCCTCCCTCTCCCCAGTCCAGGCTGCCCCTTCATTCTCTGGGCCCCCGGCTGCCTCTGTACCTGCCAGGCGTGGCCCCTCTTACGGTAGCGCAGCTCGTAGTGCAGGCGGCCATTCAAGGGGTTGTACAGCTGGTGCTGGTAGGGGGTCTCCCAGGAGACGTTGTAGCCCGAGGGGGAGACAACGGCCGTCAGGTGGAAAGGTGGCTGTGGTTTAACTGGGGAAGGGAGAGGCGTCATGCCAGAGCTCCCAGGAGGCACGGCCATCCCTTCCTCTCCCAGCCCACCCTGCCCCGGGAGGGCCCTGCAGGGCCAGCCAGCAGGAACTGGTCATCATCATGCAGGGGGGAAGGAGCAGCGCCAGCAGCAGCAGGTAGAGACCTATCAAGCTGCCCCCTTGGCTTCTCCGGAGACCCCCTTCTCTCTGGCACTCCCCCAGCCCGAACCGCTCTTACTGCATGTGCCAAAATCACGGGTAGCTTCTGCCATCTGCGCATAAACCCTTCCTCCCGCATACGTTCACACACAGGGATGCTCACAGGCACCCGAACAGCCCCGGGGTGCTTTCATCCCAACCCCCAGTACTCACTGTTTTCTTTAAACACAAATGTCTTCCGGCATCCTTTGGGAGCCACAGGCGGCTCATCCGCAGCCTCTGTGACCATCACGTCAAAGGTGTTGTCTCCAAAGCACAGCTTCTGCTCTGCCAAGCAGGTAAATTGCGTCGGAGTGGCATTCCCAGAGGTGGGAAGGAAGTGGCAGGTGCCCCCTTCCCCACAGTTCCTTCAAAAGCCAAAGGGGAGGACCTCGGTCAGTCCTCAGGCAGCAGAGGATTTATCTAGGGAGGGTGCCAGGGGGGTGATGGGAGAACCAGGGGAGTCCTGGGAGAGCAGTGTGTGCACTCGCTCGCCTGCCCACAAGGGGATCCCGACTGACCGCCTGTGTCCCTCCCTTCGGCCTCTTCAGTGGATGAGGGGTGAGGTGAGGCTATCCAGCAGTCTTTTGGCTATGTGTGTAAGGATCCAAGGAAAGTAGGGAGAGGAGGGAAGTGGGCAAGGAGAAGATGGGACGGAGGGGCCGGGCTCGTGGGCTAGCGGCCTGGATACCACCGCAGGAGTGACCCGAGGCCCACCATCACCACAGCTGGCTAACAGTACAGACCAGCCTGCAGGCTGGCAGGGAGCTCAGTGGCTCCCATGGGGTTCCTGCCCAGAGAGAGCAGTTTTCCCAGGGGGAAAGCGGCCAGTTACACCTGTGCACCAGGTGGGCAATGCAGGCTGGGGGTTAGGACGGGGGGAGCACTGGGTTAGAGGAGGCAAGGCAGGGGCAAGGCAGCTGTTCCCCCCCCCCCAGGAGACAGAGCACCCTCCCCAATAAGCCCACTCAGGAGTCCCAGCAGCCCTGAAGCAGGGGGGGTCTCCACATACCACTTTGCCGTGAGATTGTAGAGGGCAGCCCTGCGGGGGCAGAGACCCTCTCCCAAGGTGCACATCAGCGTCTGGAGATAGTCGGCGAAACAGGTGAGCTCCTTGCAAGCCGAGGCTGAACAGCAAGCTGGAGAGGAAGCAAGGCAGCATTAGTTTTGCCCTTGGGGAGGGCCAGACCTCTTTGGCCCCAGGCCCCCCAGTTAAATCTCCCAGCCCCTCTGCCCAAGTGTGTGTGTGTGTGTGAGAGAGAGAGAGAGAGATCGGGCAGTTCCATTTTTTCCAGAGCTGACCCTGCTGATTGTGTCTCTGGACCAGGGGGAGGGGGGCAGCAATTATGGAAAGTATTGAAAACGACCTTTTATCTGATCTGTCGATCTGTAATAAAGAAAGAAATGCCCCCCCCAGTGTGTGTGTGTGTGTGTGAGAGAGAGAGAGAGAGAGAGAGAGAGAGGGATCAAGACCCTCCCTCAGGCCTTGAGGGTGCAGCTACACGGGTGGGCTTGTCTGGGTGGAAGAGGGGCCCATTAGGGCTGCTGGGACCTGAACTTTGGTCTTGGGGTGGAAGGGTGAGAAGAAGGGTGTTGGCTGGGGGGAGTGGGGCAGGTGGGGTACCAGGTGCTCTGGAGGCCATGGAGAGCTCCCAGGTGGGCAGATCCTGCATGCTTGCACAGGGCAGACCTGTCAAGAGGCGGTGCCCAGCTCTTTGCCCTTTTCCTACTTAGTGGATCCTTTGTGGAAACAGCAACTGACAAAAGACGACGTGGGGAAACATCTGAGGGTGGCAAATGGAAGGCAATGCTGTGTCCCCCCCCCATTTTTTTTGTATGAATGAAGCTGAACCCAAGCAGGGGCACAACGGCAGCCTCATCTGGAAGCCCCTCCTGGCAGACAGGTGGCAGACCAGGGGTGGATGGGGCCCGGGGGTTTGGGACTTACTCTGCTGGAGGAGCAGCAGCAGCAGCAACCAGGGTGGCGGCAGCGGCATCGTCCTTGGCTGGCCGCCGGTCCAGTCGAAGGGCCCGCCTGGTTCCCTGCAAGGCAAGTGGAGTGGGGGTCTCTCGCTCGCTCGCTCGCTTCTGGGCGCTTTGCCCCTGGGTGAGCTGTTTGCCCAGGTACTGACAGAGTGATCCCTCCACAACCCAGAGCTGAGGCCAGGGTCTTCTCCAGGTGTCCTGCCCTGGGTGGGGGTTTCCTGAAGAGGGGTTTTAAAGAGCTCTTCAGGAGGGACAGTGGGATTGCCCTCTGCCTCCCCTACATTTTTGGTGTCTGGCAGTAGTGACCCTTAGGGGCTCGAGTGCAGTGGTGTGAAAAAGGGCCTGAAGGGCTGGTACATGACCACGATGAGGCGCGGTAGCCACTCTCATGGATCCAGAGCAAGCCATGCCACCTCCAGTGAGCTAACTGGGAAAGTGTACAGAGGCACCAGGTTGGGACGTGTGTGTCTCTGCGTGTGCACGTACATGCCTTGTGGCCCTCTGGGTGGGACCGCAACTCCCAGCTGGAGCAGATGAGACCTGCACTCAGACACCACCTGGAGAAGGGCCCCATGACTCTCCCTAACTCTAACCCCACTGTGAGGAGCTGACTGCAAAGCCCCCTGGTGAGTGAGTCCAGTCTGTGGGGGGCTCCCCTTGGGGGCCGAGAGCCTTTCAGCCAAAGAAGCAGAGAGGAGCCCTTGGCCAGCAGTGGGGCAGGTGTGTGTCTGCGCTTTTAAAACAAGTACCACCACCCCGCCTTCTTGTGAGGACCCCCGCCCCCAAAGAGCATGGGGTCAGTGGGTGAACTGTCCTCCCCATCACACCCAGAAAGAAAATGGCTCCCAGATTCCATCCAGAGAAGCCCCACTGCATTTATAATAGAAGAAGATCCATGTCTAGGAAAGGAGATTACTTGATCTTTTAGAAACAATTCTGCAGAAGAATTCTCGTTCCAAGCTGATTCATGCTTCTAAATGCCTTACAATATGGGGAAAGTCTTAACCCAAGAATGATCCAAAGGGAGGAATTGCATTTCTTCCATAACCAGCAAAGTCTCAACAGGGAAAACGCTGCTAATTCAAGATGCACAGAATGGAGGCGGTGGCTCTCTCAGGGGAAGTTTGGACCCAGGCAGCGGAGATCAGAGAAAGAAAGAAAAGAGGAGAAGCAATGGCTTTAAAGCCTTTGGCAATTAAAAAAAATCTCCACTGGGGATATTTAATGCCATGGTAAAGGAAAACAGAGTGGACTAAGAACATGCTGAATGTGGATGGGGCGCCTCATCACACACTATTCAATTTAGGGGTTTTTAAAATTTTGTTTGAAAATTAAGGTGCATTGATATGCTGTGCTAAGCACATTACTAGCTGTAAATTTTGTAAAAGCCTTTCATTTTTACCCCCCCCCCCCAAAATGCTTAAAAGGGAACACAATGATTATTTTGTAACAAGTGTAATTTTTTTTTTAAGTGCAGGACATTTTTTTGCTATTGGGGGGGATTTCCTCGCACACACACATACTGCACACCATTGTCTGACTCTTTTTTTGGTTTGTTCTAAGAATTTAGAGTACTGTACAGTGGAAATGATGAAATTGATCTATTTATATATATATATGTGACAGGGAAAACTCAGATATATGAAGATGTTTGTTGAAAAGTGGAATTTATCCTTGTACAGTACTTCCATACAAGGGTGTAATATTTTGGTTAACTTCTGAATTACACTGAAGTCCATATAGACCTACATACACACACATACACATATTACATGAATTGTGTGTGTGCGTGTGAGTTCCATATTCAGTTTCACTTTGAGGTAACAGTTTTCTTCCAAGGCTAAGACGCAAAGTGCTTCAGAGCAAGATTAAAACAGGTTGCGGGGGTGGGGGTGGCTTGTTTTAACAGTGTTATAATCCTGATGGCAAATATTAAATTAACACCCATGGAATGATACTATAAATATATTGCTGATATTATGAGTGGAGATGGTTTTTCTTTTCTGATTCCTTCCTTCCTTCCTTCGCAGCCCCTCACTTGCTCTGATTCGGCTGATTCCCCCACTCATCCTCCCGCAAAAGGTCCAGGACGCTGTTTTTGGAAGAAGGACTGCCTGGGTGCAACTTTCGTCAGTAAGCCTCCTGACATGTCCGGTTGAGGTGGGGGTCCAGGACTTGCTCCCCCAGGCCTGGTGGTGTGGAGGGACGGAGGTATTTATTGGCAATTGATTAATATATGTTCTTGTGTTGTGTAATGTTATGGCCTCTATCAAGGAAATTAAGTAAACAGGTGTCTAGATAAAAGCATACATTGTTAAATTATAACCCAGGTAACAGCAATCAAAGTTTACTAGTTTTTGCTTCAGAAGAAACATCTTAGCAAGATTTCTAGAAGTATGTGTATCTGCTTATGGAAAGATAATTTGGACAGAAATTATTATTGGAATTTTATACTAGAAAACAATCATTTGTAACCCTACCAAAGGAAGCAAAAATACATGTAGGAAAGAAACTGTAGGTTTAGCACTGGGAGAGGTTTCATCCTTCTGCCCCATTGAGCCAAGCCAGGAGGACGGGGAAGTCTTTGGAGACTGAAACCGTGTCTGCTTTACGGGCTGTGCAATGTGTAGTCAAAGGGCTTTGCCCTGAATCCCATGGCTCGTCCCAAACAGAGCAAACCCACAGAGCTAAATACTAAGCCAGCAGCACATATGTAAATTCCATTGATTCAAAGTGTCTACTCTGGTTGGGACCACTGTCGTTTTTAAAAAATGCGAATTGCTCAGGAAAAGAAATGAGACAGACTCTTCTGGGAACTTTTACTCAAAAATAAGTCTTGCTGCATTCAGTGGGACTTCCTCCCTAGCAGGCTTCTTTAGGATTGTAGCCTTGCTGAGTTTCAAACAAGTGTGGCCCGCCTGGGGAAAATGGTAATATCACTTGACTCAATCTTCAGAAATGACTCAGAATTTCTGAGAAAAGCAGAGAGAAGACTAAACTCGGTAGCCGTGCCTGGGCGGCGTGTTGGTGACCAGATGGGAATTTTTAATGCTGGCTTTAAAAGGGGAATCGGAGAGGACTCGTGGGGTGGGGTGGGGTGAGAGGGCAGCCAGCGTCCTCCCCCGTCCCTGACATCTCCCTCCTGCCCAATGCTGGGATCCTCATCCAACCCCCTCCCCGTCTTGGCTACAGAAGACCCATCTTCCTGGGCAATGCTCACCATGGCGCACTGTGCGCGCGTATGGCTCACAGGGAGGAGGCCTCCCCTCCATGGTGGTTATTTTTCCAGGACTTTAGGCTGAGGAGGATAAACCTTAAGGGTGGGCAGGTCCGTCTCCCGGTGCCTGGCCTGTCCACTCCAGCCTTTGCCCAGGAAGCAGGGAAGGTTTGCCTCTTCCCACCCCACCAGCAGCCATGCGGGGGTCTTCATCCCCTTTCAAATGGGGGACATCACCTGTGCCAGGGGCCCTCTTCTTCCTCCTGCCCGACACCTTGGCCTGCATTTCAAGGGCTGTGTGTGCTCAAGGACTCCCATCTTCCTTTAAGACCAGTAGCCACGGGGCAATGGGAGCCAGGGGTGTTGGCTTGCCCACATACTTGCCCCCCTCCCGCCCATCCCTGGCTCACTCCCCAGCCCTACCGTTACTGTTCTCCTCCTGCTGGCCAGTGGTCTGCGTCCCTGTGGGCCCTCCTCTCCCTCTGAGGAGCCCTGGAGCCTGTGATGAGTAATAACCCAACTCTGCACCTGACGTCAGCTGGGCCACCAACCAGAAGCCGGAGGAGGATGTGGTGAGGAAGAGGAGGTGGGGGGGAGGTGCTGCAAAAGGGGCCCAGTGCATGTATGGAAAGGGGGCTGGCTGGCCGCCATGAGACTGCTAGGCCTGCCAGGGAAGCCCAGGTGGGACTGTGGGCTCCTTTTGCAAGGGGGGGACTGGGCAGCCCCTCCAAAAGCAGTCGGATGCAAACAAGAGGGAGGCAGGGGGGCCACCAGTGCAAAGGTTTGATGGCACAGTGAGTGAGCAAAGATACCAATGCCTGTTTCAGCCAAGAAGGGACTCCCCCCCCACAACGTCTACCTGCAAATTGTGGACTAGAGTTAGGACAGCAGTTGCCCTCACACACCCAGGAATAACAAAGGCTATCTTCCCTCCATCCTGTGCACACTTACTCAGGAGTAAGTAAGCAACAGTGAGCGCATGGAGGGCATTGCTAAGTAGGCACTGTGCTTGCAAGAGTCATCACATTGAAGGATATTTCAGAGATGGCAGATGGGGAAAGTTGTTTCTTCCCCCACCCCGCCAAACTCTCTGCACCAAAACCTTTGATACACAAGTTTTCACATCTTGGTTTTTAACATAGTGAAGTGGCAGGTTATTGGAGAGCCTATAGGCACCTTTGCATTCACCTTACAGGTTCTTAAATATTTTTATTTACTTGATGGATAAATTCTGGGTTTTTTAAAAAAACTCGTTTTTCGAATATTTATTTGAGTGTAGGTTTCATGGCAGTTGGATTGTTTCCTGCTTCAGTTGGAGGTGTCATTATTTTAGTACAATGTTTTCTGTATTTTCAGTTTGTAAAAATGTTCCTGCCAACAGGCAAGATTGGTTATGACCTACCTGCCCCTGCTGCACCCTCTCCCCTAGAAGGGGAAGAAAGGAGGCCTGGCTGGTCTGCAGGGGGGGGGGTCCTTTGGGAAATGCCTCCCACCCTCCCCACCTTTCCTCTGGGAAATCTATTGGAGGAGGGGGCTTTCCCCAACCCAGAAGAGGAAACATGAAAAAACAGCAACAACCGAGTGTGCACACTGGGGAGTAGGGGTTCAGCAGAGCCCAATGCCCCACCCTTCCTGGAGGGGGGGAGACTGGGTCCTTGGGGCTTTTATTTTGCAGCAGACAAAATGCAAGGAAGAGGGAGGCATGTCATCTGGGGGGAAAACGCTTTAATGCTCTCGGAACAAAGGGAGCCATTCTCCATCCTTTCCCCTCCCCTTTGCCCCACAGCCAGAGGGTGGCAAGTGTGGAGTGCAGGGCATGTTGGAAGAGGACCAGCTACAGAAGTTGGGTGGCAGCGAAGGGATCCTCTGAGTGGCTGCCTGCTATGCTGCTGCTCCTCCTCCTCAGGGCTTGGCTTCCCTCCATAGGGGGAAAGACACTCCACCAGCACCCAGTGGGCCTCCCCTCCTTGGCTACTTGGAAGGGGAAGGACCCATGGCTCGTAGGCCGTGCCCCTCAGCCCTTCCTTTCACAGGAGAAGAGAGCACCCTCCACCACCTGTCCTCTGGTGAGACACAAAAGAGGACTGGCAGGATGAGCCTCCCTGTAGTGTAAATGCAGGTGGACGGGAGGGAGCCTCCAGCCCCCACCCCTCAGGTCCATGGCTGGTCCTCCCCACCACCATCACCAGAAGCTCCTCTTCCTTGGCCCGGTGTGAGGCCCAACCCTGCATGCTAGGGGCCCTCTGGCCAGGCGGGACTCCCAGCCCCCAGGCTTCCCTCAAGGGGGACGGGGCCACCGCCGCTGCTCCATAAAAGGGTGAGGAGGGGCTTGTAGGGGGACAGGAGGGCTAAGGCATCACTGCTGCCATTGCCATCTCGGGCTGCGCTGGTGTCCTGAAGAGCAGAGGCAAAGGATCGGTAGCCGGAGAAGAAAGAGGCAGTGGCGGTGCAGGAAGACTCCTCTGGCTTTCCAAGGGCCACCTGGGTGGGGTGTTCTGGGCTTCCCTCTTGCCAGGGGGTCAAACCAAGAGCTGCTGCCGAAAGCCACAGTGCATCTAGGCCTGCTGGAAGGGTGCTCTGGAGCTCAGGTGGAGGACTGCATGGCCTTGTGTGGCCACCCTGGGGCTGGATTTGGCCACTGTGAGGCAGACCCTGTGAGGTCACCTCCCCCTCCCCCATGCAGCTGGGGGTAGCAGATGGCTGAGGCACCAGACTGCTGATGGACCGGTAGCCAGTCATGGTGATGCTGCCGGCAGCTGGGCTGTCCAACCAAGGACAGAATCCGTCAGCACCGACGCTCCTGGCTGATCTCTGAGGCAAGACTGCGGAGCCAGGCTGCCTGCCAGCGGAGGCACAGCCGTGCCCAGGATGGTGCCCAGGCTCTGCAGGACAAGACTCTGTGCCTGAGCCCTGGTAGCCAGATTTGGACAATGCCTCCAGAGGAAGGTTGGGTGCGCTCGGGACTCCCTCCAGAGCCAGGCCCACGGAGCCTCCCGGAGTCCCCCAGACGTCGGCAGCAGCAGGCGCCTCGAGAAGTTGGGCCTCCCCACTGCTGAAGTCTCCATTCAGAAGGTCCCTGAAGAGGCCAGCCACCATGTCTTGACAGGGAATCGGCTCCTCCTCACCTTCCTCCTTCTGGCTCTTGGTCTCGGTTGCACGGCTGCAGATCACCAGCGGGCACTCGACCACTGCCACCTCTGGCGTGAGGAAGACCTCTGCTTTTGCCCTGGGGTTGTTGCCACCATCCCTTCCCCCGGGGACTGCCTCATGCAGGAGAGAGGGGGTGAAGAGAGTGGCCGTGGCCGTGGCTTTGCTCCCAGAGTCCTCGTCACTTCTGTTTGGGGGAGTAAAAACACACACAGCTCAAATATTGTTCTGCATGCGTGTGCAAAATATAGAGATCAAGTCAACAGGCGCCCCATCCACCTCAGTTCGCCTCTTGGACCTTCCCTGTCCCTCCCCCTTGTTGCCTCACCCTACTGTCTGATGGGGGGTAGGTGTTTGGGGATGACTCCCCCCCCTCCCAGCAACGGCACTGGACTGGCAGCCCCCCACTGGAGGCCTTGTGTGGTCGGCGTTGTGTGGCCAAGGAACTTACCCTTTGCTTGGTCCCAGCGGGAGAGTCTTCCCTTCACAAGGAATCCTCCTCGGAAGAGGAAACTGAAAGAAGCACGGAGGAGTTTTAGGACGGGGCTGCCGCTCAGACAAACCCAAAGGGAGCACCACTACTGCCCCCCCCCAACTGCCCAGACAGCTCCTACCATCGTCATGCTCTGGGCCATCTTGCTCTTGGCTGGGCTCGGGATCTGGTCCCAACAGTCTCTCTTCACTCTGTAAAGCAAGACAGGCTCATGCTGCCCACCCGCCTGCCTGCCCATCCGCCCTTGAGGAGGCAGGGAAGCAGCCCCAAGGGGTGGCAGCAGGAAAACTAGGGACGGGGGTCTCCCAAGCCCGCACCTGCACATCAGGTGCCCTTCCACCCTGGCTCTGCTGCCAAGGAGCCTGCTCCCTGCCCTTGCCCTCCCGCCTGGCAGCCACAGAGCACGGGGCCCTGTCCCACCTTGCCCTTTGCAAAGAGCGCGATCCGGCGCATGGCTGGAGGAGGCAGGAGGACTGCCCCGGGGCTCCGAGAGCTGCTTCTTACTGGCCAAACCTTGGAGCCCATGAGACCCACCTGGTGAAGGAGAGGTAGCCGGTCAGGATCATGGCCACAAGCGGAATGCACAGCCAGAGAGTCATCCTCCAGGGCTCCTCTCCGGGCTTGAAGTCTGAAAATGGAGACACGTACACCACACAGAGAGACACGCTCATTAAAAGCCTCACAGGTTCTGCCCACCAGATCTGCAGGGATAGTGAGCCCCCCTCCTGGTCCCTAAGAGGCTCCCATTGGCCATGGGGTGGGGTGTGTGGAAGGCAGGGGGGAGCAAATGCGGTGGTGGCACTGGCAAGAGCATGAGGAAAGCAAGAGAACGGGTCCCTGCCTCAAGGAGCTTACAGTCTCCAGCTGAGGAGAAAGGGAAAGCAAGCAAGGCAAGGCTCAAAGGGAGCAAATAGGTCCGGGGGGGGGAGTGCAGCTGCGTTCTCTTCACAAACCCCAAGGGCCCTGGGGCCACTTGTCTAACCCCCCCCCACCATGGCCAAACCAGTCCCCTTCTCAAATAAGCCCTGAACGTGAGGCAGGAACAGGAGCAGAACCTCACATGGGGAGGACCTTTGCCGAACAGGAATTACGTCACAGCCTACTTTATGTGGGACAAAGACGTCTGCTAGCGCTGCACTCAGCCTGTGTGGCATTTCCGTTTTTATTCCACTTCCAGCTCACTGTGTTTTCACGTTGTGCCAGAAGTGCAAGGATTGGGCATTTTATACTACTTTTAGGAGTTTTGTGGTTTTTTAACATGTTTTAAAAGTGTTTTTATCTCTGTATTGTTTTAACTGGTTTGTTGCCTCAGGAGCCATTGTGGGCTGGAAAGCAATAGAGAAATACTTTAAATTAATAAATAATAGAACCTGCTAATGGCAGCACAAAGGCCTGAGCGTGGAGCAATTCTCCCCATGGAGGTAACGCAAGCCAATGACAGCTGCTGTCCCGCTGGGATGCTCACCGTTGTGCCATTCGAAGGGGGCGCTCCACTCACTCCAGAGGTTCCCCCAGTCTTCTAATTTAAACCGCACGCTTGCAACGTAGTCAGACGCAGGTATGAGGCGATCCGCAAAAACTTCATACTTTGGTTTGGATGTTGTGGAGTTTGTTCCCTTGGAAGAAAGAAACGGCTTCAGTTAGGTTGCCATCCCTACACACACACGTACAGGAACGACACAGAGGGTCCGACGCGGCTGGACAATCCGATGGGCACTCACTGGAAGTCCAGCTTTGGAGCTCACAGCCGGTGGCTCCACCAGCTGCATCGCTCCCCTGCCTGCCCTTGGCGCTGGCACGGACCTTCCAAGCCCTCAACAGCCGCGCCTGGCTACTCTCCCTGCTGCTCCCGCCCAGTTCTTTCCTGCTGGGATCCTCCCAGAGGCTCTTGCCTTTGCGCGGCTGCTTGTGGTGGTAGCAGGGAAGAGCCTGACGCCCGGTGCCCTGACCAGCGGAAGGCCCCATGCCCGTGTGGGAGACCAGTACCCATTTAGTCTTCAGTGGGCTGTTTGTATTGCTGGTATGGAGGAGAGCGACCAGGATGGTGGGAGCTCTGGAAGCCATGATGCCCTATGAGGACTGGCTTAGGGAGCTGGGCATGTTTAGTCTGGAGAAGAGAAGGTTGAGAGGGGACAGGAGAGCAATGTTTAAACATTCGAAGGGGTGTCACACTAGGATGGACCAAGCTTGTTTTCTGCTGCTCCAGAGACTCGGACATGGAGCAATGGGTTCAAGCTACAGGAAAAAAAGATTCCACCTAAACATGAGGAAGAACTTCCTGGCTCTAAGAGCTGTTCAGAGGTGGAATCCGTTGCTGCCTCAGATGTAGTGGAGTCTCCTTCTTTGGAGGTTTTTAAACAGGCTGGATGGCCGCATCTGTTGGGAATGGTTTGATTGTGTATTCCTGTATGGCAGAAGGGGGTTGGACTAGATGACCCTAGAGGTCTCTTGCAACTCTATGATTCTATGCTTGACCTCTAAGGAGAAGAGCAGCTAGGCATGGCCCCATCACGTCTCGGTCCCAGAGGCTGCTGAGAAGCCCTCCGAGGGGAGGGAGGACTTATCCACATCTGGTCCTTGTTTGGGGTCAGCCCACCTCCCCTTTCATCAGCTGGGGGGTGCCGGGCCACTCCCAGTTGGTCCCTGCTGGACTCCTTTGGGTCTGGGTGGTCCTTGCGCTTGGCTTACCCTCTTCAGCAGCAATGAATGGTTCTCCTCATGAGGAGCCTTACTTCTGGGGCCCTTCTATGAGCTGTGGAGCAGCTCTGCTCCCCGAGGAGATTCTTGCAGTGGAGCCCGGCCGCCCCACGGCTGATCAGCAAGAGCCGGAAGTGCTGAGGGGCCACAGAGAGAGGGGGGGCTGGGAGGGGGGGCTCCTACCTTCTCCTTTTGGCCTTTAGGCCAGTAGGTCACCTGGTAGTCCGCCTTAGCGCCAGCAAGGGCGCTCCTTGGCTCGTAGTCCCAGCTCCAGGAGAGGATGAAGGAGCAGTTGGTCTTCTCAATCGTCAGGTTGACGAGTGGCCGGGGCTTCACTGGGAAGGAGCATTTTGGGTTTTGGAGAGAAATAAACAGATGAAAATACAATCGAGTGAACAAATGTTTTGGATTGGAAGATTGTGCAACAGAGCCTCTCCCGCAGTTCTCTATAAAAAAGCCCAAAAGCCCACCAAGAGAAGCGGAGGGACAAGGCTTAAGGATCCTCTGCGAGCCCCAAATCTGCTCCGGTTTCAATCTGACCCATTAGGGGAATTGCTTTGGGGGTAGTACTCAGCGCCCCCTGGACAGCCCCTGTAAAGTTCGGACCAGAACACAGAGCGCCTTCTCTGGCCCCACTGAGAAGGGGGCCACCAGCAGAGCAGCCAGGGGGTGGCACCCAAAGCCCCCCGCCCCGTTCATTTCCCCCGCCGCGAAGCTCACCCACGTCCTCGGGGGTCAGCGTGTCGCCCCAGAGCTGCCTCCATCGCCCGCCCGCCCTCCGCTCCAGCGCCAGGCGGAGCCGGACGTGTCGGAAGTCCCCGCGGCGGAGGGTGCAGGAACAGCGGCGGGCGGCGGGGCCCCGGGGCCCCTCCGCCTCGGGAACGCAGGAGGCCGCCGCCTCTTCCTCCTCCTCCTCCTCCTCCTCCGGCGGCTGCTCGGGCTCCGGCTCCCTGGGGGCAGGAGAGGAGAGGAAGCGCCGCCGCCGGCCCCGGGTTGCCCCCCGCTTCGCCGCCCGGCTCCCAGGACGGCCCTGGGGTGCCAGCCAGCTGGGGATGGTGGGAGCTGCACTCCAGTAAAGGAGCGGTCCCGGTCTCCGCGGGCGCCCTGAAGCCCTACGGCCGCCCCTCGGGACTGGTCGCCCCCGGAGCCCCGTCCCGCGTTGGCCGGCGATGGCGAGGCCCTCCTTCAGCCAGCAGTGGGGCTGGCAGGACCCCCAGCACCCCCACACCCCGCGGGGCGGGCGGGACGGGGCTCTCCTGCTCCCTCCCTCCCTCCCACGGGGCGGCTGGGCGCAGGACTTACCGGGGGGCCCCCGGGCGGAGGAGGCGGAGGCGGAAGTCCCGGGCGCAGCGGGCGGGCGGCGGCGCCCCGAAGGAGCAGGCCAGGGCCGAGGCGAAGTCCGTGTGGCAGCGCGGGGGGGCGCCCTCCGGCCACGGGGCGGCTGCGGGGGGAGCCGGGGTCAGCCGGGGCGGAGGGAGGGAGGGAGACCCCCCGGCCCCTTCCCTGGAGGCGGAGGAGGAAGGGCCGCCCCCCCGGCCACGCAGCCACCGGCGCCCGCCCGGGCACAGAGAGGGGGGCAGAGAGGCGGAGGGCCCGGGACCCCCGACCGGCCAGGCGGGCGGGCGGGCGGGACGGGGAAGGGGCGCGAGACCCCGGCCACGACGAGGAAGAGGCGGCGGCCGCTGCTTACCGGGCGCGGGCGAGGCGAGCAGGAAGGGGGCGCCGAGGAGGAGGAGGAGGAGGCCCCCCGGCCCAGGCGGGCAGGAGGAGCAGGAGGCGGCGGCCATGGCCCTGGGCTCCCTCCGGGCGGATCCTCCCTTCCTCCTTCCCTTCCTTCCCTGCCGAGGCGGAGGCGGAGGAGGAGGAGGGCGAGCGAGGCCGGCCCACCGCGGGCGGAGCCACCGGCCAGGCGGGGCCGAGGGTCGGCCGTTGGCGGGCCTCGTGTGCGCGGCGGCGGCGGCGGCGGGGACGCGCTCCGCTCCTCGGGATCTGCGGGAGGCCTTGATTCCTTGCGGCGCCCCTGCAGCCACCGCAGCTCCCATCATCCCCGGCCGCCACGCCCCTGGGGCTGAGCCCTGCTTCGTCCCGCGAGGAGGATGGCGATGAGCGACGCCCACCGGCAGTTCGCCCAGGCCCTGATGGCCCACGGGGTGCTGGAGGCGTCCCGGGCCCGGAGGCTGCACCGCCAGTGCTGCGAGCTCCACCGGGGTGGGTCCGGGCGGCAGGAGACCCCCGACGCCCCTCCAGCCCGGGGGGGGAGGGAGGGAGGGAGGGGGGCTGGGCTCTGCAGACCCTTCCCACGGACCCCTCGGGGTTTGCGGGTTGACCCCGGCAGGGCCCTCCTGCATGAAGGCGGGGCTCACCTGTTCTCTCTCTCTCTCTGCCCCCCCCCCAGTGTATTACGCCCACGACAAACTGGACGACTTCGTGGGCGCCGTGAACGCTCGGCTGCAGCCCCTCTCCATGGAGATCCGGAAGGGCCTGGCGGAGGCAGACGGGAGGACCCACTATGCCCTGGTGAGGCGATGTCCACCCCTCCCTCCCGCAATGGCCAGGGGGGGGGAGCCCCCCAGCTGGTTTCGGAAATGCTGTAAGGCACAGAAGGGGGGGCATGAGGACCACTTGGTGCTGGCGGGGGGGGGGGCTGCAGAGGGGGAAGGCTCGGGACCCTCAGCTGCTCTCCTGCCCCCAGCAGGGGCTGCTAGCCATGTTTGTACAGAGGCCTCCCCCACCTGTAGGCTACCTGAGGCCTCCCTGATGGTTTCTGTGCTGCTTCCTGCCCAGGTGAATCTGGCAGAAACCGAAATCACCAAACTGTCCAGTGACTACTCTGAAAGCGAACTGGAGTTGTTCAAGAAAACGGTAAGAAAGTGTGGCGCCAGAAGCCACTGGGCCGGAGCCATGCGTGTCTGTGGTCACAGCGAGGGTTACAGGAGAGGACTGCAGCTCCCATCACCCCCAAGTGGGCGTGGCCCATGGCTGGGTCTGTGGCCAAGGGCTGCCCCAGATCCAGTGTGTGTCCTCAAAGGAGGCAATCTGATGGATTCCTCCTATCTGTAAATGAACTGAGATGAGCAGGATGAAATGGCTTGTGGGCCGCAGGTCTATCAGTAGGGACATTGCTGGACTACCGCTCCCATCATCCCTGCTGTTGACCATACTGGCTGGGGCAGCTGGGAGTTAGGAGACCAACACCTGAAGGGCCCCCTTTCATCCTGGCGGTGAAGCTGCCTGATTTGGGACGGGCGTCTCTCCGGCAGCTGGACCTGATCCTCTCCTCTGAAAGCGGCTTTGCCCCCTCCACCGCCATTTTGAACTTGGCTGACCAGCTGAAGCCCAAGAAGATGAAGAAAACGGAGGCAGAACAAGTGCTGCAGAACCTGGTGCAGAACCAGTGGCTCCGAGAGGTGACGGCCTTGCAGGGCCCCGGAGGGAGGGAGGGAGGGGGGGTGGGGGCTGCTCTGGGGCTCCCCCAGGGTGCTTCCAGCATGCGCACGTGTGTGTGACATCACGGCTCCCTGTCTCCACAGAGAGAGGGGGAATACACACTGACTGTCCGCGGCATCCTGGAACTGGAGCAGTACATCCTCTGCCATTACCCGGGTTCAGCCCGGAAGTGCCACATCTGCCACAGCCTCTCCATCCAGGTCAGACGGGGGGGGGGGGATTTCAGGCCCTGGGGCAGAACTGGCGTTGGCAGTTGGCCTCTGCCAGGCCTGCCCAGTGGGCATGCATTACCGCTCCCCCATTACCACGCCCCACTTAAAAGCAGGTGGGTAATAGCCCCCTCCCTCCCAGGCTTCACCAGGACAAATCTCCCCCATCCCTCTTGGGGCAGGGGGTTCCCGCTGTCTAGGCCCACATGAAGGGGGCAGCTCCCCCCTGCTCCTGGCCGCTCCCGAGCACTTCCTGGGACAGAAACCCACCCAGAGGATTTCACTGGGGCCCCACGGGGCAGTGGGGGGGCTGGCAGGCGGACAGCTGACTGGCTGGCTAGCGTTCTCACTTAAAGCCGACCCTTTCCTGCCACAGTGCCAAGTGTGTGGAGACTGTGGGACTGCGATGCACCTGCCCTGCCTGGCCAAGTACTTCCGCGGACAAGCAGAACCTCGCTGTCCGCACTGCAAACAGTTTTGGCCACACCAGGTTCCAGGTGAGGAAACGTCTCTTCCAGTGCCCCTCCCTGCTTTCTCCCCCCTCTGCCCGACCCTAGCTGAGGAGGGAGCAGTGCTCAGCGCCCTGTGAGTTCCCCCAGTCCTCCTCCAGCCGCCCTCCTTTCTCTGCTTCCACCACAGAGCTGAGCCCACCAGGACACCGCCCACCCCCAGACCCTCCACAGGAGAGCAGGAGGATCCCCGCGGCAGGCCCACGGCAGCGGTAGAAATGCCTGCGACGTCTGGGCACGTAAAGACAGACAGCTTCTAAGTGCCCAGCTAGAAGAGTGCTAGCGACTAGAGTTGTACAGTTTCTTCACTGAAAAGCCTGTAAGAAAAGACTTGTCTTGGTACCCTTTTTGCTTCCTGCCTCCAACAGCTGTTAAGAGTTTTAAATGTCCAGTTTCTCTTTTATTTTACTGGAGAGAAGCAGCTGCCTTGGCCCCTTCTCTGACACGCAGAAGACCTATCCAGTCTTCCTGCCCTCCACCACCACTGCAAAGATGTTGAGGATTGACCCCGGACCTTCTACCTGCAGGCGAGATCCTCTCCTCTTTACAGGCCACAAATCCCAGCTTTGTTATCTGCATAGCTCACCTACTGGGGGGGGCGGGGTGGGGGAAGAATTCCTGACTTTCCTGCGAGGGGGTTGCAAAATGATCTGCCTGAGTTTTAGCGTCTGGCAGGATGGCAAAGTAGTTTCATTTCCCCACAAGCTGTATTTTGGTAAACTAGCAAAGTGAAAAGAACACATCTTGAAAACATTACTGCATAATTGGTTTTATTCCAGTTTTACTTCCCTCTCCCTGCCCCACATCCCAACCTCTTGGGCCTGCATGTGCCGGGGCCCCTGTGGCAGTCCTGAAAAGGCTGCAGGGTCACAGTCTGTGACAAGCCCTACCAGCGGGTACCTTTTCTCTCCTACGTGAGAGGGCAGAGAAGAAGAGCCCTCTGCTCCCCGCGACAGCTAGGACCACCAGAAGCTGACAGAGAAACTGGTGTCCAAGGCCCGGACGTAGTGCCAGTGTCCAACTGGGATGAAGAGGACTTGGCCGGGGCTCAAGATGCACTCTTGAAAGGTTGCTGCCTGAAACCTGGGGAATTTCTCCAAGTCAGGGTCTTCCACGTCCACCTGGGAGGAAAATGGAGGGCAGTGTTTTGTCTTCCCTTGGATGGGACTCTGCCCTCGCTGATAGACTTCCCTGCCCCAAGGAGGCTTACAGTTTTGGAACGAATGAGGGTGAGGAAGAGAGAATGGGAGGGCGATGTGTGACTGCTGCAGCTGTGCATTCTTTGCCTGGGTGAGTGGCGGAAGGAGGCTGGGGGCCAGTCCAAGGCCACATGGAGAAGCCTGCCTTGCTCCCAGGGGCCCTGTGGGCAACGCTGCCAAGGCCACCCACCTGGCTGGTGTTGTGCAGGAGGCTGCCTTCGTGTGGATACAGACAATCAGACTGCTGCGGAGAATACAGGCGGATGTACTTCCGACCCATGACCTGGAAAGGGAAGGAAAGCTGCCTGTTGGGCTGAGTCTCTTAACTCCATTGACCGCTGGCCCAGGTTTCCCTCCCTCAGAGTCCCACCAGGGATGCAGCCGCAGCTTCTTGCCCCTCTTCTGCAGAAAGAAATTCCTTACGTTCCTTGCAAGTCGGGATGCTGGCAATGGCAGGTGTGAGAAAAAGCACTTCCGAGAGATGCCCAAAGCACTCCTTCCCAGTTGCTCTCCCAGTCCAGCTGAGGGAGGGAGGGAAGGGTGCTCTCTGGGTGTGGTGGACGCTCCCTTGGGTGCCTCTGCCTGGAAATAACTGTGACTAACGCACAGGGGCCCAACTGCACCCGCTCCCCTGGGGACCTGTGGGGACTCGCCTGGACCAAGAAGTTCTGCTGCGGGTCCTGATGGAGAGGCGAAACAGTGCCGGCGGGACCAAACCAGGCATTCACGGTGATGTCATCTTCGTCTCCTTCCCCCAAGCAGCAGTAGTCAGGGACGCCAATGTCCTCCTTCAGCTCTGGGATCTGGTCAAGAGGCCGTCGGGAAACAGCATGGCCGAGATGGAGCCCTCTTTGTCCAGCAAGGAGCCATCCCCAAAGGAACCAGCTCCCTCGCCTAAGTTGGCCTGGAACTCTCTTTTAGGCTTGGCCTTTCCTGGAGTGGGGGCTGCCACAGAGGGCAGGAATGGGGGGGGCAGGCATTACTTCTGTCCCTGCTGACTGGATCCCAGTTGGGGAGCTTGGGACCCTTCCCACATGATGGGGACACCAAGAACCTTCCAGAGGGACAGGATCCTGAGGGCAGAACTTTCAGGGGAAGACAGGGAAGCAAAAGGGGGCCCTGTTTACCTGGTCAAAGAGTTGGTGCTGAGCCAGGTATCCAGTGGGGTTTGGGAACTGAAAGGAAAAGAACCAAGGAAGCAACAGAATGCGTATTCTTGTATAAAAGCCACTTTAGCAAATGCAAAGAATACCTGGAGGAGGGCGGGGAGGTGGGCATCTGCAGTCACATCGTCATGCAACAGCCCCAGCCAGATGCCCTCCTGGCTTCTTAAGACAATCACCCCCACCCCAGTAGAGACCTCTGGACCTCCAATGCCAACGCCCCACCCTCAAAGCTTCCTCGTTAAAACAGAAAAATACACACAAATGCTAAAAAGGAATCCCTTTTGTCAGCCTGTCTTGTGGATGGTGAATAAAAGTTCCTGCTGACCTCATTCTCAATGAATCGGTCGATGAACTCCCCGACAGTCATGAGGGTCTGGGACCACTCCTCATCCGTGTAGCGAGAGCCCAACTCCACTGGGACAGTGCGGCTGCCGGCCACTTGGCGGATGTATGGCACACTGAAAGGAAGCCAAAGGCCCCCGCAGTGCTTGCGTCAGCCTCGCTCGGGGCCCCTCTCTCCATTCCCACCGGGGCCTCAATTAGGCAACACACAGGGGTGTCTCCCACCTCCCAAAGTGCTCTTCCCACAGTGGGAAATGGCCCAAGCGAGACCTCGAGCAACACTTCCCTCAGTCGCTCGCCCACTTTTCTAACGCAAGCTTTGCCTCCGTATCAGTTAACATCTACACTGTATGGATGCACTTAAAAAAGCAGCAGCCGATCTCTGGCTGGGGTATCTGAAAGCAGGATGCAACCCCCCATCTCTTGGGCTTGTTCAGGAAGGTCCCAAGCAAAAGTCGATGCACCAGCAAAGCAGCAGCAGCCAGGCTGGGCGCAGGCAGGCATGGTACCCCATGAGGCCATCTGTCACATCCCTCCATTCTCTCAGGAGCTGGTGTGGGCAACAGGCAGCTGGAATGCAAATACCCTCATCCCCCTCCTCTGGCCATTTTACACTGCCAAGCCTATGTCAACGGAGACACTGCAAGCCAGTGCCCTTCTGCCAGCACAGAGAGGGGGGCGAGGGGGTCCCTCCTGTTTCCTCCTCAAGAGGCAAGGTCGTGTTCTGTCTGAGAAATCAGGTTGGAGACAATGGCCTTGCGAGCAGGGGTGGGTGGGGTGGGATCCTGAAGCCCCCCACATTGGCTGTCTCAGCAAACAATGGTGGAAATGCAGGGAGGGAGGAGACACTCCACTGCAGCGCCCCCAGCCAGGGGCTGCCTAAACCACTGGATGCTTCACAGTTGGAAGGCCCTGATCCACCCAAGACAGCAAGTGCTCCCCGTGGCTCACCTCCACTTCCTCATGCAGGGCCAGTGGCTCACAGCCCCCTCCACCACCAGAGGCTTCTGGGGGCTCAGGTAGTTCTCTCGGAAGTGCTCCAGCGACGGGCAAAGCAGCTGCGGAACTGCTGCTCCAGCCTTTATGGCAGGGATCAGGGGCGTCTCCTTCCGGATTTTCTGCAGCAAGGAGCAGGCCAACACAAGAAGTTCAGTTTTTTAATTTTGCTTCTCAGACTTACAGGGCCATCATGCCACTGCCTGCTCAGAGATAAACCTCACTGGTTTTAATGGAACTGACTCTGAGTGCGCAAAAGGTGCAGAGCGGAAAGAGAGCCGGGGCCCTCAACACAGACTCCTAAGGTGCCTCTCGGCTGTGCTGATGTGCGCCCCCACCTCCCTTCCTCAGGGCAGAGACAGGCTTGAGGCCAGCAGGAGAGGAGGGGTGTACAACGGCAGGGTGATGGGGGGCCAATGGTCTGCCTGGCCCCTTGGGGGTGGCGGCACTGCCCAAACTGCCCGCCCGCCCACCCACCCAGCTTGGAAAAGTGCCTCCGCGGTGGAGGGTGGGCTTGCACCCTGGCCAGACAGTAACTGAAGAGGGGGCTCCTGCTCCTCCCTTCCTGGCCTGCAGCAAGCAGTCCAGGGCCGGGGCAGCGCAGGGGCTCCGTGCTCTCCGGGGCCACAGACTCCGGGAAGGAAGCCCTCCGCCGCCAGGCAATCCTCCGGACGCTGCTCCGGCACCAAAGCAGGGGCCGGCGCGTGGCGGCTGCCAGAGGAGCCCAGGCCTGGCCGAGGCGCTCCGGCGCGTACCTTGCGGAGGGGCCCCGCGTCGGCCGGGGGCGCCGGCGGGGGCAGGGGCGGCTGGAGGAGGCCGGCCACCCGGCCCAGGGCGTTGTCCAGGACGGGGGCGCCCAGCAGCAGGCCCAGGTCGCAGAGGCGCAGCGCCTCCCGGCTCTCCCCGGGGCCCCGGGCGAGGCAGAGGGCGCGGAAGAGGCAGCCCCAGGCGAAGGCCCGGCGCCAGCCCGGCGCCACCTCCCGCCAGGCGCCCACGTGGAGCCGCTCCCAGCAGTAGTCGCAGGCCGCCTCGCTGCTCCGCAGGCAAGCCCGGCAGGCGGGCCCCGAGCAGGGCAGGCGCAGGCGGCCCCGGGGGCCCCGGTAGAGCAGCCCCGCCGCCCGCCGCAGCAGCCAGGCCACCCCCGGCTCCACCGGCGGCCCCAGGCCCAGCCGCAGGCCCTCCCGGGAGGCCGGCAGCAGCGCCCGCAGGGCGGCCCAGAGACCCGCCGGGCCCCGCCGCCGCGCCTCCTCCCCGCCGGCCGCACGGCTTCCTCCTGGAAGGGAAGGGAGGGCGAGTGAGCACAGGGAGGGAGGGAGGGACTCTGCCTGGCGCGACTGCGGCTCCCATCATCCCCCGCAAGCGAGGGAGGGGGCGCCGGGCCCGCTGCGGGCGGCGAGGAGGGTGTTGGCAGCTGCGCAGCCTCGCCCCGGGAACGGCCCCACCGCCCGCCCGCCCGCCCGCCCTCCGGGGACCGCCGGCCCCATCATCCCCCGCCAGAGGGGCCCCTCCGCCTCGTGCCTCCGCCTCCCGCTGCTGCTGCTGCCGGCGCCCGGGGGTCCTCCTCTTCCTCCTCCTCCGCCGCCTCCTCTTCGGCCTCTTCGGCCTCCTCGGTCCCGGCGGAGGGAAGGAGCCTCTCCTCCATCATGGCGGCGCCGGGAGGGCCGAGCCGGAACTCCCTTGCCGCCCGCGGGCGGAAGGAAGGGAGACGCGCAGGCGCAGGCACGCCCCGCCCCCGACTAGCCCGGATGGAGATAGGAAAAAGTAGAAGGAACGCGCGAGCGCCGCAGAGAGGGTTTCCGGGTTTCGCTTCCTCCCTCTCTGTCCGAGCCGGAAGTCGGCGCCGCGGAGAAATCCCGCTCGGCGAGGCCGGAAGTGAGTCCCCTTCTTATGCGTCGCCAGGAGGGGGGCTGCGCTGGGCTGCCGGGAAGCGGGCGGGGGCGGCTCCCAAACGGCTGGCGCGCCCTCTCTCTGCAAGGCCTGGTGGAACTGTTGGTATTGACTGTAAAAAAAGAGATACTGTCGCCCGGAGTATCGGCGCTGTGCGTGAGTCTACAATGTAGAGTTTATGGGCGCCCTTCCGTCCGTCTTGTGCGCCTGCGCAGTGGCCGCGGTGAGGGCATTTCGACGCCGGCCTCGGCCCCCTTTCTGCCAGTGCGCATGCGCCGTAGCCATAGAGCTTGCCATGGTTTAGGTTAGAGGAGCGTTTGGGCTGTTCGCGTTTTATATATAATTTCCTATGGAATAGATGCACACGCGAGCGTACGGGTGCCCTCAAGTGGCCTCTCGGCTTATGGCAACTCCTTGAATTTCGTAAGAGTTTCTTAGGCACGGAATCCTTCTCAGAGGTGTTTTTTTCCCACTTCCTTCCTCTGAAACAGCGCCTCCAGCACCTGGGTTTCGGTGGCGGCCTCCCATCCAAGTACTAACCAGGGCTGACCCTGCTTACTGTTCAAGATCAGACGGGATATAATGCCTTTGGGGTATTTAGATGGCTCCTCTGAATGAACCTATATAAAAATAGCATAAAGAGGAGGAAGGGGAGGGGAGAAAAAAAGAAACGTGACAGCAACCATTAAGACTAACTAGTTTTTATTTTTGCACGAGCCCAAACTCTGATGCCAGCTCTGTCCCCACGTCTACTCTGGCAGCAACATTACGGCCGAGAGCATCACCCACAGGCCCGAGTGCCTTTGCTGGCTCTTCCTCCAATGCGGTCTATGCCAGCAGGGCCCAGGGAGGACGGAGGAGAGCCCGCGGCTCAGGTGGGCCAGAGAGGAGGAGTCGCACTCCAGACCAAACGTGGGCGAGGTGCCAGAGCCCAGCGGCCTCCTCTTGGGGAGAGTCCGTGGCTGCACAAACTGCCTCACTGAAATGACTACCAGGCTTGGGATGAGGAAGACTTTCTGGGTGGGAAAGCAGGGTAGAAACTGAACTTGCTAAATACATGTCAGAAGACGGCACCTCAAGGCATTTGGTGAGGTAGCAAAAGGACCGGCTGAGTAATCTATCCTTAAAGAGCAGGACAAAAAGGAAACTGGGTTTTCCGCCTCCTTTGCTCATGCTGTTTAAAGGAGGGAGAGACGAGGGAGAGCTAATATTGGGCCATCATAAACCTGAGGAAAAGCCCCCTTTGTATGAAGCACAAGGACAGTACTCTGTGGGAAAGGGGGGAAAGAGGGCCGCCTCTCCTCTCCTCTCCTGCAGGCGTGCGCTGGGACCGTGGGTTTCCCTTGTGGGGACTCTCTGAGCAAACAGTGAGGCTGAGTCGGGCCAGACACAGCTGCCCGGGAGCAAATCCTGGCCGGTGGCAAATGAACACTGGAGGTGTCACTGGCGCCTTCCAAGCTCAGTTTGCATAGAGGCCCAATCGAGACAGTTTTCTGGATCAGCGGAGTCCGGGATGTAAGGCAGGGTCCCTGAAAAATAATGGATCACTGGAACAAATCTTGCACCTGCAGGGAGGAAGGATGGAGGATTGCTCATGCTTGCCGTGAGATGTGCTGGGGCGGCCAAGGCTTCTCAGTTAATGCAGAGGCAGCGTTGAGGGGCGAGGGAGCACCAGGCTGCTCCAGTACTTGTGCTGGCCCCCCACTGGTTCAGCTGCATGTGACGCATCCCCCGTGGGGTTCACATGAGGAAGGCGAGAGTTTGTCTAACTGTCCAGGAGATCAGCGGCATGCCTGCTTTTGTTCTGTGCCCATGATGGCAGGGGATTGTAGAGGGATGGCCATGCTCCGTTTTGGACCGAAACTGGCTGCTGTGTGTGGAGACTGCGCCACAAGTTACTCCTGCAAAGGACAACCCAGAATGGGGGGGGGCTAGAGGAGAGGGGAGCCCGTTGCACCTGTGCCACTTTTTCAGGGATGAGCTACAAATGGCAGAGAGATCTGAAGCAAAAAGCAGGTGCTAAGCTGTGGAATGACTTGGGGGCAGGTAAATGGGCTTTGGAAAGGAAAATAAAATGGAAGCAAAGATTGGTTTTCTCTTACAGGCAGTGAACGTATGCAGGAAACATTTCATTTTCTTATTAATGAACGAAGATGTAGTCAGTTGCATCAAAGGATGTTCATTAAAGAAAAGGAAAGCAGAACCGAGATAGCCGTGGAACTGCAGATAAGTCCTACGGTTTGTCCCACAATAGGTTAGTTGTCTGGAAATGTGGGCAAGAACTACATGAGTTGGAACATGTGACTGCAACTCCGGGTTTAGAGGCCGCTCTCAAAATGTGCATAAATGCTTCTCCTGTGCTCAGGAGAGGCACACACATCAAAACCCGACGGCAGAGCCAGAATCGGATGCTGAAATGGGTCTCTCTTAAGGTGTCTCCTGAATGGGTTGCAGCTACAAATCCCAGAAGCCGGCAGGTTGAGCAGAGGCTCAGCCCCCACCCATACCTTCCGCTCTCTCTGTGTGCGCTTGCACGTGTTCACATGCACGGCAGAAATCCACACGTCATGGGGATGGGGTGTGGCAGTGGGGTGGCACTTGGAGTGGAGCACAGACCACAACGTGTACTTTGGAGAGAGGGTTTCCTCCCAGTAGCCAAAATAGGGGGGGGGGTTGGCCACAAACACTGCCAGTGCAAGTTAGGAGGGCTGTTGGCTGCTGCAGGGGCCCTGTGGTCATGCCTCCCACCCCCGGCTCTGCATGTTCCCTAGCCAGGGGGCTCTCTACTGGATAACATGGCTTTGGGGGCCTTGCTGCATTTTGGGGAGCTCCTGAACATAGGTACCTTGGGGCAACAGTCAGGTGGGAGGGGTGGGCCAAAAAGGATGCAAGGTTTGCCTCCTTAGCAGCATGATTGTGCAACAGGGCGCATCATGCGGCTTTCCCCTCAGAAGCTGCAGCTGAGGCATCTGTGGGGCAGGAAGGATGCAAGATGGGGCACTTCTCCACTGCTCAGTAGCCGTACATGTCCAGTAACGGACCAGCCCAGCCCTGCTCTGGTGGGCACTGCGGCTTCTGCGCTCCTTCTCTCTGTGAATTGCCACGGGGAAGGGCATGGGCACTTCTGTTTTGTTTTGGACTTCGGCTCCCATGAGCCCTTGACGTTGCTGGAGCTGATGGAGGTTGCAGTCCAAGGGCAAGGTGGGGGAGGGGGATACGGTGCCACCACCTCAGCGAGGGGCCAAGCTGGCCAGTGCTGGGGCCCCCCCCGCGCTTTGCCCCCCTTACCGTGCTTTTCCTGGGCAGGGCTGTTTCTCTGCAGCCCCCTTTTCCCACCCTCCCAACCTGGATGGGCCCTGGGCGCTTTCTTCTTGGGGGTTTCTGGCACGCGCTCGGCCATTCACCACTCAGGCCCTAAGCGGGGCATTTTTACTAGATGGATCGATTTTTAAAATGACAGAATCTGTTTGCTTGTACACATTTATTTATAATTCTTCCCCTGGCGAGGATCGTGGTCACTGGGTGAGTAATAACCAGCTGTGTGAATTAGCAGGCAGAGGAAGCAGTGCCGCGATGCGTGAAGGGAGGCGGAAGCCACGGACGGAGGACAGTTGGGGAGGACAGCGCATCAGAAGCCCCGTGGGGGCGCAGGAGGAAGGCCTACATGGGGGCTTCTGTTAGGAGGGCGCTGGCTCCCTCCCACTCCAGCCCCGGCTTTGCTCACAAGGCGAGGGGGGCTCCAGGCGGTGCCTCTCTTGTGACTTTGCCCTCCTGTTGCCTGCATCCTCCCCCACCCACACAGAGGCCTTTGCTGCCCCCCCCCCATTTCAGGTGCCCACTGACTCTGTATGCACACCCACGCCCCCTGCCTGGGAAGCCGGGTGGGGGTCTCTTCCTTGGGTAGGGCTGGATTGGACCCAGCCAAAAGGGGATCATAGAATCATAGAATCATAGAATTGCAGAGTTGGAAGAGACCACGAGGGCCATCCAGTCCAACCCCCTGCCACGCAGGAAATCACAATCAAAGCATCCCCGACAGATGGCCATCCAGCCTCTGTTTAAAGACCTCCAAGGAAGGAGACCCCACCACACTCCGAGGGAGTGTGTTCCACTGCCGAACAGCTCTGACTGTCAAAAAGTTCCTCCTCATGTTGAGGTGGAATCTCTGTTCCTGGAGCTTGCACCCATTGCTCCGTGTTCCAGTCTCTGGAGCAGCAGAAAACAAGCCTGCTCCATCCTCAGCGTGACATCCCTTCAAATACTTAAACAGGGCTATCATATCGCCTCTAAACCGTCTTTTTTCCAGGCTAAACATACCCAGCTCCCTAAGTCTCTCCTCATAAGGCATTGTTTCCAGACCTTTCACCATTTTAGTTGCCCTTCTCTGGACACGCTCCAATTTGTCAATATCCTTTCTGAATTGTGGTGCCCAGAACTGGACACAGTATTCTAAGTGAGGTCTGACCAAGGCAGAATAGAGTGGCACTATTACTTCCCTTGATCTAGACACTATACTTCTATTGATACAGCCCAAAATTGCATTGGCCTTTTTAGCTGCCGCATCACACTGTTGGCTCATGTTCAACTTATGGTCTACTAGGACTCCTAGATCCCTTTCGCACATAGTCTCATTCAGCCAGGTCTCTCCCATCCTATATTTATGCATTTCATTTTTCCGCCCTAAATGCAGTACTTTACATTTCTCCGTATTGAATTTCATTTTGTTAGCTTTGGCCCAGCTCTCCAGTCTATCCAGGTCATTCTGAATTTTGATCCTGTCCTCTAGGGTATTAGCTACTCCTCCCAATTTGGTGTCATCTGCAAATTTGATAAGTATGCCCCTAATTCCCTCATCTAAGTCATTGATAAAGATGTTGAATAGCACTGGGCCCAGGACAGAACCCTGTGGCACCCCACTGGTCACATCTTTCCAAGACGAAGAGGAGCCACTGCTGAGCACCCTTTGGGTTCGGCCGGTCAACCAATTACAAATCCAAATCAATGGGAGGACAGGCGTGGCCTTGGAGGGCTGAAGAGAGAAAGGTCGGGTCTTGGCATCAGAGGGCATCCAAGGGCCATCTAGCCT
The DNA here is from genome assembly GCA_030847615.1 of Gambelia wislizenii. Taxonomy (NCBI): domain Eukaryota; kingdom Metazoa; phylum Chordata; class Lepidosauria; order Squamata; family Crotaphytidae; genus Gambelia; species Gambelia wislizenii. The sequence continues at coordinate 30,704,735 of JAUMIR010000012.1, read as the reverse complement.
AGCCCTGTGTGCCCATGATGGAGTTCCAGAGCAAGAGCTCTCCCAGCCAACGGCGGCGGCGACCTGGCTGTATCTCCCTGGGCAGGGGTGCTGCAGCCCTCTCCGTCCTCCTCAGCTTCCCACAACCGGGCCCAGGCGAAGGCCTTGGAAGACCCAGGCACAGGCCTTTGCTGCACCTGCACAGGTCTAGCACAGGTCCCTTCTGTGCCAGACCTGTGCAGCGTCTGCCTTGGTCAGGTTGCCTCTTTCCAGACCTTTCCCCATTTGGTTGACACCATTCTGGGTTCCCTTCTAGTCTCCAGAGGAGGTGGCTGCCCTTCCCCACCCCGCTTCCACCTTTGGGTCGTCAACAGATTTCATAAGCATCTCCTCCCTCTGTGACAGGCATGGGCAGCTTCACAGCATGGGGTGGGGGTACTTTGGACACCCCCAGAATTCAGCAAACACTTTCTCAGTTTGCCACAGAAGTTGGGAGCCCTCCCACCGAATATGCAGCTGCGTTTGATTTCACGGCAACTGCAGATGTCCTCTGCCGTGCTCTCGGCAGGTGCAAGTTACGCATGTGGGGGACACACGCACGCACTCCCTACCTGATCAGGGTGGGGGCAGGAAAGGGAGAAGACATTTTGATGGGGGGGGATGACATCAGCTGAAGGAGGGAGCTTCGGGGGGCTGTGAGAACCCCCAGAGCTTTTGCTGCTGCTGCTGCTGTTGTTTTGCCCAGCAAACACCCACATGTTGCCCCCACCCGACACAGTCGCCCCGCAGCCCACCCCACGGCCAGTTACTACTGTTATTCTTCCTTAAACACACAAAACCAGGCAGGTGCCAGTGGCGTGGCTATCACACACTTGGCCCGGAAGCCTCTGTGTGGGTCGAGGTGCACCATGGGACCCCGGAAAGGGGGCACTGACGCCCTCCTTGGAGACTCATGGCTGGTGGGAGGGCCCCCTCTTCGTCAGTCGACAGTCACAGGCACCCTCTCCGATTAAGGGCTTGTGGCCGTGTGGCTGTGACAGGTGTCCCAGCTATGGATGGCTGCGTGGCATCAGTCCTTGTGGCTTTTCCTCACCTGGGCAGCCTGGTGACCAACTCCCCCCCCCCCAAATAAACCCTGCTGACTGTGCCCCTGGTCGCTTCAGAGACTCTCTTACTCGCTTGCCATTGATCCCCCACTTTCCCCTGGCAGAGACCAGATGATGTGGATTAATAAAATGGGCAGAATTAATGGCTGCCCCCGGCGATCTTCCAGAGATGAGCGCAGGCGGCTGGGGAGGGCACCGAGCCGTGTGAGTTTCAGTTGCATCCCCTCCAGCTGGGGGGGGGCGGGGGGCTGTTCTAGAGCGAGGAGCCCGTAATGACCGGGATGTCTTTATCAACCTGTTCCCAGCATTGTGTTTTTATCTCAGCCATCTGCTCGGAGGAGAGAGTGGCAGCTGTCAGGTCGGGCAAATCGCTGGGTTGTGTACTTTCATGTAGAACAACATATTGTCATAATTTCTCTGGTATTACAGGGTGGAATAATGTTACCCAAGGTAAAGTGACATCATTCCCGGTGCTTGCAAGGGGCCCGGGTGGGCAACAGGGGAGAGATCCAGGCAGTCTCCTCCTCCTCCTTTTCCATCATCATCACCACCACCTTGCTCTTGTGCTGCTGGTGGGGATGCTTTTGGCCTTCCCGTGGGGCCAGGCAGCCTGAGCCGCCTCCTGTGCCGGCGGGGGAAGCTTGGCGAAGGGGAGCCCCCGTGCTTCCTGTCTGGTCCCGGCTGAGGGGTCCCCACACGGCCCAAGGGCAGAAGAGACAGGGCAGTGGGACGGATCCTGAGCTGCAGTCGTTGGGGCCTCCTGCCAGGTTGGGTCCCTTCACTGCTTGGGGGCCACATCCGTCAAGGGAGTTCCTCTCCATCCGCTGTGGTCCATGTGGGATCTGTGGCCTTCCTGGCTAGTAGCCACTGATGGCCACCCTTCTCCCCCTCCATGGATTTATCCAGCCTCCCTTTGGAGCCCTGTAGGGTAGCCAACTCCACGGTGGCTTCTCTGCAGCCGAGGAGAGCAGCACGATGTCTGCCCACCATGTACTTCACTTGCAGCAGCGGCATAGAACTGTATTGGCCGTTTTTGCTGCCGCATCACACTCTCTTTGAGTGCACCTGCTCTGGCATCCAGTTGCTCTTACTGTTCCAACCCAGCATCACCTTTGCACGGCAAACGTCTCAGAGTTACTGGATCTGTTGACTTTGGCATCTTTTGCTGTGTTTTAAAAGTGTTGCCAGCATCTGCATGTACCACAAATTAAATTAGGCTTGGATTTTATTATCCCTTTTATTTAATTTATCTTAACTGTTGCTTTCAAGCTGTGAACCAGCTGTTGCCTGTGAAAAAAAAGAATTTTAATTTGATAGGCACATTTTAAAGCGTCCCTATAAAAGAGGTAAGTAATCTCCACAGCCTGTTTGGCGGGGGGGGGGATGTGCTGTGGCTGGAGCTGCTCTCATGCCAGGGTGTGGCCAGAGTGTGATCTAGCACCCAGGACATCATTGGGGGGTGTGGGGGGGGATGCCTGCAGGACCAAGCCTAGACCAGGCGATGGCCACCAGAGAGGGCGGAGTGGGCACTCACTGGCCACAGCCAGCCTCTGCGGTCTCATCACAGGGACGGTTCTGTTTCATTTGGAGGTCTCAGCCCCAGGGACCTGGCAAATAAGTGGGCAATTGCCTCTTGGCTTCCTCTGTCCAGCTGCAGCCACATCTCGAGAGAGGCACAGTTTTGGAGGAGGTCCATTGCAAATTCATCCCCACGCCCAGGACCCTCCTCAGCACTCGCCAGTCTGAAGGCCAGTAGTCGGCACTGGTTGTGAGAGAGAAAAACTAGGGTTCACTAGGCTCCCCATGGCTGTCCAAGGCTCCGCCTGCCTGTGCCGACTTCTGGCATTGCTTTGGAGACCCCCAGGCCACTGATAATGGGGGGTCTCTGATGTCCACCAGCACAGGGCAGTGCATGGCAGTTTATGACTGCCGTGGCTCAGTTGAAATCTCCCGAATGGTTTCCCCCTCCTGCTGCTCCTCTTGGGCACATTTTGGGCTTGCCGGTCACACGAATGATCATCTGGCTGTGTCTTCACCACAGTCTTGGCCATTTAGTGTGCCTGGTTCTTATTTCCCACGTTTCCTGCAAGGTCCATATTTTATTTGGGATTCTAATGTGTCTCTTTAGTTTTGTTGAGGAGGAGGATGGGCAAGTGTGTGGACTGGCTCCCTGCCTTCTTACACCAAGGCCAGAGGTCACGTTCTCCTTGGAAAGGCTGGGTTGGTTTTTAGGAGATGTCCAGTGCCAGCAGGGACGCCTGGGACGCTCTGTTTACACCGTCCAGCGTGAAGGGAAATGGCTTCTTTTCTGCCTCTCTTTTCTGGGTGGGCTGCTTGTCCCAAGGGCTTGCCGATGGCACAGAGAAAGGCGCAGATCCGTGAGGAACTGCGGCAGCTCTGAGCTCTGCTGTCAGCCTTAATGGGAACCAGGCTGGCCTGTGGTTCCCGGCCCGGCCCGTGGAGGCAACTGTAAGCCACAGTTGGCTTGCAGCCTTGTTGCGCCCTTGGGTTGTGGGGAGATTCCTCCTCTCATCCCCACCACCAAACGCGAACACAGGGAGAGGCACGTGCGTGCACACACACCCCTCTGGAGAGGGAGGCAGCGCATCCTGCAGAGCGACAAGCTTCGTTGGCCTCTCCGGATACATTTTAATGCCTGCGAGTGCAATTCTTCTGGGTATAGCAAATGAGACGCATAAAGCGTAATGCCCTTTGAAATCACAAAGAGACATTCCCAACAGATGGGGGGAAACAATGCTAATATAAAAATAAAAATTGATAGACTCTGCTGCCTTTGGTGATCCAAATACCTCCTCCATTACTTTAACAATCTCCGTTGCTCTCCATAAAGTCTCTTTTGCCCTTAAGTGCACCCGCCATCTTCCAGAGGTGCGCCACACCATCCCTGTTCTCCGTCTCAGCAAGATGGCTGCCTGAGGAGTGGCAAGAGCGGCCTCACCCAGGCCCACTTTGGGTCACACACACACCCAGGTTGTGAGCGCATGGGTTACGCTTCCGGGCACTCCTCGAGGGGATGTTGTAGGGAATTGGGGTGGGTGGGGTGGGGGTCCATGCTCCCTGCCCCACGGCCCTCCTCCCCTTCTGGCTTCTGCTCACCAAAATGTGCCACCAGAGGGGAAAGAGCCACATTCAGCGAAGGAGTGAAAAGTTGACGGACAGAAAAGCCAGACCCGATTGTTTGGGTCTCAGGAGTAAAAACACCCAGGAGAGCAACCGAGGCCTCCTCCTCTTCCTCCTCTTCCTCTTCCTCCTCTTCCTCCTCCTCCGGGCACGCTTGGCCCGTCCGGATGAGGCCACAGTCCGCCCTGGGCCGCCTTCGGCCCTCTTGCTTTCTCCCTCCCTAATTCCCTCTGGCAGCCTGGATGGAGATGCAAAATGGGGTCTTCGGTGCCCCTCACGCCCCCCAGGGTCAGTGGCTCTGCCTTCCAGGGTGGGGGGTCTCGAGAGGCCCAACAGCTGCCAATTGCGCCCCTCCTGGCGTCACAGCCCAGCCAGTCATGAGATGCAGCCCCCCCAGCAACGATTTCAGCCCTGGCTGGTTTGGGGTCCATACTGTGGAGACCCCCGCCACGGAGACCCCCAGGCGCGGCTCTGCGGCTTTCCATAGAGAGGGCGGCGGGTGCGAAGGCGGGAGGGCCCCGATCCTGGCCGTGAGGATGATGATGATGATGAAGATTCGCGCTGGCTTTCCTTCTCTCTCCGGTGTATTTACAGCTCCCTTCCAGCGCCGCCACGACCCCTTCCACCCGCCAGCGCCCCTCCTGCCTCGGGGCCTCGGTTGGGAACAGCCACGGGACCCCCGAGCCAAGCAGAGGCCCACCAGCCCCCGAGAGAGAGGGGGGCTCCTCCGGCGCCAGGGGCCGAAAGCCAAAGGCTCCCCCCTGCCGGAGAGGGGGGCAGAGGAGGGGGTGCGGAGCCGCTTCTGCCACCACCCCAAGAGCCCCCTCATTTCCCTTGGGGGGAACTGCCCCCACCTCAAGGGCAAAGGGCTCCGGGTCTCTGGGCTGCTGCCCTTCCTGCCACCGGGGGCTGACCCCCCTGCTGCCCCTCCGGCCGCCCTTGGGGCCCAGAGCCCGCGCGGTGGCCAGCAGGCGACCCACCCCCGGAGCCCCCCACTCCTTGCCCCCTTGACGGGGATGGGAGCAGCCCCCCACCCACGCACCCACCCCATGCCTCCCCCGCCAGCAGCTGCCTCGGTTGCCCCCCGCCCTGCCCTCGGCCTCCCTCCCGGCCGCCGCCGCCGCCGCTGCTGCTCGGAGGGGCCCGAAGGGGGCAGTGCGGCCCAATGGTCGCGGCCTCCGCCGGTGGAAGCGAGAGGGGCGCGGGGGGGGGCAGGCGCGCCCAGGGCAAAGCGGAGCCCCGGAGTGGGGAAGAGGGCGGGGGTGCGGCGGGGTCCCCGGGCCCCCCCCATGGCCGCAGAGAAGGAGGCGGCCCCTTCTTGGCCCCGCCTTTTGCCAGGGATGCCCCCCGGGGGCAGGGAGCGGCGGACGCCCCCAGAGCCCCCTCCATCCCTCCCAATTGCTGGGCGGCCCGGCCTTCGGCTCCGGGCAGGGCGGGAGCGAGGGGGCCTTTCTTTGCGCCCCGTGTGGATTTGGGGGTGCCCATGAAAGGGCCCCACAGCACCGCCGCGGGACCCCCTCAGTGGGCGCTCTGATGCGGGTCCCGCCGGCCGGCTTAGCAGAAGCGGGGTCTGTGGGGCGGGGGGGGGGAGGGAGGGAGGGAGTTTGGTTCGTCAGTGGGGCGGAGGGGGTGTCACCAAAACAGTCTTCGCCTGCTGCACCCCCCCCCGCCTATCCTTTTATTGGTCATCAATCAATCAATGGGGCAAGGAGACAAGCCACCCTCAGCCACTGAAGTGGGTCCGGCCCGGCCCATACCCTCTTTGATCCTCCGCGACCTTGTCTCTTGGGGGGGGGGCTGAGCCCCCTGTGAGATCCCGAGGGGGCCTCTAAGCCAGGATGCATGTGGGAGGGGGGACAGCGCATGGACCCCCACTGCCAGCAGTCTTCCTCACCAGTGGCTATGCTAGCTCATGGGGGGATGATGGGCGTCTCAGTCCAACAAAAACTGGAGAGCTACTCCAAGAGGGAGTACGTGTTACTCTTTACTCCCAAGTGCAGACCCCTTTGCCAAAACGCATCCGCTTATTCACTTCCTCTTCCTACTAACGGGCATAAGAAGAGAGGCCAGAGGCCAGTTTGCCAAGAGAGGGTGGGCAGGTGGGGGCTTGGCGCCTGGCCGGCAGTGGCCAGTTGACGGCACCATGATGGGTCAGGGCTCTGAGCCGTTGATTTTTAAAAAGTGTAACATCCGGTTGGCTGGGGGTTCCCGGGAGTTGCTGTTGTCCAAACTTCACTTTTCCAGACTCCAGATCGAATGATGCCCCCCCAAGTCTTCCAGTGTGAGCCCTGCCGACCCCCTTCTCATTAGCCAAGCGAGACCATGCGCATTTCAGATGCGGCGCAGTGACATCAGTAATGATAAGGCTAATAACTCTTGCATGCATCAAAGCGCTGGAGAGGCGCTCGCGTGAAGGCCTGAATCTCAATGCCGGCCCTCACAGCAACCCCTCCAAATGTGGAACATCAAAGTCGGAGGAAGCCCGGCTCCCTTATGAAAAATAGATCAGAACCACCATCTCAAGGCCGTACGGCCAGGCGTTCAAGGAATACACGACGGCAGCGGCACATTGCAGGCTCCTTGGGCCAGGGGAAGGCGCGCCCATGCGTAAAAGGGGGAGCAAAGGCCCCCCCAGCCTGGTTGCCCACGTGCCTCCTGGAGGGCCTGTGGGGATGAGGGGCTGACCCAGCCGCCCCCTGCAAAGGGGCTTCTCCTCCATCCCAAAATGGGCTCTGCCGGCACCTGGGGCCCACAGCCTCCCTTTCTGAGAGAAAGAGCAGGGGAGGGAGAAGACGTTGGGGAGCAGGGGTGGGCAGAGGAGGCCGGGACCATCTCCCCTGGTGCCCCTTGTCCGCTCTGAAGGCTGGAGAGAGAGAACGGCCTCCCTGGCCTGGGTCTTCCGCAGGGAGCCCCCAGCACCCCCCTCCACCCCCAGAGCAGGGGGAGCCCAGGTGTATGTTGGGGGGGAGAAAAGTGCAAACACCAGAGCCCCCCCCCCAACATGAACAAGTGTGACAAATGGGGAAAGGCGCTGCGCCTGATCCGCACAGCTTCAATGCTCCAGATGTTGTGACGGCGCCAGGGACGCTCTGAAGAATGCTGCTCCTGCTGTTCTGCTGCCACCACCACAGTACATCCCAGGCTCTCCTTTACCCCACAACGGTGGCATCATCTTCATCTTCATCATCAAGATTTCGGGGGTTCCTGTCCCAGAGGGTGGGAGCAGCCTGATTCCTGTCTGTTTCTGCTCTGAAATGAGTCCCTCTGAGTTCCTGGGGACTCCCTTGCTGCTCAGCTGTTTCCACCAGGATGGCCTGACCACACCTGAGCCCCCTCACACACACACACAAGGAAGGAGGTGCATCAGGACCCTCCATCTTCAGTAAAGGCCAGACCCCACAGATCCTTCCAGGGGTCCAAAAGAGAGGGGGGTCTTCCGGCCTTAGGGAGGTTCCAGGAAATTCACCCAACACAAAGCCCCTTAAAATACCAATCCTACCCCTCACGTGACATTTGCCTAAGCGTAGCAGGTGTGCTTTGAACCCCCACCACCCCCCTGCTGCCCCATATTCGCCAAGGCAGAGGCTGTTGGAGGAAGGAGGAGGGAGGGAAGTTCTCTTGGGGGGGGCTTGGCAGCCCTGCTTTGGCCTCTTCACTGATTGACTCCTTTTCTAGTTTTGACAGTGAGGGGGGCCATTTGAGCCAGAAGGAGAAGGGCCTCCATACCCCCTTCCTTTCCTGGGGGGGGGCACTTGGAGGGTCTCCAGCAGAGCAGCTTCATTTTAGAGAACGTGGGACTGGAGAGGTTTGCTTTAATTTGAACGGAAGGTCATCTCATCACCTCTTTCCTTTGGGCTTATTAACAGCCGAGTGCTTGTCATCTGCAAGTGCTCACAGGGCGGGCCACACTCTGCTCTTATTCTGAATTTCCCCTCTCTGTGACAAAAGCGCCTGGCTCTGCTGCGTGGGGCCCCTGAGGTTTTACAGCGGAAACTGGCCCCTTTCTCTCCCACCTCCATGGCATGAGCAAGGGAGGCGAGGTCTCTTTCATCCGAGGCACCACCGGTGGGGCTCCTCCAGATCCGGGCAGAGGAGGGGCTGGCACCATCCTCATGTGCCCCCCTTGCCACCACCTCTGTTGCCAGCACCGCTGCCCCCCCCGTGCCAGGCAGCCTTCTCTCTCTGTCTCTCTCCCCCACTATTCATTACTCATGGAATCCATGTTTTACCAGGCTGGGCTGCATCTGGCAAGACCAGCAGGGCAGAGGTGGCGAGAGTGGCAGAAGATAACAGGTGCTGCGCACTGCTTTCCGGCACAGCTGAAGAAATGGAGGGCAGAGAGAGACCCCCCTCACCCTCCCCTCCCCATGGGAAGAACTGTTCCCCCTCCCCTGGCAATTCTGAGATCTCGCCCACCATCCTTCTGCCGAGGGCGTGGGGGGGACGGCGCTAGCGCCACCAGTGAGGCCACGGCAGGCCTCTGGCTACCTTGAGGGACCGTGTTGGAGGGTGGGCAGCACCCAGCGAATCGCAGTTGCCCCCTCTCACTGTCCTCCACAGGGAGGAAGGTGCACGCCTGGCCATGGGCGCCCCAGGGGAGTGGGAACGGGGCCCTGGAGACAGTGCTGAGATAAGAGAGCACAGGTCTAGACCCATCCATTTCTCCCCACTGCTAGAGTAGACCTCTTGGATGAGGGCAACTTACCTAAGCATTGAGTGGCCAAGTCCTCCTTGATCCAAGGGCTCTGCCATGAGAAGCTAAAAAGAGGAGACCTGGCGCTGGAACTAGCCCAGCCTTCTGGTTCCCACAATGGGCCACCAGTTGGCCCCAGTGCCACCAGTAGGAGGCCCCGCCAGAGACAGCAGTGGCCCCTTCCGTCTCACACACACACCCAGCAACTGGTACAGGGGGGCACAGGCGGCCCCTGAGCGTGGAGGTGACCAATAGCCACCCTGGCTACCAGCCTTGGCTTCCTTGGCTCCCACCCCCAAGAACTCCCTCTTGGCTACCAGTCTGATGATGGGTGGCCACTCCTGGCCTCCCATTTCCCCATGTCAAAGGCCAGATTTTGGGGTCTTTCCTTCACTAGATCTGGCATTTATAGTGATGGATATTGATAATGAAGGCAAAAGTGAGAAATAGCTATGAAATTAAAAATTAATATTTACAATGTTAAAAAAGAATATAATACTAAATTGAAATTAAAATTAAAAATTAATTTTTTAAAACATTACCAATACTGGAATTATAAACCCTCTCACTGCAGCATTTGAACTGCAGGAATAAAGCGCTCCCCATTAGGTATGCTAATTAAACTCATTTTTCAGTGGGTCGGGAGCAAATCCCACCGACTGAGCTCTTGCTGCCTCTGCCTCAGGTAAACTATGGGGTGCCGGGTGGGCGCGCACGGCAACCGTGGAGGTGCCAGGCAGGCAGCGAAGGGAGGGTGGTTGGCAGGGCCCTGGGAGTGGGTCAGCTGGCGGGTGGGTGGGGCAGAAGGGCAGCCATGCCAAGAAGGGAGACCCACCACTCCCCCCACTGCCAGACCAGAGTCCGGAGGGGGCAGATTCCCTGCAGGAGGGGGAAGCTCCGAGCTGGGGGTGCTCTCTGGGGCAAATGGGGGTGTATGTGTGCCTTTGACCTTGTGGAGGGGTTTTGGGGGGACCAGTGGTGGCGGCCAACAGAAGGCCACTGATGCCTCCCCGTCCCTCTACGTCTCCTTCCCATTCCCATGAATGTGGCTGCTTGACCCACAAGACGCAGATTTCATGTGGATGGGAGACCGGATGGGTAGTGTACGAGAAGAGGAGAAGGAGGAGGAGATCGAGGAGGAAGAGTGAAGGAAGTGGAGGAGTAAAGGAGGAAGAAGAAGAGGAAGAGGAGAAGGAGCTAAAGGAGGAGGAAGAGGGGGAGGGGGAGAAAGAGAAGGAAGAAGAGGAAGACAAGAAGGAAGAGGAGGAGGAGGAGGAAGCAAGAAGCCCCCACCCAGTCCGCGTCAGGGGCAGGAAATTCAGCACAAAAGAAACACAGATGAACAGTAACAAGATGGAGTCCTTGACTCCGGAAGCTGCCCCCACCTATCGCATGTTGCGGCTGCTGCTAGTCACAACCACACGAATAACATGAATAATAGCACTACTACTACCGTCTGTCCCTGGAAGACATACAAAACAGAAAACTAGAAAAATAACAGGCATGTGTGCCAAGGAAATGAGATGAAGATGAAAAATTAAATAAAATTTTAATTTTAAAGGATTAAGGATGTAGGAGAAGATACTGCTGGGAATAATACAATAATAACTAATATCACAGGCAAATGACTGAAGAGCAAGAAAGGAACAGGAAGAGCCAAATTCTAAATAAAATATCAATGACATAAATTTCATCTGACTTGATGGAAAAGTGGATGAGGAGAAATAAACATGTAATATAGTCAGAAAAGACACACAAAAGAAGCTGGAGTGAGAGTAGTGAGTCAATGCTGGGAAGTAAAGAGCAGAGGAGAGGAAAATGTTTGGAAGGTTGATTTTGGAGGGAAAGGCACAAGATGGTTTAAGTAAGGGAAGGTCTGGGCTGGGGAGAAAAGATTGAAGAAGAAGTGGCCGTGCAGAGGAGACCCATCGCACTCCAAACAAGGAGAGCCCCCCTTTTCTCTGCCCCCTTTAAAGTATGAGCTAGGATTAAAAGGTGGACCTGTTGCCACCCCCCCCCCCCCCGATGCCTGTCCCTCAAAAGGGGGTTCAGGTTTTGGCCAAATATGATGCGCAATGTTCCTATGAGGACTGCATGTTGAACTGGGCAACTGGAATTGGCGGAAGACATCCGAGGCAGAAATCCCCTTGGGTCATAGGAGGAGGGTTGTATTTTTTATGTGCTTGTGTAAGGAGATATCCAATACCACTTTGTGCAAGGAATTCCCCAATTGCTCGCAGTGCATGACTCCCACCCCTCTGTGAGCCAAGGAGACCACAGGAATGATCACTGGGGTGGCCCAGGGTGGCCACTGGAACACCAGCGGGAATGGCGCTGCTGCTTAAGGATCTGTACACTCCTCTGGCTTGAGCAGGACCTGGACTTGGTCCAGGAAAGGGAGGAGGGCTGTTGGTCCTGGGTTCCAGCCAGTCCTTCCCCTCCCTGGGTTGATCCTCAGGGTCCTCTGAGGCTGGACAAAGGCTGGGGTGGTCTAGCCCTGCCTGGATATGCATCCCCAGACCAGGCCATCCTTGGTTCTGCTGTGAGTCCCATGGGAGGAAGGGGCACCAGGAGATGAACAGGCACCCAAGTTCTGAGTCTCTCCTGGCTGTGACATGTCTGGTCCCCTCCCCAGCTGACAGAGTCCACAGCCATGACTCTGTGTACAAAACCAGGTGGGCACAGACACATTCTCCACAATTTTCTGATGGTCAAAGAAATGAACGTGACCCTCGTTGTGCTTGTAGGCACCCAAGCGTACATTCGTCATGCTCTTCCACTTCTGGGGAGCCCGCCAGCCCCCTGCTTTGCAAACCCAAAGAGTGTGTGCCTGGTGGCCGGGCCTTGCTGCCGCCTCTGCTGCCGCCCTGGGCTGCTTCTTGCCTGGTTGCACTAGATCCCAAGAATTTTCACTTACTTGCTTACTTACCTACTTATTACTTACTTATTTTCTACTATTTCTACATGTTCAGTCCATGTTTGGTTAAATCTGCAGAGCTAGAGCCCACAGATTTGGTGGGTCCACTATAATTGAAAGCATGGGATGGGAACTCTCACCCATGACTGTGTGATTTAACGTTTTGGGTCAAGGCAGACCACGATTCAGGCACCCAAAATGTTCCTGCAGCTAACAGCTCCCTCCCATGCAAGCTTGTTTTGTGCAAACGTGATCACAGAGAAGTCACAGAAATGTGTGAGTAACAAAATTAGGACTGTTTATGAAGCTGACCAGGAGGCATGAAGGCTGTGTGAAGAGGGAAGAAAGACAAACACCCAACTTCTGGGAGAGTCTCTGGACAATCCAGAAAGGCCACCCATCTGCCAAGTAGAGCTTTGCAGGTTGAATGGATCCCTGGGAAGAGCTGTGGATGGCTTACTCCTGGCTTACTCCTGGCAGCCCACTCTGTGATGGAGACCACAATGGCGCTCTTTATGGGCAGGGAGAGATGGTTGCCCAAACCCTCAGGGCAGTTGTCCAAGGTGGCCATGCTGGGCCCTGAAGCACCTGCAGCTCTGGCCACCCTCTGAAGGGTGGGAGGTCCTCCCCACCCAGGCTCCGCCAATATTCTCCAGCGAGATGGGGTCACAGGTACACCGTCAATTTAGTGCTTCTGTCCACAATGGCTTGGATGCTTCAGATCCTCCTTGCAACAGAGAGTGCTATGGTCTGTACATCCCCCTCAACATACAGTGATAAGTCATCCTGGCTCATTTTTCTTTGGCATTGTGGGGGCACCAAATATACTATTTGTTAAATGGAAAGCTGGTGGCTATATCTGTCCCTATAACAGTGTTTTTAAATGAATTTTAATTTTAGAATATGTGTCTTTTGAAAATACTCAGGAGGGTGGCTTTCAGTCAACATGAAAGCTTGTGTATTGCCCTGAAATTAATGCATTTTTCTGGGGTGGGAAACAGAGCCCCAATTTGGGGGCCGAGATAAAATGCACATTTTGTCTTTGAAGAGTGGGAAGATAGAGACAAATCCCACTGTCCCTGGGAATGTTGTCTAGAGTTCTCTGCCTGCTCTTCCCTTTTTAGGCTGGCCAACCATAGGTCTCCTTATCTGGAAAAAAAATTCAGTGCAAAGATAGTTGAATGCTCTGAAGGACAAAATAATTAAACTTTGATTTGCTGCTTTCAAATTGGAAACAGCTTTGTTACTCTGAGAACAAAGATTGGTTGCTTGCAAAGTGGAAACAGGTGGCTAAGCTGTTTGATTCAGATTGGACATGCTTTGAAGTGATGGAGAAGGAGCCTTCTACACAGGCTTCCATGCTGCAGCTGTTTATTTGAAAACTTGCTGATAAAATGTTTGAAAATAGCACTTCCACGCCAGCTTAAAATAGGAGAGAAGGGAAGGAGAAGGAGAAATAGGGGCGGCTGCTCCAGGTACTCTGTTGTTCAGTCTTTGTGTCCTGTCTGGGTTTTGGTTTTGTCTTGGTGGACAGAGCTTAGGCTCCCTGCCTGGACTGGGTGGTCGTCTTGTCCTCCAGTTCGCCCGGAGGTCCACAGTCTCATTGAGATGCGTTTGCTGGTGCAGGAAGGAGGCCGGGCGTCCCTGTTCCCAGCCAGGGTGGCTTTAGGGGTGTCTCTCTCTGTCTCTCAAGCTCAGCCTAAGGACAGCCTCCCCTCGCTGCACCCGACAGGCAGCCAAGCCGCCTGAAGTAAAGGTTCCCGGCATGGGAAACCAGCAAGAAACTGGAAGGCCAGGGAAGGGCAGGCTGCCCGCGGGGAGAATTTGGCCGAGTTCAGGACCCTGGACAGAGGCGGAGGCAGCGGCCGGAGAGGGGCGGCCAGAAGGGGGCTCAGCCCCCCCCCCAGCCACCACCCTGGGAAGCCCACCCGTCTCTGGCCGGTTTCAGAAGCACAGCGGAGGGGGGCCTGGCTAGAACTTGGATGGGAGACCATGGCCGGTGGGTGGGTGGGAGATGTACCAAAGGTATCGCCTTGGAAGGCCATGGTGGGAAACCCCTCTGAGCAAATCCTGCCAAGGGACCCTGTGATAGGGTTCTGCTTATCATGTCAAGAACGTAATTGAACATTTAGCTCTGAGTGAAAAAGAGAAATTGCCAAACCATCGTTGGAAAAAGTTTTGGCCGTGTTTAGTGAGACAACCCCAGCAATAACATAGAAGGATGTTTTAAATAAATATTTTATTATTATTATTATTGTATTTTTGTATTATTTTGTATTATTATTTTTATTAATCTTTTATTGATTTTTTCTCTTCCGAATAGGTATAATTATAATGTGTAAATATAATGTGATTATAGTGTGTTTAGATTAAGAGGAAAAATATGTTAGTGTTAGGACAGATAGTTTTATTTTTATATTAGTAAGAAAAGAGGAAAGCAATTATTATTATTTTTGTGTTATTGTTACGGCCTTTTGCGGCCGGGTGTATTTTTCAGTAGAATGGTCTTATTCCAATAAAAAATTCCTAATCCCACCCCCCAAAATAATATTCCTGTGATAGGCTTGCTTCAGGATCACCATCAGCTGGAAGAGACTTGAAGGCAAGGAGCCACGGCAAGAACTAGCCAGGAAAGGCTGGGAAAATAATCCTGAGGGGCCCCTGAAGACCCCTCGTTGCTGCCAGTCAGAGTGGACGATGAGGGGCTAGATGGGGGCTCTGGCTCCATATCAGGGCAGCTCCTAAACAAAAGGGAGTCCTTTCCCCCAACGGCCTCCATGCAAGCGGTGAGTTCAGGAGGGATTTGTTGAGCAGATTCAGTTTAAAAAGAAGCCACACAGTAGACTTGAAAAGAAGGCTGTAAAATGTGTGTGTGTGTGTGTGTGTGTGTGATAATCATCATGCCCTAATATAATTTATTAATCCCACCTGAAACCTGAGAAATGGTATTTAATGAGCTAGGCTTCAAAGTTGTAATGCTGCTAATTAATTGTAAGATTTTAATGTCCTTTTTTAAAACGGGCCTTCAAGCTGTTATAAGCAAACTTGGCCTAGATGTATTTGCTTTCAGATCCTGCCCCCGAGTGATGCCAGCCTTCATCCCACACTGAATGCTGAGATACGGGGGAGGAGGGACGGGAGGCCTTGAGGGGAGATGGGGGGTTGCTTAGGCCCCAGGGTGGCACCAAAACCAAACCTGGGGAGAGGTGCACAACAAAATGTCAGATTTATTGCCTTGCTTCCCCGCCCCGAATGGGTTTTGGCAAAGGCGAAGGAGCACCACCTGGACTTTGCTGAAGGGCTGGAAATTCCTGCCAGCTTCCTTGGTTAGGGCCCGATCCAGACCATGAGTGCCTCCGTTCCTCAGAAAAAAACAAGGGTCCCAGTTCTGTCTGCAGAAGCCAAGAAGCAAGTGGGTTGACTCCGGAGGAGACCCATTTGCTGCAGATGCACAAAACCAGGCTGGCTGGGCCCTGGCAGTCTCCTGGCCTTGCTGCCTAGCAATGCAGGGGAAGGCTCAGGGACGACGGTTCTTGCAAAGATGCTTTTATGAGAAGAGGAGGAATAGGAGAGGAAGGGGTATACTCCGGTGAATTATTTCACTTCTCAGACCTGTTTTGTTTTTTCCTTAATGACAGATGGACGTGGTCTGTGCCTGGATGTGTTTTCCCTCCAAACCAGAAAATGGAAACCAGCATGAAGGGAATTAATGAGATGCAGAAACACGGAGGGGCGTCTGCCGTGCAGGTGTGTGTTTTCCAAGGCACGTCTGCCACTTTGTAGAAATTACTGGATGAAAAGGGAGCATCCCACAAGTTAAAACTCTCCCTCTGTGTGCTTTGTTTTCTCAAGAGACTCAGCCTTTGCGATGGTGGCAGCCAGAGAAGAAAACAAACATATTTGGTGAAGGAAGCGCCTCTCTGAGGAGGAATTCTGCCAGGGAGGAGGAAGTTGGGAAAAGTTACCTCTGCAGTCCAGCCCCCACATCCCCCAAGCTGCTGTGCGCCTGTATACCTTGTGTGTGTATGTGTGGGTGGGTGGGTGGGTGTTGATGCCAGGTTCTCATGATCCACCACCTAGGCTGGCATGGAGTCCTCTGGGCCAATGGCTTGAATGGACAACAGCCGAAGGAACAAGCAGGGAATGGCTGCAAACATGGTCCAAAGCAGCCAAAGAGAGGGTGCAACTCTCTACGGGCCGGCCTATGTCCCAAGATATCCTGGGGAGACCTTTCTCTCCGCCCCCTCACCCTCACAGGCACATCTGGTGGGAACATGGGAGACAGGGCCTTTTCTGTGCCTCCTCCCAGGCTGTGGAACTCCCTTCCACAGGAGGCTGGGCTGTTGACCTCCTTACTGTCCTTCCATAGGCAGGAGAAGACTGCCATTTCAGCTGATAGCTCTGTGGGAAGGAGGCCTTTCAGCATGTGCCATACTGGTTGTATTTGTTCTTCTTCGTTTTAAGGGTCATGCTCTTAGCTGCTTTTAATTTTATTGAAAGTTGAATTATTTTTTAAACTTTTGTATGAAGAAAATTTTTTCAGCTGTATCTGTTTTAACTTTTGGAAGCTGCCTTGTGTCCAGAACCAGGAAAAAGACTGGACATAAATAAATATTATTACAGCAACAACAAGAACAACACCTCTCCCAGGTTCCAGCGTTCCTGTCCTCTTTAGAGTAGACCCATTGGAATAAAGGGGTGGATTTCAATGATCCCCTTTGATTTCAGTGGCCACTTGGGGACCCCTCCCTCCACAAAGCTCTGCCCATGCTCTGGGGCAGCCACATTGGCCACCAGGCAAACACCAATGTCTATATTTTGGGGGTGTGATGAACCCTGTCAGACTTCAATCACTTGGACAACAGGCGTTAGTTCAAATGCTTTATTGCAAGGCATCAAAGTGAATGATAACACTTCATTGACAGATCTAACAAGTTCCCACCAGAGCCACAGCTATAGCATCATGCAAAGGTTTCAGTTCCCCCATTTGTACCACTATCCCCCCCTCTCCACTTGCACTAATTGGGCTGGCTGTGCCATCTCTAACTCCCATTTTCTTCCCAGGCCGAAATGGTTCCTCTCACCAGGATAAACACATTCTGAGCTAACCAACCCCTCCCATCACCCAACTCACTCATGTCAAGTCTCTGGCTAATACCAGCAGGCTTCAGGCCTAACTATGGCTAACTAAACAGCAGCAATCCTAACTACATCTAACTAGTAGCCAGAGACTTGACGGGGGCTCCCTTTATTAGCTCAGCCCAAAGGAGCAAAATATATCATCCCATCTTTGAAGCTCACAGGAAAAGACGGCAAAATCAGTGACAGGGAAGGAAGGCAACAGTAGCGCTGGAGTCACGACATCTCCATTTTTGTGGAAGAGAAGACTGAGGAAGGGCCTCTGAGGAAAGGATACCCCCCCCCCATATGAAGGCCAGGAGCTGACTGGAATGAAGACAGTGACAGGGATGGTAAAAAAGTCTGGCTTCTCCTTTTAAAGCCACAGAGCCAATGCCAGGTGGAGGCTCAGAGGAGGTGGACCAGTTTCTGGAGAGGCGGTGGTGGGGAGCTGGGTCCTTTCCTACCCTCAGTTCATCTTGCCTGCTCTTCCTTTCCCTCCTTCGCAGAGGCAGGATGGAGGCTGCCTGGGAAATCTCCCTGTAGAGCAAAGATGCTGTGCAGAATGCGCTGATGGGGCATTGCGGTGTATACATGCGCACGTGGGCATGTTCGGGACGATAGTGGTGGAGGAGGGAAGGGTTGCTGCCACTACCGCCAGGGATGTCCAGAGCCAGGCGCTGAGGGCTGCCGTCACAGGTGAGCGGTCCAGATGTCAGCTTAATTATGAAACATGTTTTATTGCTTGTAGATATTTTAACCTCATTGATGTATTGCCCCCAGGGCAAGTGAGAGGCATTAATAATGGAGCTGATAATTATCCTCCAACATGAATAAAGTTATCGCTGGGGCCCAGCGTAAATCATCCGGCAGAGATGACAGATTCCACCGGCAGGCTGGCCGGCCGGCTGTTGTGAGCAGCCTCCGCCCGGCCCGGCTCTGACAGCTTAATGGGAAAAGTAATAAAGGCAACAATGGAGCCATTGAGAAGACGCAGAAGGATGTGTTCGTGGCTAAGTAGAAGATAAATGTCAGATTAGGAATGAGATCTGAAATTCCTATTACAGTGTTTGGAAAACGTCGCGGCTTTCCAGCTGTCACCAGCAATGCAACGGCGGCAGCAACAGTGGCAAAAACAACCCAGCACCAGGAGCCTCAGTTCAGGAAGTGGAAGGAAGCCAGAGACGGTCACTTCTGCATCTCTCTCTCTCTCTCTCTCTCTGTGGTTTTGCCTATTCATGGCCAACTGGAAGGGCTTTTGTCAGCATTGAATGACCACAGCCTTGGGGGCCACTTGAACAAAAGAGCACTTCCTGTTGCTGGTTCTATTTGTGAGTTTCCTCAGCCTCATACCATTTACAGAATCAAAGAACTGCCCCACTGGAAGGTATCCTTAGAGGTTATCTGGTCCACCCCAAGGCTCAAAGCTCTGCTGGACAAGATGTTGCTCTGGTACCCCGGAGGTGGCCAGCCCCGGCTTAAAACATCTCCCACCAAAGGAGAGCTACACCCAACTACATCCAAGACTAGCCTGTCTGCTGCTGAACAGTTCTTTCCATTCTGAAGTTTCTCCTAGTGTGTAACCAAAATCTGATCCTGTGCCGTTTTCTCCCCCTGGTTTTTGTTCTGCTCTTGGGAGCCACAGAGGAGAAGTCTCGGCTGCCTTCTGTGGAGCATCAGCCCTACAAGTATCTGGAGCCCACCAGCATGTCTCTCTCCTTCCTGATAAACTTCAGTGTCTTTCAAAGACTCTTCACAGTTTAGGATTTATGCTGTACAAAATTTGCACTTGGTTTATTTGCACAGAAAACAGCACTTTTTGCACAGGAAACTTTATGCATAGGAAACTATGGTCGGGCAGAAAGGGCTGGAGGAAGGAGGGTTTTTTTGACTGCCCCCCCCCATGGCTCTGAGGAAGGGCCTCATGGGGGGGGGGGCAAGGGAGAGGATTCCTTGTTGGCAGATGCATGGACATTGCCTAGTGCTGGGTTTCTGTCTGTCCTAGTGCTTCTTCCCCCTCCCTGCCCCAAGCTCTCTTGCCACATGGCTTTGCGAAGAGCCTGGCCCCTGTACTCCTCTCAGTCCGCTTCTGTAATGATAAACCCGAAACAGAGCTCCAGCTTGTGGCTGTTCTTGGCCTGGCATCCAAAAACCATCAGGAAGTCACTCCAGAGCTGGGCATCACACTCCTGGTGACTTTGGGCCAGCGCAGAATAAGGTGGAGGGGTGACTCCTTGTGACCTGAAACCATGGTATCATCATAAAATAACAAGGGCTTAAAGCCCTGCCAGCCACTTGGGCTGCCACATCACCCTGCCAACCCATGTCCAGCACGTCTTGAGAGCATGTGCTGGTGCCAAACCAGACCTAGCCTCACGGCCTGCCCATTTTGCTGCTGCTGCTGCCTTGCCTAAAGAGAGATGCTTGCATGTGTTGCTGCTGCATTGCAATCTTTTTTTTCCTTTTGGCAGTTCCACACGTACCTCTCTCTCCTGAGATTTGACCTCTCAGATACTGGAGGCTTCCAGCGGGGTTGCCCAGGAACATCCTCTGCTGGCCAGCACCCCTGCAGAGTCGGGGCAGTGTGTCCCCAGCACCCGCTGGCAGGATGGCCACCAGGAGAATGGCTGCCCATCCTGCTGGGAGAGGGCAGGGCTGGAAAAGGGCTGTGGGGCTCTGAGCAGGGTGGAAGGGGCCAGGAGGAAGAGGCTGGGCTGGGTGGTAGAGGAAGGACAGGATGACCAAAGGACCTTCTTTGGTTGTCCTGTCCTTCTGGCAGCAGCGGCACACAGGAGCACCAGGTAGAGGAGAGCTGGCCAAAGGGGGAAGTGGGTGGGGGGCACATTGGGCAGTTGGAGGGGGGCACCTCACCGCTGGAAAGGCCTGCCAAGATGGGTCCCCTCCCTCATCCCGCCAGGCTGTCCTGCTGGGGAGGAGAATTGGGCTGGGCAGGAGGCCCACCATCCTCAGCCTGTAACATATTTTGTTATTTATATTGAGCAGATTGATTGCAGCAGAGCCCCCCCCCGCTGTGCATCATGAGCTTCTGGTACAAAACAGGTCGCAAAACATGCAGGATGCTCCAGTAGAGTTATAAAGCAGAACTTACGTTTATTATGGCAGAGAATGCATCTTAGGTAGGAGAAACAGATAGACAGGAGAGAGTAATCTGACTTTGGGTAAAAGAGTCCCTGAGGCTGACCCTCATGTGTGCAGGTAAGGCACCTGCGGGTGGTCTGCCTCCTGTCGCTGGCTTCTTGCTTCTGGGACAAAGGGTCGCAAAACACTAAAACCTCTTGGAGCAAGGGGGGGGGGAAGTGACCTCTGCATGCAAGCAGGAAGTGAGCACCCATCAGGGAGACACAGAGAGCTGCAAACAAGCCAGGATGCTCCCTCGCTTCCAGCACAGCCGAAGGCACAGAAGGTGAGGAAAGAAAGCAAAGCCGCCCAAGAGAGCTCGCAAGCCCCTCCGTTGCCCCCCAGGCGGTGGCGGGGGGGGGGCTGGCAGTTTGGCCTTCTGCCAGGCCATCGGTGATGGGGGTCTGGGGGCGCCTCGCTGTGCCTCCCCAACACCTTCCGCCTCCCCACGCTGAGCATCGATCTGTGAACTTTGCTGATGGAGTCCCATTGATCGGGGGGCTGCAGGAGGGCACCTCTAGGCCTTGCCCCCCCCCGCCCAGCTGCTCCCCCCTGCCAGGAAGGAGGGGCGGCGAAGGGTTTCCGGGGGGCGAAGACATCATCCGCCCACCAGGCGCAGGCTCACCTCCTGAAGCGCCCGCATCGGGTTTTACTTAGCAGGCCAGCCTGGGTTTTTTTTTGGGGGGGGGGGGGCTGGACCGCGCTGCCCCCCTGCTTTTCCTGGTTGCCCTGGGGGGGGCATTTCCGAGGCTGCTGCTCCTTCCCTCCCTCCCTCGTCGCCAGGCTGCCTGTTTGCCAAATGCTCCCCACCACCCGACGGAACCACAGTGGGGGTTTCCACTGATGGGGGGGGGGCTACGAACAGGGCGACGGACATGCAAGGCACAGCAGGCCATGTCTACCAATGGGGCGCCGTCAGCACCCAGAACCCCCTCGGTCCTAATTCCCCCCCCAGAGGTCCGGGATGTCCGGGGGGTGGCCTCTGCCTTCGCCCCGCATTTCCTGCCCTCCGGACCTCGAGCAATGGTGGCCGGGACCGAGGAGCGCCCCCTTCCTCCTCCCCTCCGGCCGCCCCTCCGGCCCCCTCGGCCCCCGCCCCGCCCGGAGGGTCGCCGCCCAGGAAGGGGGCTGGAGGGTCCGCGCTGGCGCTTCCGAAGCGGGAAGGAGGCGGCGGGGGCTCACCTGCCTTGGGAAAGGGCGGCCGCCTCCCCCTCCGGCCGAGGGAGCCCCGGGACCCGCAGAAGAGGAGCCGCCAGGAGGTCTGCCAAGCTGGGAGGGTCCCGGGGGTCGGGGGTCGCCTTCCTCCGCCTCCGCCTCCTCCGCGCACCCCTCTTTGGCCGGGGCGGGCGGGCATTGCGCTGGAACCGCCCCCCTTTCCCTCCGCTTCGGGGCGCTTCTGGGACCCCTTCCTCACCGGACGCTGCCGGTTGGGCCACCTCCCAAAGCATCCCTAGGCGGCCCCTCCGAGCTGGGCTCCGGGGGCTCCCAAAACCGCTCAGGAAGGAAACCCGCGCGGAGCCCCCCCGTCCCCAGGGCAGCCCCCCCGGCGCCCCTTCCCCCCTCTCCCTCCCGAAGACCCGGCGGACCCTCCGCCCACCCGCGGGGAAGAGGCATGGCGGGGGGGAGGCCATTCCGCAGGCTGCCCCCCCGAGCAAGGAGGGCCCCTGGGAGTGAGCAGCTGCTTCCCCGGCTCGGGGGGCAAGGAGGGCTCTGCCCCGCTGCAGGTCCAAAGGGGGCGGCGGTGGGAAAGGCTTCCCCTAGAAGTCCCCCCTCAAGGGGAAGGAGGGGGGCTGAGCCCCTTATCCACAGGACAGCCAGTGGTGCAGGATGATGGGAGATGCAGGAACCTCTGGGGAGCCTCGTGAGTCCCTCCCTGCTCAGGGCTGTTTCTTCCTCAATTAAAGAGAAGAAGGGGGAGGGAGGGAGCGCCCCCCGTTTCCTGCGCGCCCCATAGTCTCGGCCTCCCCACAGCCGGGGCCGCTGCCTGGGACCCCAGCCCGGAGCCCCCCGCCGTCCAGGGCGCTGCTGGAGCGGACAGGCCAGGGCCGGGGGGGGGGGAGCTTCGGGGAGCCAGGACGAAGAAAGGCCGCTGACCTCCCGGCTGGCCCTCCCTCGCGAGGCTGAGCGCCCCACTTCCCGAAGGGGGTCCCCTCGATGGGGCCAGCCCCCCCAGCCCCCCCCGGCGCCCCTCCTGGGGGGGGGAGGAGGGGAGAGCGGGGCGGAGGGCCGGATTCCCAAGGGGGGGGGGGCAGGAGGGACCCCCAAAAGGAGGAGGAGGAGGAGGACCGCCCACCCGCTGGCTCCCCTTCACGCGGCCGGTTTAATCAAGGGCAGGGCTGCCGGTTAATTTGTCTCCCTGTAAAGTACGTTCAATAAATGTAAAACAAAAGTAATTGGTTCCCTTCCATACAAATTTAATCATACCATAAAGTGTGATCAATGCGGATAAAGAACATCGGGGAGGTAAAGCACCGGGGACCGTCCGGGCAGAGGAGCCTCGCGCAGGAGGGGGAGCTGGACCCCCGAGCCAAACTCCTGGTCGAGGCAAGACCCCCCCCCACGGCACATGACACCCCCCTCCACACAGACCCCAAAGCAAAGAAAGCCACCTGCAATTAATCCCCCCTCCTGCGGCGGGGCTTTTGGGGTTCCAAAAAAGTGGGTGGGGGGCTGGATGGGGGACCACGCAGGCATGACGGGACTCCATGGAAAGGGATGCTTCCAAGGGAGGTCTTTACATTGTTGTTTTAGAGATGTAACAATCAACGTGATCTTTGTTATTCCTGCATATATATATATGTATGTATGTATGTATCTTCAAGTCTTCAGCCTGTGTATCAAGTATTACACATGATGTTCATGAGTAAACTATATTTTTCATACTTTTAAGAACGCTGTGAACTGTTCTTGGCTTTGCTAGACTGTGAAGAGGGAGGGGGCGAAAGGGCTGGCTGGCTGTTAATTATCTGCCCGTTTGGAACCACTTCGTTGTGCACATTTAAAGAAATACTCCGCATACTCTGCTTATTTTGATACTGGTGAGAATATCAGCCAACCGTTTGGGGCACCAAACATTGATATTCTCCAATCGGTTCTGCAGTGCGAACATCCCTCGCCCCTTCTCTCCTCCGTCGTTCGTTGCAAGGCCTGTGAGTCTGAAGGAGGGTCTTGCCAGCCTGTATCTCGGGGTGTTTGGGGGCTGGTGGGGAGCCCCTGGATTTCCTGGGCTTTCCTGGGTTTTGCCTGAACCTGGAGCAATGCCCTGATAACTCTGGCATGCCCCACATGAAGCAATGGAAGCAATGGAAACAGCAATGGAAGCAAGGGCTGGTCCACCAATAAAGCCACTGATGGAAAAACTCATTGAAAGAGAAACAGCCGGCTGCTCTAGAGGAAAGGCTGCCACGGCCATTTTGGAGCCTTTGGAGGGGAAGGGAGCCAATGATTCTTCTGGGAATGGAGCAGCCGCCCTGGCAGCCAGTGGCTGAATCTGTTCACAAAAAATGCTGGGGTGGTGGTGACCAAGAGGAATAGTGTCTCCGGAGCCAGCCTGCTTCAGGGAGCAGCCCTGCCATGCGCCCCTCCGCAGGTACAGGCGGGACAGAAGGGCTCCCCCCCACAACAGACATAAATCAGGGGCTTGTTCTTCTGGCAGCCTCCTCCGTCCTGGCAGGGCTTTAATTGCATTTTGAGTGGGTTACTCTATATGTAAATACCAGCCACTGCTGGAATTGTTTACAGCCACGGCCTGCTTATGCAAATTGCCTCCTAAAACCACAGCCAGCTTGTTACAGAATAAAAATGTCCTTTATTGAATGCTAACAGGGCCGCCTCTGCCTTCCCCTCTGAATCCCAGGCTGAGAAGAGGCTGGGCTGTGGAGCAGGGAACAAGGGGGCCCTCCCTCCTCACTGGGCCGTGGCAGGGCGTGGGCCCCTTCCAGTTCCCACAGGGCACCAGTGTGGCTTCAGGGGTGGGCTGGATCCCCCATGCGCCAGGTCCCACGGAGCTTCCCTCCCTGTCCTGACCCCACTGCAGGGCATTTTGCCTGAAGAAGGGTGTGGCAAGCCTTGCAGTGCACTCACACACGAAGTCACATGTTCACAGGTGCAGAAACACACACCACACACACACATGCTGCTGTGTGAATCAGGCCCCCCCAGGGCCTCTGGCCCAGCAATTAAGCTGCCTTGGACAGCTCTCTACTTTCTTCACCAGTTAAACACCAGCAACCTTAACCTCTCCCTCTTGGCCCTTGCAGCAGGCAGGCAGCCCTGGGCTACAACCTCGGTCCTGCCATGTCCTGGCCTGGAGGGGAAACAGAGGCAGAGTACAGATCTCCCCAGCCGGGCTAGTCAGTTGCAGGGAATCAGGACCAAGTCTGGTGGCGCCCAGGGGACAAACAGAATGATTTCGGCCAAGAGCACCTGGGGGCCACAATCCGTTTCCTCAGGTGCACCGAGTGCCCAAGGGAAGATGCTCTGGGCTAATGAGGACTTTAGGGAGCCCACAGTGGCCAGGATGAGACCCAGAGGAGGGCCCGATGGATCTCCCACCTCCCCAGCACCCCACCATCATATCCAGAATAACACAGTGCTTACCCCCCCCACGCACACACACACAGGGAGGGATGAGTGTTTGTGTGTGCGTACAACGTATTCCTCAGACTGCAGGGGAAGACAAGGCGAAACTGCCCAGCTGCCCAAAGTTTGAAACAGAGCTTGGTCAGTAAAGTTACGCTTGGGAAGAAAGCATCATCATCGCCTCTCTGGTGCAGCTGGAGGGTCCCCAGTACTGACCCCCCTGTGAGTAAGGAACCCCATGTGGTCAATATGACTTACTCCCGGGGAGACTGCCCTTCTGCTCCTCTACTCTTCAGGGGTGGTCCGAGCTCTCCCACCTGAGGCAGGGGGGGGGGAGAAGCAACTGCACCACTCACCCTCTCCCCCCCCCTTCCTCTCTGATGCTGATCCTTTCCCCTCTCCCTTTTTAAAATGGCATTTTCCAGTGTGGGCCTGAAAACTCTGCCTTGTGGTGCCTGTGAGGAGCCTGGCCCATAAGCCATAGGAAGGCTGCTGGGGCCCCCCCTCTTTCCTCCCCAACTGAGGGGACTGGCTGAAGGAGGGGGCCCACCCAAGTGGGACAAGGACCCCTCCCACCAGCCAAGCCTGCAGGAAAAGCAGCTGCGAGGCACGCAAGCAGCAGGGAGCCAGCAGCCCCCACACAGCCCCCCTCATCTATGTGGCCAGGAGAAATCCAGGGCAGAAGGACAGAAATAGCACAAGCAGGGGTGTGTGTGCGTGTGTGTGTGTTGCACCAGGCCTTGCAGTGATGGGGGTGGTGGTGATGCTTGTCATGTGGTTTTCGGCTCCCACTTGCCTTTCCCATCACACACCTGCACTCGGGCGGGCGGGCGGGCGGGGGGGTTTGGCCCTATGCGCCTAACAGGACTGAAGCAGGAAAAGTGGGCACACAAACAAGTCCTCTCGCCTTCCACGCATCTCCATTACGTAAACACCAACAAAGATTTCAGAATTCATCTGCTCAAGCATTCAGGTCATTGTGGAGAGCCCTTATTTGCCTCTGAAAAATGAGCAAAAGACTGTGGCTCTCAGTGGAGGGAGCGCTCGCTAAGGAGAGGCAGGATCGGGACCCTCCCTCTTGCGCCCCTTTCTCCTTCACCCAGGGAGCTTCAGGCGGCACTCAGGAGGGGCGGCATTTGCAGAGCCCTTTTGGGAAGGGGTCCCACCTGCACCGGGCCTGCCGAGCAGCTCAGAAGACCCCCTTCTCCCCAGCCCCCCCTCTTAAGGGAGAGGTTAGGGTTAGGGTCTCAGCCACCCACAAGCAGCGCTCTCCCTCTCTCTCATTCACTAGGCAACAGACTGTCAAGGCCAGGTGAGCTTCAGCAGCTTTCCAGTCTGGGGAGCCACAAAACAGATATTTTCTCTGGGTAATGCCTTCATGTGTGGCTCTTCTTTCTTCACAGCTCCTCTCTGGGATCATTCTTCTTACTGGAGCAGGTGGGTGACAAACCCTGTGGACTTCTGCCTGCAGAGAGCACCCTGCTTTCCACCTGCTGCTCTCCAGCGGGGCCCTCCCCTGAGGAAATCCTTTGCTGGGGCCTTCCAGGTGCTGCCCTTGCGTTGGGCAGAGGGAGACCGGCCATGCTGCCTGGCTGCCATGCTGGGCCTGTCAGTCCAGAGCAGGAGGAGGAGGAGGCAGCCTTCCCTTGCAGAGAGGAGGCTGGGAATATTCATATTGCATTTTTATTCAATCCCTTCTCTCCATTGATTTTAATTAAGTCCACTCTCTGCTGCAAAGCCAGGAGAGGCAGCGAAGGGGCTCTCATGAAGCCGCCTTGGCATATTTCACGTGCTGCCAGTTTGTCTTCTCCTTGCATGCAAAGAGAAAGGTGCCCCTCCTGCTGCCCAGCTGGATCCTGGCCTCCAAATAATAAACATAAAATTAAAACCCTGTTTGAGCAAAGCACCAAGTCATTACAAAGCACTGTGCTGATGGTGGCTTTGAGCCAATCTTTCATGCAATTTCACAGCCTTCCAGAGGAATTGACCGTGCAGACGCCCAGCACGTTAGCACGGGTTTTGATTTTCTGCTCCCCACAGAAACAAAGCTACAGGGATGGCAGAGAAAGCAATTGCCTGCCTCTTGGTTTGGGCTCCCGCCCTGTCCACCTCGCTCCTTAGCAGGAAGCCACAAAGGGGAGGGGGCACCATCCTGTCCCTTGGGTAAGGTTGCCAGTCCTCAGGGCATGAACCGGTTGCCCTCTCTGGTCCTCGGGTTGAGGGGAAGAATCTCAGGGCAAGAGCTCTGCCTTGAAAAGTGTCTCTGTGTATATATATATATTCTCCTCTTTTGTTAGAACTTTTAAAAAATAATTTGAGTATCATACTCGGCGCAATTGTGATTCATGCTTAATGACATCATCAGGGCCCTCCTCGTGTGACATCACAAGGGGCATTCCCTGGGTGCCAGTTTTTGGCCCTGACATCTCATGGCCTGGGATAGTCCTGACCAGTCAACCCTACATTGCAGCCATGCCACTCTTGTGCCACGCGACGGTCCTTTGAGACCTGATTTACTTCTTCAGTCAAGGTGCAAAATGGAGAAGCCAAGATGGTGGCACCTGCTGTGCTCATTAACCACCAAAGGGTGGATGTGTATTCCTGCATAGCAGGGGCTGGACTAGATGGCCCTTGTGATCCCTTCCAGTTCTTAAGAGTCCTTGATTCTATGATTCTAATTACTTGCACAGCACCTTGAGACCTCATGATATCAGGGCAGAAGATAGACAGATAGTGATTAAAATGGCAAAAGATAGGCAGGGACAAAAATGAAGGGAAGAGACCCTGCTGGGCCAGGCTTCATTTGGACCAAGTCTCTGTTTGGCCTTGAGCAGTCGCAAATTTTGCCTGGTGCCACATTTGGGAGGTAAATGTGAACATTTTGGTGAGTGAGGCCAAAGTGGAGGGACTGTGCTTCTAATCAGACTCAGAAAGTGCCAGGAGACCCTCTGCAGCCCCCCATCCCACCCAAGGCGGCCTCTCCCCATGCAGCCCCCTTGTTCCAGCATTTCAAATCTAGGCTTTCAGCCAACAGTAAAAGGCCCTCCTCAGTACAATGACCAATAACAACACAGTTTCCTCTGATAAACTGAGAAGTGTCATGAAAGGATATTGACTTCCACTTTTTCAATATTTTCAAGCTCTTCATATTATCAGCAACCTTCTGATTAAACATGGATAATTATTACAAATCACCTTCAAAGATGGAACTTGGATAGCAAATTAGGCAGCTCAGAATTTGATTTGTAAGATATGTATTTGGTTTGTGGAGTGCAGAAAAGGAGATCTTTTATAAAAAATAAGTGGAATAAGGATACACACAAACAAATGAAGAAGAGTGGTCCTGGATGTTCAGTAGCACAAAAGCTAAATGATTCAGCACAAACCTGAACGTGCCTATCAGTGATATTTGACATCATACCAACTAAGCAAAATTTACTATAATAACCCAGATTGGAGCTGGAGCTGTCAAACCTCCGAGGCAGATCTTAGTCACTTCTCTCTCTTTCACTCTTTTGCACATGTCCAAATATCAAACAATTTTGGGATGAAGTTTTAAATCTAATTTAACAGATGACAAGTTAATGGTTGGCAGCACACCTAAAACTATTCTAGGTGAAACACAAAAGAAGCAGTGAGGCAGCTATACCAGTTTGATGGCATACAGCTTCTTCTAACCGGAGTGGTTGGCTGCTGGGATGAATCACACCAGCCTGGCAAGTGAGAAGACCCACCTGGCCCCAGGGAGCTATTCCCAAAAAGGAGGGATCATGTCCTTCTCTCAAAACTCACCCATTTCACCACAGGCTGACAGAGCCCACAAAAATATGGCTGGAGTCCTACTGGTCTGCTCCCAACTGGAGAGAACTGTTGCATCCATGGCCAAATGTTGAGCCAACATGTAGGTTAAACCCCCACTGATCCAGTGGGTCTCCTCTAGGTGGGACCAACAACAGGCCCAATCTAGCACTTAAAGCATCACATTATTGCCTTTTGGTGTCTTGTTTATTCAGGATGATGAAACATTTTATTCTGTAGTTATTTCACATTGTTGGGAAACCACCTTGAATCAATGCGGACTCATTTGCTCCCCACCTTTCCCTTCCTCTCTTGGCCCGGGGTGGTGACAGGCCTCCCCTGCATGGGTTGGGCAGATCCTTTGCAATGCCACCAGGGTTTGTGTCCATCACAGCATTTGGTGGCAAAGAGCTGTCTGAGAGAGCTGCTCCTCTCTCCTCTCCCCATCGCCTGAGCCTCTCCCTCTGGGTGCTGAGCACCAAGCAAGCCCTGGTTCTCCCTGCCAAGCCCAGCGGGCCCAGAGAGAGGCCAAGCCCTGCTCATCTCCTGCAGCTGGGCTGCCACCAAGTCCCTGGCAGTTAGCATCCCCTTCCAGCAGCCACGCGCAGATGAGAATTGCTGAGCAAGAGGGAGAGACTTTGGCCAAGGAGCAGCCATTGGATCTGACAGCACCCAGAGAAGGCACGTGTGTGTTTGTTGGTATTTATATTAAGCAGAATGCAGTGTAGCCCCAGTGTAACATGAGCTTCTTGAATAAAACAGGATTAAAACACACAGGATGCTCCAGTAAGGTTAAGAAGACAGAACTTACATTTATTGTGGCAGAAAATGTTAGGAAATACATTGTCCACTCTGCCTAGCAAGGCAGTAGAACTGTTGCAGAGTTTCAGCAAAAGACATGGGCTTTGAGCAAAAGGATTGCATATCTCTGGTAAAAATTCAATAAAGTCCAAGAGTCTTCCATAGCTTAATTGTAAGATTAACAATTTCAACAAAAATACAAAGAGCATTCATTTCTGCTTCTGTGTCTCTCCAAGGTTTCTTCAAAACTAGCAGGGAAAAAGAGCTTGCACTGCATGGCACCAAAAATCTCCCCTGCTTTTTATAATGAAATACTTACAAGACATTCAGTCTGCTCTGAGAAACGAAAGTAACTATTCCCATCTCTACACTGTTTACCTACCTTGAAGGCCAGGCTCAAAACACAAACCAGGATGCCAATCCTGACAGATTTACAACCTCCAGCAAAACTAGCTGGCTGTTTTTGCCTGGTGATTAAAATTATCTAAAGGAGTTTGTGGGTTGAGGGGGCTTTGGGTGCTCCATTGAAGCCTGTGAAGTGGATGTGTCCGGGTGAGGAGGCAGCCCTACCACAAGGAAAGGAGGGCACGAAGGGCCAGAGGCAGCAGGTGGAGTCCTTCTTTGGCCACCACGCCATGGGAATGGACACCCGCCTCATTTTTGTATGTGAAGGTCTTCTCTGCCCCCTCTTGGCTTCTCTGGCCTGGAATGAGACAAAGTGAAAGAAGAAGAAAGAGAGAGTTGTAAAAGGAAATATCGTGACTTGGAAATAAATGACGCCATTAGCATAAAGGGAGTCCCTAATTAACCAGCAATCATCCATTACTGTAGCTTTCATTTCATTAAATTGCATAATTACATAAAAGCACTGTTGATGTGCTCTTCAGTGTATCTGGTATTGTCTTCTCAATAATTAGTTCCAGAATTGTCAGTTTGACAGGGCAATTAAAAATGCTGAAAGACGCGGGGCATCTTTCCCTCTTTTGCTGAGTTCGGCGGGGCTTTCTGAGGAGGAACTGAAGAGAAGTTCCTTCCCCCAGTAACTCCAGGAGGAATTAAAAGCCATGCTGGTGAATCAAGTGTCCAACTTTTTGGAAAGAAATGCCTTTCCTTCCCACACCCTGGTCAGCTAGAACCTGAACAGAATGGGGCCCTGGGCTTAGCCCTGCACACCCCAAGGTAGTATCCTAAAAGCTGCCCAGTCACTCACGCATTGCACGTGTGTCGGGGTGACTTTCCATCCAGATGCTTTGGTGATCTCTCCAGGCCAGGTCTCTAAACTGGCCTTCCACAGACTCCTTCCAGTAAACAGCCCAGTCCTGGTTCCTTGCCATCAGAAAGCCCTGGGCAGGTGTGGGTCAGGGAGGAACTAAAGGTCCTGCGCCTAACCTTTGTTCCGGAGCCAGTGTGGCTGCAGTGGTTTGTCTGCACCCAAAACGTGATTCCTGTGTGGAGCACAAGAGTCTTTTGAACTGAAAATGTGTATTTCTGCTCAGAAAAGCCACAGGTGTATTTCCACCTGGAAAAGCTTGTGCAGAAAACTTTCTCTCTCTCTCTCTCTGATTCTTCATGCATTCCTGTCTATGGGGAGAGCAACCAGGGAGGTTTACCCCCCCTTCTCTGGACCAGCCCCAAGGGGCTCTCTGTTGCCCCGATGCCTTCCCAAGCAGGGCGCCTGTCCAGGCCTGAGGGTCGGGATGCTCCAGAGAGCCAAAAACAACAAGCGCCCCCCGCCCGCCCGCCGACGGTTCAGTCCAGAGGCCTCAAACCGGAGCGGGGCTGTTTGCCCTGGGAAGCCCCCCGGGGAGCAAAGAGGGGGAGCTGGGCGCCCAGGCCCCCGCCCTCTTCGGGTGTCCGAGCAGGAGGGCCCCCTCCCCTCCGGGGGTCAGCGGGGTCCCCACGCAGTCCCAGAGGTGCGCCCCGTCCGTCCGGGGCTGCCAAGCAGACGCCCTTGCCTCCAGCCCACCGGAGAAGAAGAGACCCCCCCAGGAAGCCCCCCTCCCCTTCTTCCCAGGATCGCGGGGCTCCCACTCGCCGCCCTCCCGGCGGACCCCGTTTGCTTTCCGCGGCAGCTCCCAAAGAGACGGGGCCGGTCGCTCCGGGGGTCTTCCTTCCCCTGGGGCGAAGTCGGAGGCGGGAGAAAGAAGCTCCCCCCCGAGAGAGAGAGGGAGGGAGGGAGGGAGAAGGGAAGGGAGGCCCACCACAGGCCAGGGAGGGCGAGGGTCTCAGGCGCCCCCGGTGGGTCTGCTCTGCCCCCCCTTCCTCGGGGTCCCCATCCTCCCGCAAAAGCAAGCGCCCCTCTTCGGGCCCCCGCCTCTTTCTCCCTCGGCCGCGGAGCCTCCCAAGTGGGCGGCTGGCTGGGGAGGGGAGGGGCCGCTGGCAGGGTTTGGGGGCCCCTCGGTGGCCCCCGGGCGGTGGGGGGGGGCTCTGGGGCGGAACATTGGCCCGGGGTGCGGGTGCGGCCCCTCCTTCTCCCGCGGCCCCCTCCCCTGCCCCCCCGGAAAAAGGACCCCACCGCCGGAGCGAGAAGGAGCGCGGCCTGAGGAGCCCACGGAGACCCCCGCCGCCCCCGCCGTGGACTCCGAGCCAGTCCGGGGCTGTCCAGGATTCCGCACCAGGAGCCGCAACGCCTGGTTGGGTTGGTGGGAAGAAGAAACAGCCCCCCGCCCCCCTCCTCCTCGCTTTCACCACTAATTAAGGAGATTCCTTCCACGGCGCTAATTCCAGATGCCAAAATGAGCAGCTGAACTTGGCAGGCTGTCACCAAAGCGGAAGGTGGCTCTCGGGTGGGTGGGTGGGAGAAGGGAATATGGTGGGATACGAGAAAGACGGGGGGGGGGGCGAGAGAAGCAATTCCGGCTCGTAAGCAGAAAGCACAAAACGTCTGCAGGTCGATGAAAAGGAAGGAGACCTTAGAGGTCATCCAGTCCAGCCCTCCCCTCCCAGACTTCCTGAGAGCCCCTGCCCTTCCCTCTGCAGCCCCCCCACCGCCGCCAGGGAGGGAGAGCTGCTGCTGCCTCCTAAGGCAGGGTGTCCGCCTCTCAAGGAGACCCTTGTGCTGGGGAGGTGTTGGGATGACTGACCTGCACTTTCTGCCCCCTGGTCCACAGCTGGGCCTCTGGAGCAAAGCCGGCTTCCCCATTGCCAGTGCTCCCAGGCAAGCTCTTCTGCCCCCCAGGCTGAAAGCACTACCCCCATCTTTTCCCCTGTCCCTCTGGAGCCCTGGCGGTCCTGCTCACCCTCTGATTCTGGTTGGGCCCCCGTCCTCAATGCCCGCCTCAGAATGTGCCCCAGGGGGTGAGAGAACCTCTCTCGTCCTCTTCTTGTCCCTGGCTTGAAACTCTGCCCCGTTTACCCTCTGGATCCTGTTGACCCTTTAACATGCAACAAGCCAGCTGGGATCCCGGGGTGTCCTGCACTGGCGTGACCTCCCTTGCACACCTAGTACTTTTTCACCATTGGGCAGTGGTTGTGCTCATGGTGTTGGTGGAGTTCCACAAGTATAGCCATTTCACAGGGGTCTTTCTTACTCCCGACTAGAGTAGAGCCATTGGATCAGTGGGGTTTATCTCAACAGTCTAGCGCTGACGCAGTGCATCTACTCTCGTTGGGATGGTGGTGCCTTTGATGTCCCCCTGATGCCCTGGGATGGCAGACACACCCCCAGGCATCACTCCCCATGGCGCAAGGGGGCCATAAGCAGTCACCATTGGTTGGACAACGTTGGTATTCAGCAGAAGGGTGGTGTAGCACAATCGCAATGAAAGGGCCCATGACAGGGGCCATCAAGTCCACCCTGCTTTTCCCTGTTGGCCAAACCCAACTAGCGGTGCATCATGGGTGGAGATTTATGCTGTGCAAGTGTGATGCACAACAGAGGTTGGCAAAGAGCTGGATGATTTTGTGCCTCCTAGGACACGCCCCCCAGGGTAAAAAAAGAATCATGCATGATTGTTTTGCCCTAAATGCCCTTTAGGGAGGTGTGGGGGTATTTTCACCAGTTTTGCCTCCATGAGCCTTTTTAGGTCCAAGACAGGCCTCTTTTTTTTTTTTTTAAAAAAAGGAAGTGAATAGGAAGTGACTTCCCCTCACTTCCCATCATTAAAAAGGACCCTCCTGGGCCAAAAATATCCCATAGGGGCTGTAAACATGATGAAAGTGCACCCACACCACTGGAGGGTGCTGCGGGGGTATTTGGGAGGGTATTAAAAACTTTTTTGCAGGTGGGTACGGTGGGGGAGTGTGGCTCTCCAAGGTCTCCTGAGGGCAGATGCCACCTCCTAGCCTCCCACAGTTGCCCACCCCTAAGTTAACACCCCCAGAATCCCACCCAGCCATGGTGCCCCCATGAGAACAATCTGCCTCCCATCAGGCCCTGGGTCTCCTCAGCCGCAGCATGGATCAGGCCCTGCAGTAGAACAGGCAATTGCTGGAGACCCATGCAAGGAATTTTAAGAAGAAAAGAAGCAAGTGAGAGGGCCCGGCTGTCTCTTCCAGTCCGAAAGGCAGGCTGGCCGCACCCCCACCGCATGTACCACACTTTGGTTATCCCTCTGCGGGTTCCAACCAGTATGGGTGACACTGACGTCGCTCTGTGTGTATATGCAGGCTCAGGCGCCTCCGTGCTAAACAGGGGTGGGGGGCCTGTTCTTCACCGAGGAAATGTCCAGGTGCCCCAACAATGGTGTGTAAAATGGCTGCCCTGTCCCAGTGGTTTTGCCCCAGTTTTCTAAGGAGCTGAACCTATTTAGGGGAAGGGATTCAGAACATCAGAGAGCTCACTTAGAGTCCGGATCCATCGTGCTCCACTCTCAACCCCTGGCCGGACCAAGCGCCAATGCCTGGCAGGGAGCGGAGTTGGAGCACAAGTTCGAAAGCATCCCAGAGAAGTTTCTACTTTGAATTACTTTACAACCTCTTATGCAATATCCTCATGCATACGTTGTAGCTATAGGTATAATTATTTCATTACGCTTTCCTGTGAAGTGTGAAAACTATCTTTACCAATCCTCCTAAATTAGTTAAATATAACATTCAGTGAGACAGGAGATAGAGAAATGTTAATTGAAACTGGAGAGGTGTTTATAGGGTGATAGAGTCTGGCCAACTGTGACTGAAATTAATGTCAGGGGCTCTGGAAAGCCATTTCTATCCAGGAGTGTATTAAATATTTCCACCTGAAGGTTGAACCCTGGTGCCCACTGGCCCCACTGGCAAGGACAGGAGGAGCGCAATGCCCCCATCGGCATGTGGGGAGGGCCTGGAGAATCGCATCAATGGGAGGAAGGCTCCCTGCCCTCTTCCCCACCCTTCTGATGCTTCCTGGCAATTGACGCTAATGGGCTGATTGTCTAAATTCTTTTCAGAGACTATTTTAAGAGGTTACTGTCTGTTTAGTTTTAATTCCATTGTGAAACACCTTGAGCAATTTTTAAGGTGAAAAGGCTGGCTAAAAAGCAAAGCAAAGCACTGCATCTTTATTTTTTGCATTTTCGATTCACGTGGTTCTTGATGGGCTTTGTACTGTCTGCTCTCAACACCTCTCAGTACACCAGGGTGTGTGGGGGTGCCGGGGTGGTTGGACCTGTTCTCTGGCTTATGGATGTAGCCCCCCCCCATCCACACTTGACTCCTCTACCTCGATAAGCCAGAGAACGAGCCCAAATCACCCCCACAGAGCTTCCCAAGGGCCACTCCCTTCTCGACTGTTCCTCCTGTATGAGCTGTGAGACCCCCCCCCTCCACTGGTGCTCATCAGGAAACCTGCAGGGGGGGCAAGTGAGCAAGGGAGCTAGTGCCCTCCTTGGTGTTGCTCAGCCCTCCCAACTCAAAGTAAATGGGCAGAAAAACCCCAGATCTGCCCTACAGCCAAAGACCAAGCCAGTGATGGCAGCCCCAAAGCACAAGGTCTGCCCAATGGGCCCCACCCCTGAGCTCTGGCCATTCGTGGGGCACCTTCTCTGCCTCCCCGCCCCCAGTGTGATGCCTCTTGCACCAGACAGGCCAGGCCTCCTCCTGTTCCTGGGCAGACAAGAAGACCAGGACCCCTGTCAAATCCTGGGGGCAGCAGGCCCCCCCCTTTCCCCTCCCTTCCTCTTGCTCAGCCTTCCTTGGCAGATTCATTAGGAAATATCCCTGCTGCTCATTTCCGCAGCCCCAAATGGACAGGCGGACTGTGAGAGGGATGAGGCAGCTTCTAGGCTGGCTGATGGATGCCATGTTTGCAACTGTCCTATGGCCTTGGGGGGGGGGACCTGGTGGGGGGTGGGGGTCTCAGTGCCAGAGCCTGGCCCTTCCTGCCCCACCCCACCCCACCCTTGCCACTCTCTGGCCTCCAGGGTGCATGGGCTGCGACCCTGAGGGGTGCAGTGGAAAAGGGAGGTGGTGGTGGTGGAGGAGGAGGAGACCCCCAGGACACCCTGTGGCCCACTGACTAAATGGGAGGAAGGAAGGTGGACCTCAGTGGGGAGGAGGCCACACCCTTAGGACCCACGTTCCCCACACTGTGTGGGGTGAGTGTGGGCAGAGGCTTCGCAGGGCTGCCATGGGTTTCCCCCTGAGGGTCCCAACAGAGCCAGTGGTTGTGGCTCAGCTACAGAGTGCTTGCTTGGCTGGCAGTCCCCGGGTTCAATCACCAGGCAGGGCAGGAAGGACTCCTGACCCAGAGCATGGGTAGCCCTGGGCTCCTGCTAGCCAGAGTGGCCCATCAAGGGACGGAGGGAGGCACAGTAGGAGGAGAGCAAATGCTCAGTCTCAGGGAACATGTCTGGTGGCTCCCATGCCAGTGGAGTGGTGGATCTGGATCTGGAAGTCTCTGAACCTTTCCGGGATGTGGCTGAGCCCCCACCCCCTGTAATTCCCACTGAGCTCATGGGAAGTGGGGTCACTGTTGGGTCACCTTCAGGGTCCTTTAGCACCTTATGTCCTCCTTGAGGCATAGAGGGAGGGAGGCAAGGCCTTCAGTTCTCCTCCTTGCTCCCCAGCTCCCCTTGCAGAGAGGAGGAGGAGGAGGAGGAAGGAGAGCAAGGGGACTATCCACCAGCCCTCCCACTCGCCCATGGAGAGCAAGGGGACTGACCACCAGCCCTCCCACTCGCCCATGGAGGTGGGGATTGAGCCATCCTCCTCTTCCTCCGGGCTGGCCTTCCATCCATCCACACTAGAAGGTTACTCTCCCCCCCTCCTCCCACCAAAGCATTTATCCTCTGAAAGTAGATTGTTGTGGGAAATATTGATCAAGAGCCTGTCTCATTTCTTGGCAGCTTGTTGGAGAAGAGAGAGGCTGCCTGAATGCCCAGCCCAGCCCTCTCCAGAGCCCCCCCCCCCACACACACAGTGGGGGGGGGACCCACTCCTTTCTGGCCTGTTGCCCCCACCCCACCCCAGGTTCCAGGAGCTGGGAGTGGAGCTGAAATAGTGGCTCCTGTTTCAGCCCTCCTGGCTCCAGGTGGCTTCCCAGAAGGTGGAGAAGGGGTTTTGTGTAGCTGTGAGTCTGCCCGGCTGTGTGATCGACACCTGGCGAAAGTCTTGGAGGGCTTCCCTGGGATGATGCCATTTCCCTGTGGCTGCCTGCAGGG
This sequence comes from Gambelia wislizenii, assembly GCA_030847615.1. Taxonomy (NCBI): domain Eukaryota; kingdom Metazoa; phylum Chordata; class Lepidosauria; order Squamata; family Crotaphytidae; genus Gambelia; species Gambelia wislizenii. The sequence continues at coordinate 30,667,886 of JAUMIR010000012.1, read as the reverse complement.
CCAGGTTACCCATGGTTCAAGGGCCTGCTCAGTGGCCCTCTGCCGGCTAGGAAGTCAAATGTCCAAGCCTTGGCTTCCTCCTCGCGCCCAGCTCCTCCTACAATCTCCTGTTCTCTCTGTCGCCCTCAGTTTCTCGGTGGCACCATATGCGAGTGTCAATACAAATACGTTGGATGGCCTGGTGGGATAGGTGGGGGTTTTTGGATGGAGAAAGTCAAAGGTGAAGCTATTAATAAGATATTCCACATTATAGGTAATGGATATTAACATATTTTGTCTAGCCATTCGCGGGGAGCAGGGAGAAATTGCTTTCGTTACAATAGCAGGTCAAATGGCAGGGGCTGGCTTTGGCAGGCCCCGTGGGTGCTTCTCGCTTGCTGCTCCCGCCTCCAGTCTGGGCTCAGGCGGAGTTTTGCGTGGCCACCCCGGTTCCTCAGCAGCCCAGACCAGCGCCATGGAGACAAAGCCGCCTGGTGGGTCTGGCCAGAATCGGTGGAGTCCCACTTGGCCCTTTCTGTATAGACCGGTGTCGATCCTGGCACTTATTGAAGGTTAATTTCAGATGATGAACTCAGCTGCATTGTAATATTTGATTTTTTTCCTCGGCTTTGAAACACTTTATGCTTATTGATTTTCAATATAGTGCTTTTAGTTGAGCGGCCAAATGCCATTTAAGCGAAAGGCTAGAAGAGCAGAAAACCTTCTCACCAGTTGGCCTGGACACCCTGCCCATACTAACTGAACAGCTTTGCAAGCAGGAGGGGGGATGTATCTCACATTTAGAGAATGACCCAGGTTAAAGGGCATCCTTGAGGCCATCCATTCCAGCCTCCTGCTCGAGGTGAGATCTGCAGTGCAAGAGGCAAGACCGGGCCACTCCGAATTGTGTCTCCAGCCTCTGCTTGAGTCCCTCTGGAAAAAGAGAACTTGCCACCTCCCAAAGCACCCATTGAGCTCCTGGCATCACACAGTTTCTCGTGATCCTGGGCTGAAAACTCCTGTGCCCCCAGTTGCCTCCTGCTGGGAATGCGGCCCCTTCCCTCTGGGACAGGCCTGCTCCGCCCTCTGCCCATGAGCCCTTCAGGCATGTAGCTAGCCTCTCCTCTCACAGTCCCCACAGACTCTCCCGCTCTCCTCCCACCCACCCTGCATGGACTCAGCTTATGGAGCCTGAGGGTCTCGCCGGATGCATCCCATGCCCTCAGGAGGAGGGAGGCAGCCGTGCCTCAGGCGAAACTGCCGGGATGCACAGATCTTTGTAGGTTGCCCCCCAACCTCATATCCAGACATCTGACAGCAAGAGGAAGCTGTTGGTGTGCGGGCAGGGACTGTCTGTGTGTCTTATGGGAGGGAGAGGAGGAAGGCGCCTCCACCCTTGACCAGCCCTCTCCAGGTAGCTTTGGGTCCTCCTTTCTCAACAGGGGCTGGGGGACGGCTGTTCCTCTCCTGCACTTCCATTCTGGGGCCACTGGAGACCCCCCTTGTCAGGTGGGCGATGAAATGGTTAAAATGATGACCTGAACCCTGAGATGATCCCTTGGCCACTCACATTTGGGAGGGGGGCAGCGTGGGATCCTGCCCCAGAGCCCTGACCCAGACAGCACTCCCCAGCCAGAGGCTGAGGCTTAGTTGAAACCTTCCAGCATTTCGTTTCCCAGCTCAGGTGGGTGGCAGGACTTGAGGGAAGGGGCACGGGGTCCAGAAGCCCCCGTTTGCTAGCAGGACCCAGGGCTGAATGGAGCCTGTGGGGAGAACAGAGAGTGGCCTTTTGCTTGCAGACTTTTCAAGAGAAGCAACGCTGACAGACACGCCACAAGCTGCAAAGAAACTCCGGCCGCCTCTCCTTGTACGAGGGACCAACGGTTCTGTTTCTGTAGAAGAATGAGTTTGCTTCCCAGAGGATGAGTGATGACTTGGAAATTGAAGTCACTCAACTCCTAATCAAAGTTCGGATGAGTGCCCAGAACAATAAAGCATGTTCTGCACACACACATATTCACACACACATACAGAGAGGCATCTCTCTCTCTCGATATAGATACAGATATAGATATCTCTGCACATGTATTTAGGTGAAACCGTTGCAAAACACAGTAAATTGTGCCGCTCTCCCTCCCCTAGGCCAGGCAGCAGCTTTACAGAAAGTGGGGAGACTGGACTGAACAACCCCAACTTCGGCCTCTCTCTGCCTCTCCCACCATCCATCCATCAAGATGGGTGGGAAGTGTCCAAGCAACGTCACTGCCGTCACCGGGGTCTACTCTGGCCCCTGGGGAGGGAGTCCAGAGGGATCCCCTGGGGTGGGGCTGGGGGGGCATTACCCCCCTCTGGGTGGGAGCTCAGCTGCCAACTCCCAACTCCAGCAGGCAAGGCATGGAGCGTGGCCCTTGTTAGATTGGTTTGGGTATTTATATTGAGCAGATTGCAGCAGACCCCCAGTGCTTCATGAGCTTCCGGTGCAAGACAGGACATAAAACGTTCAGTAAAGTTGTAAAGCAGAACTTATATTTATTATGGCAGAAAATACAGCTTGGATAAGAAAAGTAGATAGCAAAGAGTTACCTAACTTAGATGAAGGAGTCCCTAAAGCTGACGCCTATGTGCGCATGTAAGAAATCTTGAGGCAGAGCTGCCTCCTGTTGCTGGCTGCTAGCTTCTGAGACAAAGGGTTGTAAAAACCACTAAAAGGACTTGGGGGCAAAGAAGTGGGGAGTGACCTCTGCAAGCAGGAAGTAAATACAGGTCAGAAACACTCCCACAGAGTTGTAAACAAGCGTTGAGGCTTCTTCATTTCCACCAGCCCTGGCTGTGCTTCTCCCCACATTGGCCAGAGTTGTGAGGTCTCAGCAAGGCAAGAGGGTCCCCCTTCCAGATGATGCTCCAGCCCTGGGAACACTTGGTGGGGTTCCTCCCCTGAGCAAACTCCCTTCCCTCAGTGCCCCCCATCAGCCTTTTCTGCCCAGGAACCCCCAGGGCCCCCCTGACTGTGGGGAGATCCTAGGGTCATTTCTTTTGTGAGGCAGAAGCTGAGTGGGCCACGTTTGTCCATGCTGCTTGTTCTGGCAGAGGCGGAAGTGGGGGGCTGTGGGGTTTGCCATGGCTGCCTTGGCTTGGGCCCCATTGTCCCCACTGCAGCACTAGGGACCGGTTCAGTCTTCTGAATAGTTAGCCTTTGTGGAGTTTGCTGCTTGGAGAAGAGGGTGGGCAGTGCTGTGGAGGGAAATATCCAGCCCCCCAGGCCTTCCCTCCCACCTTCTACTGGCTCCCTGTGGAAAGATCACCTCCATCTCCCTGAAGGGTCTTCATTGGATGGAACTATGAGGTTACTTTGAGATTTGGTGCCCACCCAGGTTTATCCTCCTCTTCCCACCCTCCCTCATTTTCCTTTCCTGCCATGCCTTTTGGGCTGTAAGCCTGTCCTTGTTGTAGTGTGGCTTTGGGGTCCCCCTCAGCTGAAGGGAACGGCCGGCGCAGTGCCTCTGGCCATGAGCTGAGCCCCGCCACCTCTTCTGGAGTAGGCTGCTAAGGCCTAGATGAGCGGCAGACGCTTCTGTTCAAAAACAAAGGACGGGAAAATCTGGGCTATGAAAATCCAGAGAAATTGAGACATTTTTTTTAAAATGGGAATAATTGATCAAGGGCAGCGTGTGACTTGACGAAGGCCCTCCCTGCAGTGGTGTCCATTTGGCTGCTGCCTCAGACCAGCTCCTAATTCCACAGTTATGATTCTCCTTCACAGATCTAATCAAATGCAATTTTCTCTATTCCATGAATCAAAAACATCATATGTATTAAGAGCTTAGTTTGTCTTTTTGTTCCTGCCTTCTCCTGGAACATTATCTCTCCGAGTCCTCGTGTGTTATATTACTCTGGTGTCTTCTAAGGGCGCCTTGCCCTCAGAAATCCCCATTAAATAACCGAGAAATGAAGAAAGTGAAATGCTATCTAGACAGCTGGAAGTAAAAATATGAAAAGTGTTGCACTTACTGCAGAAAAAGAGCCAATTTTTATAACTTGAATAGACAGTTTGGTAGAAAGAAGAATTCCTCATCCAGGACCAGAAGCAGCCAGGAGGCAGCCATTGGGGCAAACCTGGTTGGCTCAAGGTGCGGTAGGGCATCTTGACAGGTGGATGTATATAGACGGTGCCATGCACACGCACACCCACACCCACATGCCCAAGGCTCTGAGATTTCAGGGCCAAACCCTAAGGCTGAGGGAAGGAAGGCTGTGGCCAGGCCACAGTGGGTGGGGCCTGGTGAGGCCAACGAGCAGGGTGCCTCAAGCACCAACCGCAGCTGGTCAGCATACACCATCCAAATTAAAACCAGCCCTCAGATTTTAACAAAGTAGAACCTGCAGACACACAGGGGCCTTTCAAGGCCATGCTCTCACCCTGAGATTCCTTCCTCTCACCCTGCGAACTGGAGAAGAGGGTCTGGGACCCGGGATCTGGGAACCTGCTCTGCCTGTGCAGGCCTGCAATGCCTCGCATGGCATCACCCGCCCCACGCTCTGGCACTCGACTTCCTTTCTTCTCTTGCCTGCCTGGCCCTCCTTTCCCTGGCAATCTGCCTGTCCATTCGCCCGGCACGGCAGTCTTGGAGCAAGGCTTCTTGGCACACCTGGTGGCCAAAGGCATGCCCGTGGAGCCAGGAGGGCTGCCAGTGCTTCTTCACGGTCAGGAGGGCTCCTTCTCTGCCACAGCAGCTCCATGGATGTGACCACCGCTGGCTGGCTGGCTGGGTGATGGGGGAGAAGGAGGCGGTGACTCCACCCGGCCCTCTCTCTGCCTCCCACCTCCTGCTGCAAGGGGAGCCTTTACGTGAGCAGAAGAGAGCCGTCCGAGGCTGAGGGCCCCACTGGGGGCGGCACAAATAAGTGGGTGTCTGGGAAAGAGTGCTGAAACTATGGCGGCCCCTTGAGGAGAAACCATGAGCGGGGAATGGGCCACCTCTCCCGCTTTTCCTTGCTGGCGGGAGGGCTGGATCCCCACAGGGTGCCTCCCTTGAGTTCCTTCCTGCTGCCATGTGGGGCTCTTTCCACCAATAAAACCTCTTTAGGCAAAGCAGTGCCAAGAAAATGCCCCCACCCCCCGAAAGCCAACCTGGCTGTGCTCCTCAGTGACAGGGGTTTGGGAGTTGCTTTAGCTGAATTTGATCATCTAGGAACCTGTGGTCCTCCAGAGCTTGTTAGACTCCAACTCCCATCACTTCCAGCAGGATGGCCAATAGTCAAAGATGATGGGGCTAGGGCACTGGGAGACCAAGGTTCGAATCCCCACTTGGCCATGGACACCACTGGGTGGCCTTGGACAAGTCACACTCTTCATCTTCAGAGGAAGTCAAAGGCAAACCCCTCTGGACAAGTCTTGCCAAGAAAACCCGTGATAGGTTCACCTTAAGGTTGCTATAAGTTGGAAATGATGTGAAGGCACACAACAACAACAAGCACTTGTTTTAATGCCATGTGTACTTTGGCCCTGAATAAAGTCCAGGGACCTGGACCTGCCCAAAACAGGCCTATTCAGTGCAGCTGCCCATTAGATGAAGAGCCTCCACAGCCAGGAGCAGCAAGTCTGGATCAATGGGACACCTTGGATTTGGCTCCTGTTCCTGCTGATGACCAAAACAACAACAACCAGAACTGAGATCATTATTAGGACCACATAACTGTTATAAAAGCATGTGAGCTTTTGAGCTCCACAGAGCTCTGCATCAGGCTCAATGGTACAAAAAATATGGCTGAATGCCGCAGCCACAGAGGCTGTCTTCATACTGACTCCCAAGGTGTGGGGATCACAGTCTAACTGAAAACAATTTAGGTGTGACAGGATCAGTTTACACCTTGCGTTGTTTGCCATGATGCCCAGTCAACAGTCGCTCTTTCCATCTCTGGAGATGAAGGAGATCTCTCCACTGCCTTTGCCTGAAGGACGCTGGCTCTTGAGTAGGCATGGAGCAGGGGCTCAGAGCAACACAGTACTCTTTATATCTGCAGGTCTGGAGATTAAAGTTAGGTAGTGCAGGAGGCTGGGAACTGTCTTATCTAATGGCTGGAGGTGGGAAGGGAGGAGCTCTCTGTGCAGTGCAGTCCTTGTTCAGAGGCAAAATCTTCACACAAAACAAAAGCAAGCTTCAGTTCAATTCAATTTATTCCGATCGACTGATCAAAGATAAAAGCAAGCTATTCCAAAAGGACTGGCTAACTGTGTCTTCTCACCCTGCCCTGCAGGAGCCCTCCTTCCTGCCTCTTCCAGTCCTGGCCAAAGGCATTCTGTGGCCTGACAGGAACCCCAAATGCTGCCCCAGGACCATCACGGCCTGCCTGCAATGCACAGCCCTTCTTGGGCAAGACCAGTTCCTGCCTTCCTCTGTCTCCCCCTTGCCCTGAAGCAGGGGGTGGTGGTGGCCCATGGTTCTCCTGCCTGGCAGGCCTGGCCCACACCTTCACTGGCCATGTGGCACTTCTGGGAAGGCAAACAGCCAGCCACCAGTCCTCTGAAGAAGAAGCCCTCTCCCGTCACCTGTCAGAACAACATGCTCTGCCCCCCTCATCTAGCCATGGCAGACCTGGGCACATGGGGGGCAGGGGGGAGTGCATGCACAAACTGCATCTTGGGTGCACTGAAATGGAATCCCTGCCCCTCCTTGAGGGGGTGAAGCACGGTGGTCTCCATGCTGCTCCTGCTCTTGGTGCTCATGTTGAGAGGCAGAGGGAGTCTGCCAACAAACCAGGCACATTTAATTACAGCTCGTGGTTGTTTGGAGGATGTGATTCGGGAACGTTGCAAGAAGCAGGAAACCAACTGTGAGAGACAGAACCTCCTGTTTTCAAGTCTGAGATGTTTACGGCTTGCTCTGCTCTGGCACTTGGAAGCTATAATTTAAGATTTAACTAGAAAACTATTAACTATGAATCAGACACAGGCTATGTTTTCCCTTTGCCAGTCCTCCACTCAGCTCAGCTGTTTCCCTCCCCTCCCTTCCAGGGAACCTGGCATTCCCCCCTCAGAGAGGCCTCTGCCACATTGTCCTTGAGGTGACCTTGGCAGGGACATGGGACACATGGGAGGCTGCCAGGGACTGGGGAAGGGGGCACTCTCTCTGTGTGCACACACATATGTGCATGTGTTGTTAGATGTGTTGGTGGGGAGCGTTCTGCAGAAAGTGAGGAAGCATCACAGGGCTGTGTTGGTGGAGGGAGGAGAGCCGAGGAGGGCACTGGCCAGGGGAAGGGCAGAGGCTGCCCTTGGCAGGAAGGGTTTCCCTAAGGGCCACAAGGCCAGCATCTCTGCTGCAGGACCATAACCCCACCCCACCCCTTCATCTCCCCCAGGACCCCCCAGGACCTTGTTCTACATGTCCTAGGCTGGAATGAGATTCTCCAGTTGGTTTCCACATCTGCACTTCAAAAGAGCCCAGCTGGACACCCTGTTCCAAGCAATGGAGAGGCAGGTCCCACCCAACTGTTCACCCACCCACCCATCTGTCCATCTGCATCTGCTCACTATTCCGGACCTAGCACTGCTCTCAGTGCCAGGCAGTGGTGTGTATAGAGCAACATGTGTGAGAAAGAGGTCCCTGCCCTGGAATGCGTACCCTTTAATACTTTGGGAATGGGTGAGACAGAGAAGAGGAGGAGGAGGAGGAGGAGGAGCCCTCATTGCTCTCCTTGGGTGCTGGAAAGGAAACCCACCTGCCTGCTTGACTGCCTCTGATTGAGTGAAAGCAACAGGGCTCCCAATCTACCCTGGTTGTCCTGGGCCCTCTTCCTTGGATCTCCAAGAGTAGCAAAGCCTCTGGCTGAGGGAAGGGAAGCCCTGATGGGACCCCCTCCTTTGTCCTCCTTCTCAAGGTCTCCCTTCTCCCTGGCTGCCATCTGGGCTACAGATCCAAACTGGGGAGCTTGGCTGGCCTGGCTGTGGACTCTCCTGGACAGGGCCTCTTGCCACATGAATATAGTGTGTGTGCTTGCATGTGTGCATGCAAAGAAGAGGCACAGCAGCCTGCCATAATGCTGAGACCCCAGCGGGGAGGACTGAGTGGGCACTGGCTTTCTCCACAGACCTGTAAGAGAAAGCAGCCTTATTACATGGGCAAATGCAGCCCCTCCCTGAATTGGGGGTGCCCTGGGCCCAGCTGGGTCTTCTTGGGGCTAATTTGCATCAGCCATCTTGAATGAGCTGATCTGGGGCCTTCTCTTAAGGCTCATTTCCTCCCAGGAGCAGCAGCATTGATCCATCCATCCATCTCTCTCTCTCTCTCTCACTTGGGCTGGAGTGCAAAGAGCAAGTGAGCAGGACGAAGATGTTTGCTATGCTCTTGTGGACACTGTGGCACAAGAGCAGATGGGCTTGGCTGCTTCCACTGTGCAAATTGCTCCTCAAAGTCTGGCTGGTTCCCAGCTGTTGCCAGGGCCAGCTGGAATCACTATGGAAATTCATGGCTCTGAGGCTGGGAGCCCCCCTAAAAGCCTTCAGGAAAAGACAGAGGAGGGGCAATAACTGCTGTGGCCAAATGGCCAAATCTGACAGAAGGCAGAACTTGTTTCTGGGGCAGAGGAGAGAATTCTCACGGTGGAGAACCACAGGGGCAACATCAGCTGTCCGGTCCTCTGCTGGAGACTCATCTCTGCCACCAACAACCTCCAGTGAATCTCGGAGTGGCCTTGCTGACAACTTTTCCTCTCAGAAGATGGAAGGAGGGCGGAGGGTATTTCCTGAACTGGACTTAATCCTGGCCAAGAAAGGAGAGCACCATGATGTCATGAAAGCAGCAGGAACCTGGAGAGAACATGAGCGTGTCACATTGAAATTCAGGAAAGCAAAGCCTGCAAAAACCAGAGCTTTCTTCGATGTGCACTTTGGACATTAGGGAAGCCAGTTTCCAAACGCTAAGGGAAAAGTTGGATAAAATGCCATTCAGAGGTGGCTGGACAGCCTCAAAGTGTGGACACCAGCCTTGGTTTTGGTAGCAGCTCTGCGGTTTCAACAAGCGCTCTTGGGCTGCTCTGGGCTACTCAGGAGCAATCCAGGTGCTGAATCTATGCTGAGAAGAGGCCTCAGCACTCGGACAGCTCCCATGATGTTGAAACCAAAGAGCTGCTGCTTTGGTAACAAGTGATTCAGGAGCCTCTGACCCCTGAGATTAGAAATAGTGCCATAAGTGTACACCAAAGAACAACAAAGCAGTTCCCTGACCTCAGGCTTACAATTTTATTAAGACATGACAAAAAGGAAGGGGGGATGGCAGTGTGGGAGTGGATTAAGTCCAGCAGACCTGCCTCTTCTTCTCTCCCTCCAAGGCCAGGCCAGTGGCAGTCATGATGGAAGGAGGGCCTTTCATCAGCTCTGGGTCTAAATTCCAAAAGAATAACGATCTAAAGAGGGAAAGGAGATCCTAGAAACTGAAGGAGAGAAGGCAATGTTGCCAGCTATTGCCACAATGAGAAGTCAAAGAGGGAGATGCTAGAGGGTGATGGAGTGAGGCTCTCACCAGAGTGGAGACTCAAAAGAAACCAGAGGAGGGGAGCCTGACTGGGGAGCAGGGAGAGAATACAGTGGAGTAACTGGTAAGGATGGTGTCAGGAAAGGGAAGATCTTGTGGGGGCAATTAGCTAACACACATTGGAAACTTTAATGCAGTGTAGATGTGTAAATAGCTATTGCTTAAAAAAAAACAATTTGTAAGCCGCTCTGATAGCCTTGTGGCTGAAGAGCGGGGTATAAATAACTAAATAAAAATAAATAAATAAATAAAAAAAGATCTGGAAGGAGCTGGAGCTTCTAAGGAGGGCTTTGTTTGGGTGTCTGAGAAAAGGAAAGCAGAGGACAGGAGGGGTGTGAATGCTCAGCGAGGCAGAAGATGGGTGGGAGGTGGAGCTCCCCAACTCAGCCACCAAAAGTGGAGGCCTCCCGGCCACCCGCAGGAGGGCAGGGTCACTAGGAAGGCCAATGGGGCAGGGCAGGGGGTGCTGAGCGTGCCTGCGCCTGGCTTTGGGAGACGGCGCTTGGAGCCCCTTTCCTCCTCAGCTTCTCATGATTACAAGGACTTATTATGAGAGTCAGGCTTGGTGCCTGAGTTCTCTTTATTTTCTTTCCACCTCCAAGTCTTCTCATGACATGTCTTCTTAGACTATAAGCCTGAGGTCACGGACTGTCTTGTTTCTTTATTGATCTGTAAGCTGCCATGACGCTTCTTCTGGCTGGAGCAGGGGGTAAACATGCTCCAAATAGATAGAGAAACAGACAGACAGATAAACAGATAGGCATCTGCTCCTGCTTGTAGGATGTCCTGAGGTCACTGGAGATTGCCCTCAAAGAGGACATTGAGAAGGATGATGTGAGGCTGGCTCACTTGGCAGAGACTTCTTAAGGCTCTGAAATCTCCATCTTGGGTCTGAGTTTAACTGCAGAACTCAGGGTCACAAGACCATCTGGCCAAATTATGGCGCCTCCATGCCTTGTCTTCCTCCCATCCTCCATCCTGCTCTATTTAAATAAAAATAAAAAACCACCAAGTCCGATGACGAATTCTGAAGAACATGGAAACTTGCACACTTTGGTGAAATCTGAGTCAGTCAGATAAAGTCTAATAAAGGTCTTGCCTGACTGTGGATTTGGGTTTGGCTTTATTCTCAAAGCCTAATATGGTTGTTTTGGCCTTTTGGGGAACAGCACCAGCACTCACTGCTCATCAATGGTGAAAAAGACCACACCTTTCTCCAAAGGCATGATGGTGGGTGCCAGTCAGGGCACTAGAGTTTTTGGAGCAGGAATTTCTGGAAAAATAAACCGGGTGGCTGTGGGGACACCCAAAGTCCCCCCAGATCCTGCGTCCCATGCATTCTACCTGCTGCCACCACTCTAGCGGGCAGGAAGGAGGGGGGGCATCTCCAGGAAAGAGGCTCCATGGGGCAGAAGCCCTCCCTCCCTCCCTCCCTCCCTCCCTCCTCCCCTCCCAGCCCCCACCTTCCTCCTGGGGGGCTGGGGGAGCCAGAGGGGCACAGCTGAGGGCTTTCCCACCTGTGCCTGCCTCCGTGCAGAGTGCTGGTGCCAGGGCTTGGCATCCGCAGTGTGGAAACTGGTGCCAGGCAGTGCTTTCATGTACATTGTGGCAGACATGACAACATATGTGCCTCCCTACACATTCCAGGAAGGCTCAGACTCCCCGGGAGGGGCTGGTAGAGCGGGAGCGGCTGCCTGGAGCCTCCCTGGATTATGTTGGGAAACTGAGTGGAACAAGGAGGAGGCTGGCTCTGAGGGTGGGGAGCAGCCTGGGCCCCCTGCAACCCCCTTGGCTGCCTCCCATGGCCCATCTGCTTCATTCAGCTGCCGCCGCTCCCTTTCCTACTCCTGTGCTGCCAGCCTGGTGCCCATGACTCCGGCCCCTGGGCTGACCCCCCGGGGTCCTCCCTCCACTGCTCCAGATCCTGTGCCCCCCCCCCCCGGCATCCATGTACTGCTAGCCTTTGGGGCGTCAGGGATTCTAGCTGTGGGAGGAGTGGGGCAGAGAAAACTTGCCCTCTTGGAAGTGGGGCAGCCAGAGAGAGCGCGGCAGAGGCGTGACTTCAGCTCAGCTCAGCTCCGCAGGCAACAGGCCCCGGCCCTCGCTGGCCCTCCAGAGGGCTGGCCACCCTTGGCTGCCTGCTGGCCTCCACCACGCCTGGCTTGTGGACCCTCAAGTGGCCAGGGGTGCTCTCACTACTCAGGACTTCTCTGGACTGGCACCTGCAACCTTCTGTGGAGGGCAGGGCTGGGCACTGCCCACCCTCCTGTGTGTGTGTGTGTGTGTGTGTGTGTGTGTAAGGCAGACGGTGCCTGGCTGGGTCGGGCCCCAACACACAGGTGACACTGACCTGTCCAGGGGTTAGCGGGGCTGTGAATCCATCCCAGGTAGTAGGCAGTAGTTTAATCATTCGTTTGTTTTTATCTTGGACTCATGTTAGATGCCCCGAGTAGTCCCTATATTGGGAGAAAGGTGAGATACAAATAATATAAATAATGAATAGTAATCATCATAGTAGGCCAGGCTTGGCAGGAGCAATATGATGCCTAAATGGAGTCCAGCACCTCGGGGGGCTCCTTGGCCCTGTGGGGGGCTTTCCAGGCAGCTTTGGGGGGCTGATGGCCTGGAGGAGTGACACTCTTGTAACGGGAGGAGGGAGGGCGGGAGGGTCCTGGTGGGCGAGGGGCTCGGCTCCCTCTTGCCTGTGCCAGAGCCGGGAGGGAGGCGTGGGTCTCTCGGACTTCTGCCATGGAAGTGCCCGGTGGAGCGACAAAGCCTTGGGGCAGTGGGCGGCGGGGGTCCGGGCACCCCCTGGCCCAGCAGGAAGTTCTGGCCATGGCGGCCTCAGCAGGCGGGTGGCTGTCTGTCTGTCTGGGGGGCTTCTCCCTGGGCCCGTGGCCTCCGTCCTGGCTGACACGCCGTTTGGACAGGTTTCCCAGCATGGTTTTCTTGACATGGGCACCGGGTGGGGGGTGGGTCACGGTTGGAAGAGACCACGAGGCTCACTGTGATTTTATTGCAATTTCATTGCTGTTTTAATTGTAAGCTTCTCAGGAACTTTGGTAATATTTCCATATGTAGATAAGTACATAAATAATGGATGGGTGAATAAATAGTCGGCCAACACCCACCAATAAACTCTGCTGGTGGGGTGCCCTCTTTCCATGGTTCCCTGTGTTGATCTGGAAGCTCCTTGGGGACCCCCCTCTCTCTCATTGACTCCCACAAGTGGTAAAAACAGAGGGGATGCTTTTCCTGAAGCTCCCGCCAGTTTGAGGGCAAAGGCGAACAAAGCCTGTAGGTGTGATAAGGCGAGAGTCTCCTTCTTGGGAGGTTTTCAAACAGAGGCTGGGTGGCCATCTGTCAGGAATGCTTTGATGGTTTATTCCTTCATGGCAGAATGGGGTTGGACTGGATGGCCCTTTGGGGTCTCTTCCAACTCTATGATTCTATGAAGAGAGCAGGTCCCTCCCCTCCTCCTCCTCCTCTGTACAATATTTGTGTGTTTACGTTTTGCCTCTTGGCAGGAATGACACAACACTGAGGAGTGTTCAGTGGGCCTCCTAAAACAGACCCCCTGTTTGCCCCTCTTATTGCCTAAGGGGCGGCTGCTCTCCAGTCCTTGTCTCCTCTGAGCCTGAAGTTTTCCTCCCCCTCAGCCTCAAATTGTTCCGGGCTCTCATCAGGGATGAAGATGAGGATGAGAAGCCATGGGGTGGGTGGGGGGCTTTGTTTCAGCACCTCTGAGCAGGGAAGCAGTAATATTAATGGCTGCCTTTTTTATGACCACACAACTGCCCCCCATCAAGGGGGGGGATGAGTGGAGGGACCATAAATCTCTGAGGGCAATTCCACCACCACCCCATTTACAGATGGGGCTAAACTGAGACTGGGGGCAGGTGAACAAGACACTGCATGGAACGGGCGGGCATGATGAGCCTAACTTGGCAAATGTTGAGGTGTGTGTGTGTGTGTGTGTGAAAATGTTTGCTTCCTTTGAAGTGACTGCTGGTGTGGCAATCTGCAGTGCAAGAGTGTTTGCAAGTGTGGGGGGTGAAGGGTGATTTTGGAGAGTGGGGGTCTGTACTTCTAAGGAAGAAATGCAAAGCCATATCTGTGCCCTGCCTGGTTGGTGCTTCTCTGTGTAAACTCTGCAAACTGCCCATGGAGCTACACAGCCCCCAAGGGTGGGTCACCCCAAAAGAGATGGGGAAGAGAAGGGGGAAGAGGGGAAGTGACGTCACCTGTGGGTCCTTCTGCCTCCACCCCCTGGCTGGCCATACATGACCCAGGCCCAAGGTGGCCTCTTGGCCGTGTCAGGTTCAGCTGCGACTTCCCCTAAGTGTGGGGCGGTCACTTGTGGTGCATGTGTGTGTTTGTTTAGTGTAGAGTTGCCAGGGGATCGTAAATCTCTGTTTAAGATGCTTCCGTTGCATAGTGCAGGTGCTTTGGTCCATGTTCACTGACATTTTGTGACAAACCCAGTGTCATTTTAATTTTGACGGCAAACATTTGCAAGTGGCTGTCGGGAGCTGCTCTCCACCATAGGCATGTTGGGCTCCAAAAGAGTGAGTCTCTGAGTTATCCTTGCCCACAAGCTGGGGGGGGGCAATGGGAATTGGAGTGTGTAAACACATCTGGATGGCACATAGTCAGGAAAGGCTTTTCGAAAGAAGGTGCCTGGAAGCAGGATGGGACCTGGTGGGATCTCATTCTGTCAGGAAGTTCTTCCTAATGTTGAGGTGGAATCTCTTTTCCTGGAGTTCGAACCCATTGCTCCGTGTCCTAGTCTCTGGAGCAGCAGAAAACAAGCTTGTTCCATCCTCAGTATGACATCCCTTCAACCTCCCTGGGACTGGTCAGAAAAATCCAGTATGGCTTCCACTCCCAAAAGCTCAGCCTAAGACAGTGCAGCGTCTGGTCAGCATGGAGATGTTGGGTGCTTTGCTAGAAGAAGAGGCCCCCATTTCTCTCCGAGGGCCCACGTTCCCCCAAGAGCCCCCCGGGGGAACAATCTGGCCCAGCGTTCATCTTCAGAACGGCCACTGCCCCATCCTCCTCAGTGTCTGAGCCTCACCCCACAATTCAAAATAACAGCAAACCAACAGTTCCAGCTAAACTCTCAGTAAGTTATACTATTAAAAGACAATTAGATCAGTTTTCATAGCAAACGACAACCAGGGATGTTAGTGTCTCCCATGTCAGTTGTGTGTGTGTGTGTGTGTGTGTGTTTGTGTGTGTGTGTGAATCTGTGTTTTAGTCAGAACTGAAAGGAGGCTACCAGGCTGCTGAAGCTGTCTGGCCAGAGACAGGGCAAAGCCTCCTGGGTGGCTCCTTTACAATCTGGACTAAAATCTAGCGCGGATGGACTGCCTCACAGACATTGGAGTCTCTGGATCAAAACACCTGCGAACTATTTCAGATTCCTTCCCTGCTCAAAGCCCCCCAAGCAGCTGGCCAGTCACCCCCAAAGGCCATCCAAACGCCAAGACCTTTGCCTGCTTGTGATGGGGGGGGGAGACCCCAGCAGACTTGGCCCAGCTTAGCCTCCAGGGACTCCCTCCCCCTTCCAAAGACCCCCACCTCACCCCTCAGCCCCAGCCACAACACAGCCCCCTTGACCTCCTCTTTGGCAAAGCCATGCCAGCCCCAGTCTTCTCCCTGGGGGTTCAGGTGCCACTCTCCCCCGTTCTGCATCACCTCCACTTGGGATGGTGGCGGGGATAAAGCAAAGCACCCCCTCCATGCCACGCACAGGACCCCTGCAGTGGCTCAGTGAGAAAGGAGCCTGGTAGCCGAGGCGGCCCAGGCAAGTACAATGGCAGCACACTTGCTACTGGAGGGGGCTTATGGGAAGCTCAAAAAAGTCCTCTCCCCCCCCAGCCAAGGAATGGGGCCAAAACCCTTCCCACCCCACTCCCCAGAACCAGCACTGCAGGCTTCCCTTTGCATCAAAATGCATGGATGGCACCTGATTCAGCTGCCCCCCACCACCGGCATTGCTGCTCTGCCAGGCTTTCCAGCCCCCCAATTAAGAATCCCTCCAGGACTGAATAGAACAGCAGCATTTCTACTAGTGCAGTGAGTGCACGTGTGTGCATAATATTCACGCACATGTACGGAGGAGGGAAACTCCTCCAGAACTTGCTCAGCGGCAGCTTTGCTCCCCCCCCCCCATTCTCCCTCCACACACTTTGCAGTCTCAGCCTGGAGGATTGTTGCCACTCAGTCAAAAGCATCCCCTTTTATTTTATTTTACTGTATTTCAACCACAGTGTACAAATCCCTCCACTCGTGAGTTCAGAGCCAGGGATTTGTGGCCTAATCTGTTGTTAACAGAGCTATTAGAGGAGACGCTTAAGTGACAAGGATCCCTGGGCCGTTGGCAGTATTTAGCCATCTTGCTCGGGGCAACTTGAGGGAAACAAATCTGCTGGCAGGAGGAGGCGGAGGAGCACCTCTGTGCCTCTCAGGAGGCCCTGACAGCCCAGCCCAGCCCAGGCAGGGGAGGGCCCAGATGGGGGGCACCAGGTGGGAGGCAGACAAGCCCCCCCCAGATCTGGGTAGGGAGGTAGATCCGGAGGGCATCTTGCAGGAGAGAAGGAGCAGGTCACCAAGGGGGGGGGAGAGAGAGAACCCCCCATTAAGTAAATAAATGAATAAACCTAAACCCCCTAGCCCTGAGCTGCTGTTTGTATTCTGCCAGAGATATTAACTGTAGAAAATCTGAGGTCAAGGCAGTGTCATATAATTTCATGGTTGAAGACGCTGGGCCTTTGCAGAGAAATGGCAGATAAGGCGTTCTGCACCAGAAGGGGAATGTCATCAGAGAGATTCGGAGCCCAGCTGGGACCAAGGAACAACCCCGCCCTCCCACCTCTGGCCTCCTCCTCCTCCTGAGGACAATCTGGGGAGCTGTGAGGAAGGCGGAGGAAGGCCACCACGGAGCCAAGTGGCCCATGGGGGGACGGGAGAGGATTCTGCAGGGAGGGATCAAGGCTCCCCTTTCCTTTCTGCCAGGAAGGGAGAAGCTGATGTGTAGGATGGCTACCATCTTTGTCATGACTGGGCCCAAGGTGCAGCCGATAAGGGTGGTCCCACGTGAATAGGTAATGGTGTTGACACTCCTGGAATGGAGAGCAAAGGATTATCCAGGCTCCTGTTTCCCCTGTGGAGGTGGTTGCACATTTTTGTCTCATGTGGATCATCTGCATTCAGTTCAAGGTTACAAAAATGGAGTTGCACGTGTGGTGCTCATGTGTATAATCATGCACATGGAGAGGCACACACATTGAGACATGGGCATGCAGGTGCACATTTGGTTGTGCATTCAGCTGTGAATTCCATTGCACAACATTGCCATTTAGCACAATCCGTGTGTGACTCCACATGGGGAGATTTACGTTGTGCAACCCCTACACTGTAGGGTCACAGCCATCATACATGTCTTGGTCTAAGCAAGAGAGAAAGACTGATGCTGCTTCTCTGGCCACACAGATTTCCCCCACAGAGAGGGATGGGAGGCAGATTTTTGGTTCTGCTGCTCTCCCCCCTGGTCTGGATGCCACACTGGAAATGCCCCCCCCCGTTTGTGTGGTGTTGAGTCAGTGCCCCCCCCCAGCCTCCCCCAGTCTCTCCACAAGCCAGAAGCTTCCCTGGGAGTGGGAGGCACTGAAGGATGGATTGCTGCCTGGTTGCACATTATGGAGCCAGCAGGATCAATGGTGCCACCATTCTTTTATTGGTTTTGCTCCTGATTGGCAGCCGAGGATCCACTTCTGTTCTCTCTGCTCAGAAATTGATTTGCGCCACTTAATTCCCAGTAAGTGAAGCACCAGAAAACGGTGAGCCTCCTTGCTTGAGAGGGTGCCCTCTGATGCTGAGCGCATCAAAGAGTCTCTTGCAGGTTCAGCACATGATTAGTGGCTACGATGCCTGCTGGGATGCTCAGCTGGTCTCCTTAACAGGATCCCCTCAGCTGCTGTGGCACATGTACCAGGATCACACACACACACACACACACACACACACCCCTGTGGGATTCCTAACAAGGGTCCTCGGAGATGAGGCCTCAATTGTGCAAGTGAGGCCAGTGATGGAGGGGGGCAAACAAGCCCAGCATCCCTTACCATCAGCTACTGACAGTCAGAGCTGTTTGGCAGTGGAACGCACTCCCTTGGAGCGTGGTGGGGTCTCCTTCCTTGGAGGTCTTTAAACAGAGGCTGGATTGCCATCTGTCGGGGATGCTTTGATCGGGATTTCCTGTGTGGCAGAATGGGGTTGGACTGGATGGCCAATGTGGTCTCTTCCAACTCTACAATTCTATGATTCTATGGTGGATATCAGGCTGCTGAGAGCTGGAATCCAACAGTATCTGGAGACCCACACCATGCCCACCCTTACACAAACACATGAACATGTGCAAATGAAGAGAAACCAAGATATACAAACCTCAAGGAATGAAAGAGAGAGGAAGAAGGTAAGTACCAATGGCATCTTGGTGAAGAAACTGGAGAAGGCGAAGGTAGACAAAACATTTCCTTCTGGCAATGCAACCGAGGAATCACCTGTCCAAGAAGTTGGGGTGACACCTGCAAGAACAAAGGCCAGCACCTCGACACACACACACACACACAAGTCCTGGAGACTTTCCTTTGCAACACAAACCATCACTCCCCCAACCAGCTCTCCCATGTCCTCCTCCTTTGCCCTCTGTCATAGAGGCCATTGGCCCTCAAGGAGCAAAACCCAGATTCTGCCAGACCCCCAGAGGTCTCTTGCCTTCCCGTCACCTTTCGGTTTATTGTGGCCTTGCTTCAGGCTTCACAAAGGACAGGGACTCATGGAAGAGTGACAGAAGCCCTGCTGGCTCTTCTTAGCGGGAAGGTCAGGAGGTTTGGCAGGCAACCTTCCAAGTTTGGTAAACTTTGTTGCCAGATGAGATAGAATTCGTTTGTCCAGGCTATAGGCCAAAATAAAATAACCACCCCAAAGCAGCATAAAATAAGACACCAAAGTGATGCAGCACAAAAAGTCAGTTAGAAAGAAGAGTTTGCTGCAGTCGGCCAGCCTCTTTGCCCCCCCCCTTCTCACCCCCCTTCCACTGAATCCTGCCCTAATTTTGGAGCAGGGATTAAAGTGGGGGGGGGGCTGTGTCCTCCAGTTTTTACTTTCCTCCTATAAGGTGTCTGGGTCTCTCCCCCCTCCTCCCCAAAAGCAAGTGCTTAAATCTGTTGGAGTTTAATATTCCGCTCTGTTAGTAGGAATTCAATTATCCCTGAAGATTACACAAAGATTATCAAAGTTGTAAACAGCCGAATATGCTCCAAGATCAATGAAGCACAACAAAAACCATATTTAACAGGAAGGAATAAAAGTATGAAGGTGCCAAACAAACTCTGACAAGCCAGCTGAGTGTGGCACCGCCGCTGTCAGGCTGAAGGTTAGAAAGTAATTGAAATCTGGGTTCCTCGACTGCACAATCCAGCCCAGCACACGGTGCAGCCATGGGGAGAAGTTTCCCAGGCTGCTTCCCTTCAATGGATTAGAGAAATTCACCCGCCTGGATCAGGCCCTAGCATTGGATCTGCATTTCCGCCTCCCTACCCGAGAGGAGGGGTCCAGGTTGGGTTGGGCGGAGGCAGCCTCAGCTGGGATTTCTATTGCTAAGTCCCAGCTGGAGGAAACCCCCTGAACCAATGGCTGAATGGTGAGTCTACATATGGGCACACCCTGTGGATTTAATGGTCGTATCCCATGGGGGCTAAGAAGAGGTTCCAGGCCCCCATCTTTGTCTGACCACAAGCAAGAACACCATGGAGGGGTCTGGAAGGCAGGTCAATGTGGGGGAGCAGAAAGGGAATCAAGGGAGGGGTCTTCTCCCTGCCCCTCCAGGGGAGTTTCATCTTCTGGCAGGGTTAGAAAGGGGTCAGGGGAGAATGGGTGGGTGGGCTCACCTGAGGGGCACAGCCTCTCCACAGAAGGAGAACCCAACAGGTGCCAGTGGTAGAACATCTGGACGTTGCCCAATGGTGGGCTGCAGAAAGCCCCCTTCAGGAAGCAACAGAAGGTTGTTTCTGGACCTGCTGATGCACAGCCCTCTCCGAGGGGCCAGCCTTTGCTTCAGACACACAGGGGCTGGGCGTCATGAGGGAGGCCAGGCACTGGTTCTTCTAAGCCCAGCACTGCCTGCTGCTCTTAATGCAGCCCTGGCTTTCCAGTTTCTCGGGTGGTAGTGGTGTGCATGTCTTCCATATCAGTGGGTCTGACTCTGGAGATCCCTCCTCCAAAGGTGGTAGATGCTGCTTTGTTGGAGGTTTGTAAACAGGGGTTGGGTGGTCACCACCTCTCAGGGAGGCTTTACCTAAGTAATCCCTTCACCAGCACCATGGGGTAGGACTATATGGCCCTTGGAGTCCCTTCCAACTTTGTGATTCTATGACTGAACCAGAAATCTGTGTGGAAAGCAGGCATGAAAAGCAGTTGAGAAGGATGAGAGTTTCACTTTGAGGCAGGGAGGCTGGTTCCTAAGACCTGTGCACCCTCCCGCCCTCTTTCCTACCTAAAAAGAGATGGGTTTTTACTCCTGAGCTCCTGGGTTCCTAGGGCTGTCTGGGGCTGCCAACAGATAAATGTGTCCTATTTGCATAGGAACATGCGCACCTGAACTCTTGGCAGGTATGAGATCAAGGTAAGGGCAGCTGTCACCAAGGGAGAGGCCGCAGGGCAACTGCAGGGCCCATGTTCCCAAAGATGCCTGGCATGGATCATGTTCCGGCTATGAGGACTTTGGTGGCCAGGCAGGAGCCACCTTCCAGGAGAGAGCCAGGAGGGGTCCAGCGTGGGCCGGGGTGTTCCTGGCCGGCCATGGGCTGGCACGGCCCTCAGCATGAGCTAAGCCGCTGCACGAAACACGCCATGGCTGTTGCTCTGACAAGGAGACTTAGCCAAGAAGTCCTGAACTCCCCTGTGTGTTCTGGCCCTTGTCCTGCCCTCTCTCCTTCCTCCAGTCTGCTTATCACATCTCATGGCTCAAGGTGGCTAGCATGCCTCTTACGCCCACAAGAACAGCCCTGTGAGGTAGGCCAGGCTCAGAGAGAGCGGGGGGAAACTGCCCCAAAGTCACCCATTGAGTTTCATGGCTCATTGTGGACTAGAACCTTGGCCTCCTCGGTTCCAGTCCGACAGTCTTTAACCACTAGGAAATAATGATTGATCCCTTCTCCTCACATTTTAAAAATCAGCTTTTGAACAGATCCATCATATCAGACCTCTCACCAGCCATCCTCTTATTTCTGTTGTGGATAATAGAACATTCAGTTGGTAAATTTATCCTATGAAGAGCTTGGCTGCAGAAATTGGGTGCAGGAGTTCATTGGAATTACCTTGAATTGATGATTTGACAGTTTAATGGCTTTTAACTTTTGGCTCTGTAGCCAGGCAGTCTGCTGACCTCATAAAGTTGAGAAGGGAGTGTTTGTGTTTCTTTATTTAAACCTAAGAAGACAATTTAATATTTAAGCCTCTCTGTCTTTCTGAATATGTGTTCATTTCTATTCTGAATCTGTGTATATCAAGATGTATCCTTGAAGACATTTGTTGCTTATGTTTTAGTAAAGTAAAACAGTTCCTGAGCAAAAGGCTGTGTTTGTTTCTTTACTCTGATGCCTGGAAAGCAAGACTCTGCTACATTTCTTCTTGCTGCCTGAATCTCTTTATATGCTCAGAGGTTTAGTGTACTTCCATGACAATTTCTGCCCCTGGGCTGTACACATTTGGGATTTTAAAAATTTAAAATCTGAATCAAGCTAAAATAAAAGCTCACTATTTCCCCAAAGAAGACATTCAGGAAATATTAAGTGTGTGTGTGTGTGTGAGAGAGATGCTTCCTAGAGCTACCGATAATTTTTTTTATCATACAGCTATTCCTTCATAGCAGATTTCCTGTAGAAAGAAAGAAAAAGATGGAAGAAGCAAATGGAAAGAGAAATGGAAGACAAATGCCACCTGGACAACTGGAGCAACACACACCCCTTGCAAAATATTGTATGTTTGGTCATGTAGGGCAGCAACCTCACTGACCTCCAACTTTCCCCTCCATCAGCAGTGAAAAAGAGTCACTCAGCATTAAAAATTACAAGGTGGGTCTTGTTTACAACTTTACGACCCAAGTGTCACCCTCCTCCTCCTCCAATTAATATCATGCATGTACATGAGAAGTGCATGTTCACATGTGTTCCTAGCCTTCCCTCTGTCTCATAGGGCAACCAAAGGTGGCGGTAAGGCAGCGAGGGAGTAGTGGAGGGGAATTTTGCTTGCTGCTGCGTAAGGCAATAAATCAGCTGCCCCACTGTGCCTGGGACCTTCTGAAATTGGCTAAAATGGGGCATTTGGACAGCTGCTCAAGAGACACCGTAGCCTGCCTGCCTCCTTGCAGAATAGGCTGGTACAGATCACACTGGCTGCCCAAAGCCTGTCTGTGCTCTTCGAGTTAGTCAAGCAGAGAGGAGCAAGAAAGGAAAGGTTTTGGATGCTGTGAGCTGGCTGCCCACTCCTACGCCTGCGTAATCCCTAGGCACCCGTAAGCTACCTTTGTGTGCTGTGCTGCTCTACTGCTAGTTCTGAGGAGGCCCAAAGAAGTCACGGGGAAGCTCAGGTAAAGCGGTATTTGAAGGCTCCAGAGCTTTCTGCCTGTGCTTGGTCTTGCGTAACCCAGTCAGTCTTCGTTCTGTGTCCGCATCCATAAACTGGGCTTTTGTACTGTGCTGCTTCTCACTGTTGCTTCTGGGTAGATGTGCACAGGAAGATGATCCGATGGCCTGTGGGCATATGTGAATGCTCCCGTAACTTGCTGCCCATGCTTACTCCTAAGTAATTCAGACCTCCTTTCTTGTGACTAGATTCCTGGCATAGGGCAGCATGGAGTGTGTACGTTGGATGGATCATCTCTCCCATGCCCCCTGTGTTTATGCACTCATGGTGTTCATTTTCATTGGGCATGGAAGCTTTTGCTGGGACAGGCGAGCACGTGGCCGTAAAAGAGTGAATCTGCTCAAATGCTGAGGTGTTCATAGACCTCGTAGTGTGGCGGAGTCTCCTTCTTTGGAGGTTTTTAAACAGAGGCTGGATGGCAGAATGGGGTTGGACTGGATGGCCCTCGCGTTCTCTTCCAACTCTGTGATTCTATGATTCTCTGCGCCTGCCTCCTCTCCATCTGGCTCTGGGCTGCTGAGGAACCCAAGGAGGCAGCCTCTCTGCTCAGCCCTTGCCTCCCCACTACTACCCCAGGGAAGGAGGGGCACCGGCCAGACCCCTGCCCTCTCTTTGTAAAATTCTCTGACTGAGGCACAATGATTGCCCAGTATTAAAAAGTCTAACCTGGCAGTGACAGGTGTGGTGTGCACAAACCATTCCTCAGCTACGGCAGACTGCTGGCCGTACAGACACATCCTCTTCCTTCTCCCTCCTGGCTTTTTCTGGGGCAGGGAGTCTTCTTTGCTGGAACCAGAGGCCATTCATGGGGTGGCCTGGCTAATTCCATTTCCCGCCCTCCCCACCTCACCATGGGTCTATCGCTGCTGCTGCTGCTGCATGATGCATCTCCCCTTGGCCTCCCCCACCAATCTCTCCCCTCCGTCTCCCCCTCATCCTCACCCCAGGGTGTGATTGTGCCCCTGATGGCCGCCTCACCTTCCCCCTCTTTCCTCCCTCTCGCATGGGATCCAGCCAGCTGCTGTCCCTTCCCATAATATATTGCTGCTATAATGCTGAGCCTCCCAGAACAATGAACTTTACAGGGTGGAAATACCAGCCGCCTGTTTTGCAAACTAAACATAATTTGTATTTGCAATCAGATTTGTGGTTGCTGCAGCTGGTGAGTGATGGTGGCAGCAGCGAGAAAGAGAGAGAGAGAATGTGAAAACGAAATGAGCAGCCTGAAACTGTGCATGTGTGTGTGTGTCCATGCATGCATGCACTGTGTGCCCGTAACTCTATGGTTCATGGAATTGCATGGGTTTTTTAAGGGGATGAACATGGTATTATTAGTAGTACTATATCATCAATGCTGTATCATCATCATCGCCGTCATCAATATTTCCCCTTTCCCCCCTAACTGTGATCTGAGGTGGCTTCACCCTTCCCTCAGCACAATGTTTTGTGGATGGCCACCTTGCTCCAGAAGAAGAGGCGATAAAGTAGGCAAGAACGACACCTGAGCTGGGGGGGGGCATGCAGACGGGGGTCTTTCTGCCTGCTTGCAGAGACAACAGAGAAGCCCTCCTTTCCCATCTGGAAACATTTGCATTGCACAGTCAATTTACAAAACTGGAGGAAGGAAGAAAAGCAATGATTTTAATGTCACTAATGGGATATTTGCAGAGTTCCGGCCCAGGGCGGCTGAAATCGTTTGCATTTTACACAACATTTGCCCTCCACCAACTGTGTGAAATACTGTGAGATACAGCAGTGATTATCCCAAGGCCAGGGCAGGCATGGCCACGGGCCAGAGCAGGCTCTTCCCTGCCCATCCGGCCCAGGGGTTTTCAAGTGGCAGAGAAAAGCTCTTCCAGTTCCCTGCTACTGGATTCTGTTTGAACTGGAGCTGTGTGTGTGTGTGTGTGTGTGTGTGTTGAACAGGGACCTTCTGATGCATGTAAAGCAAGTGCTCTCGCTCTCAGAAAGGATCCCGCCTCTTGGCTGGCTGGCTGGCTCACTCCATCTGTCCACAAGGCTGCTGCTTTCCATCTTCCTCCTCCACCTATGTCTAGGTGGGGAACTGCTGCTCTATGGCTGCCGTCCTGTATAGAATGAACTGAACTGGGCAGAAGCCTTGAATTGCATTTTGGGCTGCTGTCTTCTCTGCTCCCCTTGTGAGTAAGTCCAGCTGAATGCCAGTGGGCTCAGCTCTGAGTAGACTTGCCTTGGGGCTGCTCTTGTTGGGCAGCAGCTGGTGCCGCTCCTTTCTAAACACAGCCGGACTTGCTTCTGAGTAAAGATGCACGAGATGCACTCCTCAAATCCTATGTCCTGGGGCACAGAAAAATCTAGGGCTGATCTAGAAGAGAGGCAGAGAAACACATGGGGTGGGGGTTTCAGCCCCCCGGACATATTTGCAGACTTCAACCCCTACCTTGTTGTTGTTGTTGTTGTGTGTGCCTTCAAGTAGGTCTGAAAACACCAGGGCCCACCTTTCCTCTTCCGCCCTATTGCCTTCCTGTCTCACTCCAGGAGGAGGGGGAGTAGTGTGTGTGTGTGTGTGCGTGCACATGTGTGTGAAAGAAGCCTGCAAGGTTCCCAGAGCAGCCAATTAAGGCAGAGCCCTTTGCTACGGCTGCCTCTGCATCTCCCCCAAGCAGGGAGGCATCTCTTCTCTACTGCCCCATGCCCAAGGATCTCCCCCCCCCGTGCCTTCATCCTGCCTCAGATGCTCAGTTCTTTCCCCAGAGGTGGGTGGTGCTGTTCTCATGAACAGCGTATCGTCTCACATCTGGCACAACCCAAGGCTCAGCTTCTCTGGATGGTTGCAGCATTAATTGTGACTGAAGGCTTATCGGTGCCAATATGCAGAACTTATGGGGCCGGGCCAGGGAAGGGGAGCTCGCATCATCCATGTTCAGGGGGTCCCTCCCTGCAGCCCACTGGGTTCCTCACAGTCCCAGTTTCTGCACCAGATGCCTGCTGTACACAGAGTACATTGGCCAAAGCCATAAGAGCTGCACCCAGCTAGCGTAGACCTACTGAATCAATGAGGCTTGCATAAGTGTAGACTTACCAGTCAACCATCCATCAAGTGCAAAATCTACTCTAGTTGGCAGACCTCTGCCTCTGTTGTTTCCTTCCCAGACTAAATGCTGGAGGAGGGGGAACTCTGGGAAGAGAGAGAGAGAAGCCCCCTCCCCACTTTTCCAGAATATTCCTGAGAAGGTGCAACACCCAGCTCACCCCCACAACACAGAGCTTGGAAAAGTTTCCTTTCAGGGGACTATCATTCCCAGAATCCTTACCGTCCACACTGGCTGGGGCACCAGGGGAAGCCAGATCCCCAAGGGGAGATTTCCCACGCTAGCTCTGTCCTGACAGCCACGGGTGGGGTGGGTGTCTCCCAGGCAAAGTGTGACCAGCCGCTGCTCTCCCGTCTCTTTCCACAGCCACAGGCTCACAAGTGTGTGTGTATGTGCGTGTGCCCGTGCACGCGTGTGTGCATAAGAGAGAGAGAGCAAGCCTAAAAGGCCACTTTGGGGATCACACTCCCACCCTACCATTGTCCTTGATTGTGTATGTTGATGTTCCACCCTTTGGTGAAAAGGGGTCCTAAATACGTAAATGTTGTTGGTCGTTGATGTTGTTGTTACCTTACCACAACACACACACACACCTGGAAGCTTTGCTTCCCTTGCCAAGCGAAGTGCCAGGAGGGGCCATGTGGGTGGGGGTCTCCCCTCTACCTGGCCTGGCCTCCTTGGCACCACCCTGCCTCCCCCTCAGCCCCAAATCTCACCGTTTCTCCCCCTCCTCCTATTTGCTCCTTGCTGTAATCTGCATATTATCAACCCAGCAAAAGACTCCACAGGAAGGCCTGACAAATGGTGCCCATTTTTTTACAAACACCTTCCTTGCACTCTCCCCTCCTTGCCTGGCTTCTAATTTGTGCTGGCATTATAACTATGCATCAATAGACAAGCAATATTATGTTAAGAACATGATAAAATGCCAGCAGCTTCATAATGGCACCAGCCAAATGGTAATTTCTGCTTCAGAAATTGGTCATTTATTTTGCTGGTCCGTTTCTATGTTCAAATTAGATGAAGTTTAATACACTGTAAAATTGAACGTATTCTATCCTTTTCAACCACCCTGGCATGTGTGCCGCATGATTTATGGTTCCCGCAAACCTTCAGATGTTAAATAACCTCCGTCTTGAGGTGTTGCCTCTTTGTGCCAAGTGCTTTAAGTAATGGGCGGGCAAAGGTTTTATGAGCTCCCTCTTCCCAGTCGCCACTTGCCTGTGCCACATCTCAGGAGGCAGGAACATGGCTTAACACATTAGATGGAGTTTTAAAAGCAGCCATATTAATTGGTACATTAATTCCCTCCTATTAACTATAATTGGTAGGGAAGCAATTCTTTCCCAAGCAAAGGGCCCTAATTTGTGATTTACAACTTTAATAGTGCCACAAGAAAATAGCTGTTGCTTAAAACTGGGGAGCCCCTCGCTCCCCACCTCAAGAAGGTGATTGAGGCTGGGTGAGATCCGGGTGGGAAGAAAAGCTCAGCCTCCCCCGAGCCAAGCTTGCGGCTTCAGCACTTTGTTTTAAAACTGTTTTATTCTTGGGTTGCTTGTTTACTTACTGATGTCTGCCAATCACCTTGAGTTCATGTTCTTTTTGGTAGAAAGGTGGTATAAAATGTAATGATGAATAAACTGGAAATGGCGGGGGGAGAGAGAGAGAAAGTGGATGTGTCCTCTTCCAGGCAAGGAGGTCTCACTTTTCCTTAGGATATTTCTTGCTTTTCCAGTTGTTGGGAAGCATTTGTGTATATAACTGTAGCAACAATACCTGCTCGCTTCTCACCTGGAGTCATACTGTGTCCAGTTCTGGCCACCACAGTCCAAGAAGGATATTGAGAAGCTGGAAGGTGTTCAGAAGAGAGTGACCAAGTGGATCAAAGGTCTGGAAACCACCAGCCCTAGGAGGAATGGCTCAGGGAGCTGGATACGTTTACTTTGGAGAAGACAAGACGAGGAGAGCCGTCTCTAAATAGCTGAAGGGAAGATGGCGTGAGCTTGTTTTCTGCTGCTCCAGATTGTGCGATACAAACTAGTTGATTCCAGTCACAAGAAAAGAGATTCCACTTAAACGTTAGGAAGAACTTATGTACTGTAAGAACTGTTTGATAGTGGAATAGGCAGCCTTGGAGGGTGGAGGACTCTCCTTTTTTGGAGGTCTTCCAGTGGAAGTTGGATCATGCCCTCCTGTGCCAGGGATGCCATGGCTGTCGAGGGTGGCAGAGAGGAGCAAGGCGGCAATGAGCCCCAGAGACTGTGGCAGGCTCCCATGAGCAGAACCCTCCTCCTTCTCTCTGCCCGTCTTACTCCTGGCCAGGGAGTGTGCAGGACACCCTGACACACTGCTGGTGTGATGTGTAAAGCGAGAGCAGGAGCCGCTCTGCCTTTCTCCAGGTGTTCTTGGACTGCAGTTCCCGCCAAGCCCCTGGCCAGATTAACTAATAATGGTGGAGAGTTCTGGGAACTGCAGTCCAACAACTTCTAGAGGAGCTCATGGTCCCCTGGCCTTGAGAAATGCTGTGCGCGCAGTTGGGAATGCTCATTCCCCTGCGTACTTACTGGTGGGGTAAGGCAGCCCAACGGAAGGGCTGGTGGTGGACTTATCACAAATGTTTAACTATGTTTTAGTTCTTGTAAACTGGCTTGAGTCTCAAACTGGGGAAAAGGTGGGTGGGAAATTAATAATAAATTATTCTGCTTTGTGGCAGTGATGCCTCTCATCCCAGGGAGCTGAGCTGCTGTGCTGGGCCACAGAACTGCAACCACAACCTGCCCAAAGGCTGCCAGAATGGTGTTGGGAGTCCGGCTTCTGCAAGAGATGGGCCAGTTGTCCATTTGGCCGGGACCAAAACCTGACACTGGCCTGTGTGAACTGCCATGAAAGAGAAAGAGAGGGAGGGAGAATGAAAAAGGGGAGGGGGAGAGAGGGACTGCTGCAGACCAAGCAAGTGGCAGCAGTGTGAGATGGGACCTGCAGTCCCAATCCAAGGGTGGGGGGAGGGAGAAGGCGAGTGAGAGGGAAAGCGCCCTGGACTGACCGGATGAAGAGCAAGTGTCTGCAGTGCTGCACACGTGGTCTTGATCCAGCGTAGCATGGCTGGAGAGACTAGAGGTCAGTCCTCCCCCCCCCCGCTAACACTGAAGGATGAATGAAACATAAGAGGGCATCTTATGAAGGGCATCGCACTAAGATGGAGAGCAAGGAGTTCATGGATGGTCCCTATAAATGCATAATCTGTCTCATTCCAGAAGCTCAGCCCAAGAGGCAGACCTGCAGGGCTCTCTTTGCACCCATGAGAAGTTCTGCATGCCAGCATATGGGAGATAAGGCAGAGACAGGCAGGTGGACACCCAGAGAGAGAGAGAGAGAGAGAGAGAGAACATCACACACACACACACACACACACACACACTTTATTGTAGTCTGTGGTAGTAATGGAGAGCAGGATGCATGGGATCCCTGGCTCTCCGCTCAGGTCCGGGACCTCCACCCGCCGGGACTGCCTCAGAATCAGTTGGAGCACTAACCCACCCTTCCCTGAAGCACCCAATCAGGGTCTGAACCAAATCGGGTGGTCTGTGTGGATCCCTAGTCAGGACCATAGAGATGCTTTGCTCTTAACACGGCTCTCTTCTCCTTCTTGTAAATCCTTTTTCTGCAGCCTTTTATCTCCTTGATATATTTACATGGAGTGATTACTGCCAGTTTTGGTGCCCTGCTTCAATCTCACGCAAATCCCCTATCTGGAAAGTTTGCATATTGCCATTTATCAGGCTGGTATTGACTCAGATCAATTTACAACGACAATTCTGGGGGGGGGGGGAAGAGGAGAGAAGAGGAAAGAAGTGGAGGAGGCCTGGCCTGGCCTCCACCACCCCTCCCAGTTGCTTGGGGAAATGATTCTGGGCTTCCCTGGGAAGGGGGCCGGGAGGAGGGGGAAAGCCCCCCTCAGTCTCGCCCTTGAACTGAGGGGGCGGTGTGGGCGATCCTTTTACAATTCAAGTGGGGATGTGGGGGGAAGCAGGAGTAAAGCATAGCAGGAATTGCATGCTGGGAGAGTGCAGTGGTTTGGTGCAGCACTTGTGAAAAGCATAAGTACTCTGGGAACTGGCCATTGTCACTTTCTGTTTCATAAAAGCTATCCTGGAATAGAGAAGGAAGGGGGAATCCCTTTAGCATCTAAGAAGCCTCTAGAGCTGGCTTCCATGTGTGTTGGGGTGGGGTTGCATTAGCAGCCAATGTGGAGATTCACCTGTGGAGGAACAAGAAGAACTAGAAGAAGGAAATAAAACCCGGAACAAAAAGGCTGAGGCTGAGATCTAACTCTCTTCGCGTGGAGTTATGCTCTGACTGAAGGGCCACGTGTGTGGAATGGCAATGTTGCACTAGCAAATGTGTAACGAAAGCCACAATCGCATGCTCAGCCGAGTCTGCAACCAAAGGTGTCCCACTACGAATTTCACCGAGGCAGAGAGATAGACATCGGCCAAGAGTGAGCGTCCATGTGTGTAACAGTAGTACAGGTGCAACTCTGATTCCATGACCTCCAACTGAACGCTGAGGTTGCGCATAAGAGAAAAATGTCCAAGCACTTGGGGAGGTGAGCAGTTTACACACCCAAGAAACCCACAGGATTCCAGACCCAATACGCATCCAATACTGGAATGCAAGAGAGAAGGAAAAAGAAAAATAAGCAAACAAATCTAATAAAATAAAATAAAAAACCCACTAGAAATATAAACAGAGAGTTACAAGAGCCAACTGGAGCATGAGACTATTGTAGTGAACAAACTGATACATGACAGGAACCAGACAAACACAGTTCAATTAGCATCTTTCTCAGTTGTGTACAGTTTGTTGTAATAATCAAACAGAAAAATATAAAACCAACACCAAACCTGTGGGATGGTAGAGAAGAATAGTGGAAGTTAACAACCACACAGCCTCCAGTGGGGGCACGAATGGCGCCTTTAGGAAGCACCACGAAGCCTTGGGTGTCGACAGTCGAATCCTAACAGCCAAAGGTTGTTAGTGACATTTCTTAAACAAGGGGAACCCTTTATGGATTTTTGGTGAATAAACAAAAACAACTTGATGGTTTTTGGTTTTGATGATTAGAAAGCATTGATTATGGAAAGAAGAGATGTTAGAGAGAGAGTTATGAAGAATTAGCACATGTATCTCTCTGAAAGGAAGATAATCAGAGAGCTCTAGGAAAGAACCACAACTAGCCATCTTTTTTCTTCTCTTTTTCTTTACCTACTTTGTTTCTTTCCTTTTATTATGAAATTTAATGTACTTTTATAAACTGTAATACATTAAAAAATCTAACTCCAGATCATTTATGAACATGTTAAAATGGCCTGTCCCAATTCAGATCCCAGAAGGATGCCACTGCGCATATCCTTCCCTTGTGAGTAAAGCTATTCACTCCCATCCCCTCTTTCCTGTTTGTAACACATTTCTCCTCTTACCCCATCCTGGCTGCTCAGGAGTCTTTGGGAGGGACTTTGCTGGAAGGACAAAAAATAGCAGGAAATCTAACTAAAGCAGAAGTTGAAAAGTTGGCCGCCCTTCCATGGAGCTGTTCCTGTGATCTTGTTCTCTGGCTCAGCACTTTGGCAGGGGGAGGCGGAGTGCGGATGGGGTGGGTGGGGGGCACTTTGCCGCAGACCCAGAGCTAGGAGGGGCCATTACTTGAGCATTGCTTGCTTGCCTTGATGCAATTTTGGCCGCTCCTTCCCTGACCTTTCCAGGGAAGCTTTCGGCTCTTGGTTGAGCTTGGGAAGGATTTGAATTGCATATCATGGTGGAAATGATTTCCTCTAGTGAAGGTCCTGCTCTTCTGACAAACTGGAAGCACTTGGCAGGTCTCCCAATGGTGGAGGTGGTCCTGGGATGTGTGTGCGTGTCCGCTGGGGCTGCCTATGTTTGGCTGCCAAGGTGCCCCACATGCCCTCCCCTTAGAATAATAGAATCTTGGAGTTGGAAGAGACCACAAAGGCCATCTAGTCCAACCCCCTTTGGGCTATAGGAGGTGTTGGTGCCACTGCCGACGGCTCTCACTGCAGAGACTGCAGGGATGTGGGTGCCCAGCCCACACGGGAGGTCCAGCCATGCCCCAAGAGGAGAGATGGCCCACCACTGGCAAGGCAGAGAAGGGGGGAAGCTGAGCCCACTCTCTGGGGGCAGGCATGGTGCCCTGCTCTTTGTTAAAATGCACCAAAGCCCATTGAGGAGCGCTCCCAGCTGTAGCCACAAATGGTGCTTTTCAGTTTATGGCCTGCTTCTCCCCATTTCACCTCTTCCCTCTTAAAGTGTGTCCCAACAGGATGCACACATACACACACAGAGAGAGAGAGACCATGCAGGAGTGTGGTTGTACATGTATGTCCTAAGCTGAGGCTTCCCGTATTGTCTTTCCAGCCTTCTGCAGAACCATTTCACCTCCAGAGAGTAACATCTGCAGAGAAGCTGCATAACTGAAGAGCTGCAAGTTAATTAATTCAAGAGAGTCACTGTTCCATAACATTTTTTTAAAAATCTGCATGGAAAGACTGAACTGGAATTAGCTTGTGCCAAAAAGTGTCTCCCTGGGGGAAAGGAGGGAGTGCAAATGGATGGGATGTTTTACATAAAATCCGACCCGTTCCTTGCAAGAGCTAACAACATCGGAGAAAGAGATCTGCATCACTCACCCAACCAGGGCTTGGAAAAGTTGCTTTCTTGGATCGCAAGTCCCAGCCACATGGACAGGCTACTTGGAGGTTCCTTGGAGCTGCCATCCTCAAATGCATTTCCCCCAACCTCTGCACCCAATTGGCTCTGCCTGAACTATTTTTTCCCCCCACTAATGATCCCCCACAAGAATAAATTATCAAGAGGATAAACTCTTTTTATTGCAATGTGGATTCCCCAAAGCCTTCTCCTCAACATCCACCTTCAAGCATGATCCTACATCATGCTTGTGTAGAGTAAATCTACATCCACGTAGTAGTTAAGTGATGCAACCGAATGTGGATCTGCAAAAGTGCAATGGCTGTTTCTGAAATCCTAGAGGATCAAGTGGCAAAGGTCCCAAGGGGTATTTCTGCACCATCCAAGGATGCACCATATGATGTGCAATGGTGACCTTTGCAGTATTCCGTGTACACAACTGTGAACTGAACACACCACGACCAACAAAGTGCAACGTGTGTGTGTGTGTGTGTGTGTGACTTCAGCAGGATGTCAGCCCTTATTTGCTTCCTCACTTTCCACCTACAGCCTTGTGTAGTTAAGCAATGCTTGCTATTGTTAAGACAATCCTCCCCAAAAGCTTGAGACCAGAGCAAGCTCCCTCCTCTTTCCAATGGCGCCGGATGCTTTGCTGTCACCTAGTGGTGATCCCTCTGTTCCCCCCAAACTATTTTGCATCAGGATGGAGGCCCAGCCCAGTGGACAGACAGACAGACAGTGGCTCCTATTTGCCTGAGGGCAGAATCCTCTTGGTTTGTCCCAACTAGAGTAGGCCCATAGAATGAATGAATGGTTGCAAGTAAACCCATAGCTAAATCCCATAGATTCAGTGGGTTTATTCTGGTTAGGACTCCCCATAGGATTTTGGCCTCTATCTACAGTCTAGATTGATTGGTTTTATATTTTTAAAATAAGTCTTCCTGCTCCATTGTGGCTGCAGTTCTTTTCCACTGGTGCAGAAGCCTTTTGTCTAAAGACCTCCCAGGACTTGCTAAATTTCTGGCTGTGGAAGAGGCAGGACATGTACACATTGCCAAGGAAGAAGCAGCTGGAAGCTTTTCTCTTCCATCATGGGCACATGTGATCGATGGGGAAGCCTGCTGGCGACAGAGAGGCCAGAAGCCCCTCCCTGGTCAGGGAGCCTCCTGGGACGCATAACGGCATTTTCAGTGCACTGGATGAAGGTCCTTCTCTTGAGGAACCCAGAACTCGGATGATGCCCATTCAGGCTGCTGGATCCTGACTCTGTTGTGCTTACAAGTGAGACAATTGCAGCAAAATGCTGGTGTGGAACTTGTTTTCCTGAATGCTATTTATTTGATATCCATGCGCTCGCCATCTCTCAAGGCCTCCACCGCTCGGCTTTGCTAAGCTGAGCTTTCATCACTCGCCTGCCAGTTCTGAGTCCTTGGCTGCACCACCCTGATCCCATGAAGGGTTTTCCTCCAGGCCACCCAGATCTTGGACACACTGGGGAGCAACCAACACCCTCCTCCACCTCCCCATATTTCCTAATAGGAGGAGAAAGCAGAGGAGAAGAGGGAACAGGTGGGAAGGGAGAAGAGAAACTGAGCCTATTTCAGAAAAAAAAGTCAAAAATTCTCTGACTCCGACATGTTGCTACTTTGTGAAATTTGACTTTGAAAATGAATAGTTAACCACCTTCCTGTTTTTCATGTGATTGTTTTTGCTATCTCTTTGCAAAGACCTCCCTGACTCCTGATGGAATCAGTATAATTAGCACAGAAGCTGGCATGTTGCTGTCAAACAGGATCTGAAGTGAAATATTCAAAAGTAAAATTGGTGAAGGATCATTTGTAGCAAATGCAGGGATGGCAAATTCCTTTAGGCTCAAAGTGTTGGCTTGGAGGGCATCTCGTTCAGGGAGGCAGCCTCTTCCTTTTGTTTAGGGTGGGAGACCTTCATGGGGGGCTCCCATCACCTGTGAAACAAGCATTCAATTAAGTGCTCATAATGAATGCACCCTGGGAGCCTTGTGGCTGGCTGGGTGTGCAGGTCGCTTCCTTCCTTCTGATCTTCCCCATGTAAAAACAGCAGGGGCTCTTTTTGCTCCCTCAGGGAACTAGAAACAGAGCCTGGATCACCTCCAAGGCACCAAGATTTACCAGAAACATCTGGGTGGGAAGACTCTGGCATTCACTTCCAAAAAGGAAAATGGGACAATAATAAGGAACAAATAAGCGGAGAGCCTGTGATTTGCCCAAGGACACCCAGTGGGTTTCCATGGCTGAGCAGGGATTTCAGCCCTCTTCTCCCAGAGTCACAGCCCAACACTCAAACCTCTATGCCACGCTGGTTCCTTACTCACTATTACATTTTTTCTGAAAAAAAAAAACCATGTAAAATATAGCTGATGCTATTCATAACACCATTATATCAGAACAGCAGAGATTTAAAAAATGTTCAAGGCTACAATCAATTAGGAAAACCACTCCACCACACTGGCTCTGTTCATTCCCCGCCCCCCATTTTCCCACGGAGGTTGTTATGGGCCCTTTGTCAAAACAGAGCCCATTAAGCAAATGGCTTTTGCCTTGGAATACAAATGGCAGAGTCTTCTTGGCAGTTTATGGGGAGGAAATGTGGACAATGAGGGATAAAAAGAGGGGAGGGGTTCTTAAATCACCATCTCTGCTGAACTCTGCCACTGAACCAGGGTGGCCTACTCACTGAATGGGGGGCTCCAACCCTGCTCTACCCACTGAGCCTTCCTCCCCTTCCTTCCTGGGGTGGGCAAGAGAAGGATTCTGACTCCCTCTGGGTTCAGCTGGAGAGTGGCGTTGGTGGTATGATGCCAAAGAAGCAGCAGGTCTCTGGCGGATGCCAGACTCCCAGGTCCATGCTTGCCTGGGGTGGTCCCCTCCCATGGGCTGGGGTGTGTGTGTCTGCTTTTGCTGAGGGTTTCCCAGTGTCAAGGCCGGGCCTCTCTTCTCCAGGCTGCAGGGTGAAAGGGGGAATCTCTGGTCAAGAGAGCTGCCTTGCACAGGGCTTTTTGGGGTTAATTTGTGCTGCTGATCTCCACTGCTCTAGGCTGCCTTGGTGCATTTTTCAGAGTGTGCACTAGGACTTCTCAGGAAGGAGCGGACAAGTGGTCAGCCCATGCTCTGAGCAATGGTGGTTGATGCTTAGTGCCTCATGGTTTTTTATCAGGGGCTTCCCTCGCTCTCCTAGATTTTGGCTTTGGAAGCTCAGGGCCTGGGAGGCTCCTGGCCTGGCAGCCTTCCTTTTGTGCTCCCCCCACTCTTTCTCTGTCTCTCTGTGCATGCTGAAGCACGAGGAAAGCTGCAAAACCTGCAGAATCCAGAAGATTGTTGCCTTGCATTACTAATTTTCCCTTTTCTAAAAAGACAGCTGTTTCCCATCTTAATACAGGTTGGTGCTGGATCCTTTCTGGACAATTGTAGGGAAAATTAGAATGGATCAGACCATGTTGAGGTTGTACCTTTGCAGCCTTTAAGACTGAAAGGGAGCCTGAGAGGGACCCACAAATTCCCTTTCTGCTCCTCTGTACTGCCCCAGGCAGAAGCTGTGAGCACACAGCTCTCCTTTGGAGAAAGCCAAGCAGAAGGAAAAGATACCCTTTAGGTTCTTCGGGTGCCTGCCAAGAAATAGCCACACATGCCTCTCTTAGAGAGTAACAGTGGATTTATCCGAATGAGGCTGTAGATCTGAACTGAAGCAAATTCCTGGAGATGGTTGCTTCCACCTACAGTTTGTATGCAAGGCAAAAGGGGTGGGAGGGGGGAGGAGAGAGAGCATGATGGGCTACATTTGGGCTGGGTGGGGCAGAACCCCAGGCTGGTTGACCCTTCATACGGGTCACTGGGACAACATACAAAGTAGAGCGAGCCCACATTGAATTCTGCTTTGTGCATCCTTTGCAGGAGAACAACTCAGTTGGCTGTGCAGCTGGTGTGCTCAAGTTGAACTGGGCAACCCTTCTCCAGATACTGTAGGACTTTAGGTCCAGAATCCCTGACCCTCCCAACTTGGGTGTGCTCCCGGACTCAACCTTGAGCCTGGATGCCCAGGTTTCAGCAGTGGCCAGGAGTGCATTTGCACAGTTACGACTAGTGCGCCAGCCGCTTGAGAAGTCAGAGTTGGCTCTGGTGGCCCTTGCTTTTCTTACCTCTTCTAGGGAGCTTATAACTCTCTTGTTGAAACAGCTCCGCTTGCTACTGGCTCATTTCTGGGCACAGTTCAAATGCTGGTCATGACCTATACAGCCCTATATGATTTTGTTGCTGTTGTTGTGTGCCTACAAGTCATTTCTCACCAGAATCTGTTCAGAGGGGGGTTGCCTTCTTCTGAGGCTGAGAGAGTGTGATTTGCTGAAGATCACCTACTGGATTTCTATGGCCGAGCAAGGATTTGGATCCTGGTCTCCCAGTATCTGTCCAACACTCAAGCCACTACACCATGCTGTCTCTTTTTCCTCTATGGCTATTTGAAAGACCGTATCTCCCTATATGAACTTAATCTTAATATGCTTGGGAGGGACTTCCTCTCACTCCCACCACCCTCATGGGCTCCCAGCAGTTGAGGAGATGGGAGGAGGCCTCCCCAGTGGGTGCTCTCATCCTCCGGGACCCTCTCCCACCCACAGGAGGTCTTACTTGGGTTAGGGTTAGGGTAACCCTAACCCTAACCCTGCTCCCCTTTTGCCAGCAGGCAAAGTCTTTTTTGCTCAAGCAGGCTTTCAACATATGGCAAATATGTCCTCTGTTTTTTAAATTTGTCATGCCTTTTGAATGTTTTTATATATTTAAAAAATTGTAATGGTTTTAGTATGATGATTCCTAGTTTTGTTTTAATTTTTATTGACAGGTTTTTAGCTGATCCTGTCCTTAGTTTCTGTGAGCTGCCTTGGCTCCCACTTCAGGAGAAAGGCAGCATAAAAATGGAACAAAACAAATGAGCAAAATATTGGCCCTGCTGGGAGCAGGGGCTTCTGGGAGCTGAAGTCCAAGAGCACCTGAAGGGCCACAGGACCCCGGACCCCTGCCCTGGATATGGAGCTCCCACATCTGACCAAATGGAAGGATTTTCTGCATCTTTCTTTTGGCCACATTCTGCAAAAAACCATCCAAATGAAGCTTATGGTGTAACTGAAGATATTTCCACTGAGAGGTGGGTGTTTCCTACACCAGCAGGCTCAGTTGTTGTTTCGTTTTTCCAGAAAAAAAAACAAAGCAAAACCTCTATCATCATTTGCTGTTTAAGAGATGATTTGATGACTCTTTAAGCATCTGGCAGAGGATCTGCAGGGGAAGCACCATGAGATGATTTTTGAACAGAATGTCTCAACTCCAAAGTCCTTTTAAATATATATATATATATTTGCCTCCTGAGTCTTTCCACCCTGCCTTGGTAACACCCACTGCTAATGGTGCTTAATGGTGCCTGTAATTGGTGTCTCAGCTTATTCTGAAGTAAATTTACTAGAAAATAATTAGTAATTTTATCGTTCACTACTTCTTCATTTTGTTGATTAAAAAAACCCAGTTGCTCTTATCAGATGACACAATAGCATGGGGGACTGTGAATTAAATTATCCCAACCTAACAGATCAGCCCCCTGTCCAGCAAGGGAGTCCACCCGTGGTGTTTCCCTTTGCATTTTCCAACCAAAAAAAAGTGTGTGTGTGTGTGTGTGTGTGAGTGAGTGAGAGAGAGAGAGAGAGAGAGAGAGAGGGGGGTTCTCACAAGTGCTTCTGAATTGCACCCAGTTCCATGGAGAAGCTGGGAGGCCCTTCCTGCCTTCAGGCCAGGAGCAGAAGGCAAGATGGAAACACCAGACCTGCCTTCAGACATCACATCAGACTGTGGCTAGTTGGTTCTTATGTCTGAACTGATGTCAGCTTGCAACCTGCAGTTCATGAAGGACTCCCAAGCCTCTTTAATGCCAAACACCAGTTTGGAGCTGGTGTGCAAGCCGCCATTTGCACTCACTGGGGTTTGCCATGATGTCTGACATCACAAATCACAGTTAAGAGCAGGACACCTCCTTGGCTGCTGTGTTGCAGAGGAACAAAGGATTGTATGAGCCAAAGGCTGAGCAGATGATGGGAGGGTGGGTGAAGGCACATACCCCTAAACTATTGGGGCTGGATTGGCACCCCAGAAGCTCTGGGGAGTGGCATGCTAGCAGTGGGTCAGTGGGCCAGAGACCAAGGCTGGTGTGGCCATGGTAGCCTATCATACCCCACTCACAGGCAGACACAGACACATCTCCATCGTCCTTAAATACACCACCACCACCACCACCACCTGCCTGCCCTCTTGTTTCAGCCACCCCATAAGGATCAGCTGGGGAGGGGGGATTTTTTGCTGCTCACTGCTGAGGGAGGGGCCTTTTCTCAGTGCCATAAATGGGAATATGCTTATCTCCAACCAGTGCTGATCAGAGATAAGAGTTTTCCTGTATCTGGATGAAGGGTGTGGGGTCTGAGAGAGGGGGAAAGGCTTGGGGAAGAAGGTGACTATGCAAAGAGGGAGCTCTTGTAGGGCAGAGGCCCCACATGCCTGCTCTAAACCTTAGTTTGCTGGCAACTCAGGTGGTGGCAAGAGAACTCAGCTGGAGCTGGTGCAGTCCAAGGCTTGGTGAGCCTCCCGGCTTTGGCCCGAGGCTCTTGACTACTCTCGTGTCTGTCCAAATCAATCCTTCTCCTTTTCCTCAACCCGAGGAAGGAAGCCAACCCTAGCTCTGGCCACCGGCCACCCGCCATCACCTCCCACCCACCTACCTACCCACCCACCCACTCACCCACCCGCCCCTGCTGACAAAGAGAAGGGATTCTTTCTGCAGCAGCTGCTGATAGAAGGTTTTTTATTGTTTCTGTGAGGTTTGGCTCCAGACTCCTGCGGCTCGCACTCCCCTCTCTGTCAGGCTGAGGGTGTGGATGGATGATGCCTCCTTTGTGGTTGGAGCCCCAGAACTCTCTTCCGTTCTCAGTCTCTGAACTACGAGATCCCTGGCTTTCCAGGACAATGACTCATCCAGTCTCTGTGTGTAGAAAATTAAATATAATTTATGCTTTGCTAATTGAAATCAAATACAAAAATTCAATCTCCTGCGTGCTGGGAGTGCTGACATTTAAAGAGGAGAGATGAAAAACAAAATTTAGCTGAATGCTTTCTGAGCTTCCTCCGAAGATTGGTGGGCTCCTTGGAGCACAAAAGTGGGGTGGGGTGAAGGGGACTCACAGATGGGTCTGGTGCAATGGCACCCACCCCACATAACAGCACACCCCATGGTCCCCAGCTGTTGGTACAGAAAGAACTGCCAGTCACTCCAGACTCCTGGCCAGTGGCCTCTCCCACCTCCTTGGCGGAGGCATGGGGAAGTGGCCTCAGGCCCACTAGCTGGGGGGAAAGAGACAGGCATGCCAGCCCCACACTTGGTGCCTGGGAGGAAAGCCAGAGTGTATGAATTTAGGGATCTGGAATGTCCTCCTGGCCACTGGCTTTTTGGAGCCTTCCTCCCATTGTCAGTAGTTCAACCCGTATCAAAAATAAACCTCTGGAAATATGGTGCAGCAGCAGGATGGGTGAA
Source organism: Gambelia wislizenii (assembly GCA_030847615.1). Lineage (NCBI taxonomy): Eukaryota > Metazoa > Chordata > Lepidosauria > Squamata > Crotaphytidae > Gambelia > Gambelia wislizenii. The sequence goes on along the minus strand of JAUMIR010000012.1, from coordinate 30,628,276 downwards.
ATGGCTTGGCTCTTCTTCGTCTTCCTCTTCTTGGCTCTCCTCCTCCTCCTCCTCCTCCTCCTCCTCCTCCGCTTCCTTCCCCACTCCCACGGACAGGGTGGCTTCCTGCCAGCAGTGTGGAGTGGGGCACAGGCCCCCGTGAAGGCTGAGGGGAGCATGGCCATGTTTGCCCAGAGGTCTCTCCTACTTCTCCTCCTCCTCCTCCTTTGCTCTCCAGCTCCTGGTGGCCAAGGGAGGTGGGAGACCATGGTGGGCTGTGAGAATGTCCTTCATCCTGGTGCCAAGAAGGACCCCTTGGCAACTGTTTTGGTCCCTCGAGAAAAACCTCCCCCAGGTATGGTGGCAGAAGCATGGTGGTCCTGGATCCCAAGGTAGGAGAGTTGGGCCCATTCCTCGCCTTCTCTGGGCAGATTCTCTGGGAAGGAAAAGAAAAAGGCAGCTGAGGGTGGGGGCAGTGGCTGAGACCCCCTTGGGCTCCCCATCCCTGTCTCTTGGCTCCTGTCCCTTTGCCCTTGGCCACGTGTGTCTGTGGGTGCCAGCCTGGGGGCTGGGTGCCCCCCTGCCTTGGTGAAGCCTGGGCTCCTCTCTCCTTGGCTGAAGCCACTGGACAGTCCAGGGCATGGTGGCATAAGTGCAAAGCTGCCCACCCCACTTCTGTGACATGGAGCAGATCTGGGTGTGCAGGCGCATGCCTAAGCATTCCAGGAGCGGGAGGGCCCCCCACAATGATCTTGTTTCCAGATACTTCCCAGCAGCTAATGCCAGAGTTGGCCGTCCCAAATCATCTCTTTGGTTTTTGCCATTCTGCTGCCATGGGTGGGTGGAGGGCTTTACCCAATGGGCCAGCGCATGCACAATGGATCCCACCCTCCCCACCACTGGTGTGAACAATGTTCTCCCAAGAAAAGCTTGGAGGTGGGTGAGGGGACTCCCCAGTCTCTCAATACAAAGCCTTGCCATTGACAATCTTTTTTTAAAAAAATCCTCCACCTGGATTCATTAATCATTGTGAATTAAACTTCATAACATGGTTCTCATTTAAGCAGAGGAAATGACAGTTTAATAACATGTGAAACAATTTAAAGCCAGCCCCGGTGCATACTTCCAATTTTCATGTAGTAATAATTTTGTGGTTTGGAGGTTGGAGGGGGGGCAGGGGGCCAGGCGAGAGGGGAGGAGGGTGTTTTATATCAGAGGCTGGTTTTACACCTAATTGAGCTAATAGGAACTGACATTTACTTCTGCAGAAACAAATGCTCCCATCCTGGCACCGGCCTCCTGCCAAAGTTTGACAAATGCATTTAGCACCTCTTGCCTGATCCTGAGCTCTGGTGCTGCTTGGTTGGGTAATGAGCCACAGGACTGGTCCCTCCCCACACTACTGGGGGGGGGCAGTTGCCTTGTTACTGAACCAGGCTGGGCTTCAGTGGCATTTGCAGCATTTAGCCATAGGAAGGAGGCCTCCTCACTGGCATCCAAGTGGCTGCTGCAGAGTCTGGTGGCAATGGACAGACACCCTGGGGATCCATCGCTGTGGCTGTGGCGATGAGGGAGGAGCCGGGTAGCAATATGGCCCCGACTCTCTGAAAGTGAACAGACACCAAAACAGACAGAGGTGAAAAGGTTTTCCAAGATGGGCATGGGGAAAACTGAAACCAGCAGCAGCAAGAATGGAAAACGGCTCAGCAGAGTTTGGGAAGAAGAAGGCCAGCCCAAGAGATGGTTGTCCTGCCTCCGTAGCCCCAGAAAAGGCTTTAGGTGCCCAGCAATGCCACGGGGTGGGAGGCCTTCATGGCATGCTGGCAGCTTGGCTGTCCATTTTGGGTAGCCCAGAGCAGCTCCAGTGGCAACGGATACCCGGCCTGGTCCTAGGGGAGGACGCAGAAGAGGAGCTGCCAAGCAGATCTGCCTCACAGCCTGAAGCCAGGCCCAACCAACGCACAGAGATGATGACCATAATAATGATGCTGAAGTGGAAGTTCCCGGGCAGAGCCTCCCCTTCCCACCCCAGGATCCCCACTGCAGTCCGCATCTCCAGGGAGGGTTGGGAGGGACCCCCGGTCTGAACCCCTGGAGGGCCCCTGCCAGGAAACTGAAGCCTCACTTAACTTGGCTTGCTGGCATGAGCAGAAAACATGGCAGCAGCCTGCTCCTTGTGGACAAGATGGAACAATTGTTAAATTTTGTGCATTTTTTGAAAATATTTTTCACATTTTGGAACTTTTTTGCATTTTTTTTCATATTCATGAAAACATTTTGTTTTGTGCAAATACAACTTTTTTTGTGCAAAATGTTGCATTTTTGTGTAAAATAATACAATGGGGGGGAGTGAAATTTTCACAGAAGCATCCCCAAAAGTGATAAATCATCCAGGATTGTGCTAAAATGTTCCGTGAGGCTCTTCCTGAGAAGATGAGGAAATTTGTAAATGTTCTTTACCTCCTCCAGCAAGATGGAGCTGGAGGGATCTGTTGCCTCCCCAGTAGCTGGCAGTTCTGTCCCCAGTTTGGCCCGCAACCCACAGGGGCAAGTCTCCCCCCAGAAACCCTGCAGGGCACCTTGGGGGTTGGGAAGGGACCACACGTGGCCCTCTAAGGGGTTTGTTGGCCCTCCTGGGAGGGGTCTCGTTCCCCCAAGGGCCTTCGTTTACCTCCAGAGAGGAGACAGTGTCTTCTTTCCTGCCCTGGGATCACTTTTCACCATCTTCCTGCTCCCACTGGAAATCTTGGCCCGTCATTTGGTAGAACATGACATTGAACGGCTTGTAAAACTTCCGCAGCCTCCGGATCACATCCCGGTCAATTTGGGGGTGAGTCCGTCCCTTGGACTTGCCGAGGCACCGGGGGGTGCTGGTGCTGTCCTCCGGCTTTCTGAGGCAGGGGAAGCCCTTCGTGGTATTGAAATGGAAGTACTTCTCCGTAACCACCCGCCGGAGGCCAAGGAAGTCCTGTACTTTGGCCATCTCCCCTGCTGGGTCAGTGATGAGCCGCTCCCCACTGACAAAGTGGATCTGGGAGAGTGGGAAATACTGGAGCCAGCTCTCCAGGTGCAGGGCATAGATCCCGATCCGGATGGCGCTCCAGGAGGCGTCAATCAGCCCCAGGGTCCGGTTCTTGAAGGCCAGCACCTCGAAGGTGGGGATCTCAGGCTTCTTGGAGAGGGTCTGGGTGTAGTCTGAGATGGCCCGGGTGACCGGGTCCCTCACCACCACGATCAGCTTGGTGTCCTTGGCCATGGCATGGATCCGCTTTGGGGCTTCATTGGTGACAAAGTAGCTCGGGGTCTTCTCCATGGTCAGCTGCCCTTCCAGGGTCTTGGGCATCAGGTCCCTAGAGAGAGAGGGTGAGGGGGTGGGGGGAGACGGAGGGTGGATCAGATCAGCAACAGACCCAGGCGTTGCGGCCCCCCTGCCGGACTCCCACCAAGGTGTTGGGTTTGGCCAAGTGCCACAGAAGCTCTTGCAGGGCTAGGAGGTCCCAGTTGCTACATGCCGCCTGGCCCTGGGCACTTCGCAAACATTAAAACCAGCCTCCGGAAGCCATTTTACAGCCAATTTGCCAAAGGCATATGTGGAGAAAAGTTAATTGACAATAAACCTGTCCCATACCTGCCTGAGCAGGGAGCCATCTGCTCAATTAAGTCTTTTCACTTTGGAGCCTTGTACCAAAGTGGTACATTTAGGATTACACAAGCCCTTTTTGTTGTAATGACATGCTTTTAAATGTCTCTGCTAATAAAACTTAATAGAGAGAGAGAGAGAGAGAGAGAGAGAGAGAGAGAGAGAGAGAGAGAGATCCCTTGCCTCTTGTCCTATAATTAAATTTATTTACTATCTTGTGTGCAAGGAGGGATGACTTTTCTTTTATCTCTAATTCACACGCTCCGTCAATAATTAACTGCGGGCTGGTTTCGAGGTTCCCTGGCAAGAGCGCTTCCTTTGCCAGGAGGAACCCGCCTGCGGAGAAGACTGGAGGGCGGTGCCTCTGCTGCCCAGGGCCTGAAAACCAGGTGGCCAGTGAGACCAAGGCCTCACTAGCCACAAGGCAAAAGCCAGGCTGAGCCAATGGAAAAGCAGGGTGCAAGGGGAAGAAAGGACGGTGCACCTCATGAAGCCCCCATGCCAGGTGGGGCAAACAAGGGGAGGGGGCTTCCTAGAGCCATTCCTTAGAAGATGCCAGAAGGCAACCTGCAGAACAAAATGGCTTCCATTGAGCCCTACGGCCCCCAGCCCAGCTGAGTGCATCCTCACATGCAGCCCTTGCGTGGGGATCATGGGGGTCACCCCTCTTTCCTGAAGCAATGGCACTTCCTTTGTGGAGGTTCAGAAAGCAGCCAGATGGGGAAAGACTGCTGATGGCAGCACGGGGGGTTCCCAGATCTGACTGAGCTCAGCACCCGTGCCAGCAGAAGCAAGAGGGAACCCCAGCAGTCCTGCGTGGATGCCGGCAAGGCTAAGCAGGAGGGGAGGGCGCTTACAATTCGCCCTGAAAGGAAGGGAAGGAAGGGGAGATCTGGACCCCAAAGGGTCTTACTGCTGTGGCTGAGAAAAGGTGACCAGGTGGGGGTGAGGGAGGGTGTGTGTGTGTGTGTGTGAGGATCTCCACTAGGAAGCCCTCCAGCGCAAATTCTGATTCCCATGCTGCGCACTCACAAGCTCTTCTGCACTTTGGAATGGGTGAGAATTTTGCTTATTTGGATTTTTTTAAAAATAGAAAATTTCCAAAATTCATATATTTATCCATAAATTAAATGAAAATATTTTTTAAAAAAAGTTTCCCTTCAGGCAATACAAAACTGAGCAGATTTGCTCCATCAAGCCCAGGGCTTTGCCCACTGAAGTCTGATTTCCAAGTGCCTGAGAACTCAACCACACTGGTGTGGGCACTGATTTCAAGTTGCCACCTTTTCCTTCTGGGAGACTCCCCACCTTTAACAACGGCGTGGTCGGGAGGTTGGGTGTGGTGTTCTGCTACCAGATGGGAACAGCTTCTGCCTGTTGAATTCGGCCACTGCAGGTGTGTGTGTGTGTGTGTGTGTCTACTGAGTGTTCAGATTGGCTGGGAGCCAGCTGGCCCTCTTGGCCCATCCTGGCTGGGACTTAAAGAGGCCTCCTAGCAGGCAGCTCAGGGGGCCTGTGTGGATGCCCTCACCGTGTCCCAGGGAAACTGGAAGGAACAGTTCCCTATTACCCAAAGATCCAACTTCTCTCTTCTGCTAAGGCCCGTGGTATTTATCTTCGATCTGTCTTCTCCCACAAATGCTGGCTCCAAAGCTCTCTGGAGGCAAAGAAAAGGGGGCTTTGGAGAAGGACTCTTGACAGCTAGCTTCAAACAAGCTCTTAATTTTTATAGAATTATAGAGTTGGAAGAGACCACAAAGGCCATCCAGTCCAACCCCATTTTGGCATGCAGGAACACACAATCACTTCAAATGAAGGATACATTTTATAAAACTGTGAATTTGCATGTCACCAACTCCCCCCTCCACTTTGTGGCATCTTTAAATCCATGCATTCCTTCACTCACAGCTGTCATTTACTGCTGCGGCTGCCTGCGTAGGTGGGCCCGGCATTCCCTGTCAGCCTCCTCCTGGAAAGGCACCCTTTCAATTCACTGAGTCCTCAGTTGTGTGTCTTCAAGTCACTTCCAACTTATGGAGACCCCAAGGCAAATCTCTCACGGGGGTTTCTTGGCAAGATTTGTTCAGAAGGCGTTTGCCTTTGCCTTCCTCTGGGGCTGAGAGAGTGTGATCTGCCCAAGGTCACCCAGAGGCTTGCCATGGCTGAGTGGGGATTTGAACCTGGTCTCTAAAGTCATAGTCCAACACCATGCTGGGTCTCATTGCATTCTTATGCCTTCCCACAAATGAAAAAAGGGGGAGTTTTATGGCAACCCCAGAGGCCTGCGTGGATCAGTACCACAGGTCTCCAGGGGTGCTGGTGGTGCCACCAGAGGAAGGGCCTTGGAGGTCTCCTTGCCTTCCCCAAGTGGATCAGAGCTGGCTCCTCACCAGGATGGGGCAACCATCTTCTCCCAGCATGAGACATAAAGGAAAGGAAGACCCCCTCCCCTCCCCTCCCCTTCATGGCCTCTCTCATTGCTTGTGCTTTACCACGTTCTCCCATAATTGCCTGGGCTCTCAACGGTGCCCTCTGAGTATCCCAGGCAGACCTGCGGGGAATTTGTAAGGATTGAGCCAGCCCACCATTAAAGGCAGCAATCTGCATGAAAACCAAAGTCTATTTGCTGTAAGCCCCGGAGTCAAATCTCTTGTTGAATTTGCTCAACAGAAAAAAGAAAGAAAGAAGCGGGGAACGTGGGGGGGGGGGAGAACCCACTTTCTGGTGGAATTTGCATCACTGTAATGTCTTGTAAATCTCTTTCTGGTCTCTGAATCCATATTCAAGACCGAAAGCATTAACATTGAAATGTTGTGCTTAATGCTGAAAATAATTTTAATCTCTCCAAAGCCCTGCCACCAAAGCGTGGCTTCCAATCCCTTTGAATAAGCAACACGAACCTAACAGCTGCCACTCCATAATGGGTGCATATTGCTCTAATTCCCCCGGGGTTTTTAACCAACCTTAAACAGGGCTCATAAAGAGCTTTGCGAGGGAACATCCTGGCTACACATATGCTCCTCCTGGAGAGGGACCCGGCTGCCCTGGAGAAACGCCGAAGCCCTTCTTGCCATGGCCGAGGGTCCCTGGGAGGCTCCGTCTCCTGGGATGGCGCTGAGAACTGGAAGGCGGGGGAACCTGGTCTCTTCCACGTGGTGCCAGAGGGTGCTCTGTGGGCACAGGCCGTGCCTAGAGGCGACCGGTGGCTTCCTTGTCCGTGGGAGCAGTGAATCCACGCCAGGATACTGGAAGCTTTAAAGGGGCTCTTCCTTATATTGCTGAATCTGGTTTGGGAATTTGCGTTCAGGACCTTGGAGAGCTCAGTCCCAGTCCCGATTCTGGAGACTCTCTCCATGGTACTGAACCCCATCCGCCAAATAGGGTGGGGGGCTTCTTCAAAATGCAAAGCAGCCTCTCCCTGCCCCCCCCCCCCCGTTTTAGTCCCAACTCTAAGGAGTCCCATCTCTATTCCCAAATCGGTTCAGCATCGTGGATGCTGCTCTTAAAGTGAAGAGCAAACCCCGGAGTGGGTTCACCTCACCTCTCCTGCACCTTGGAAGCTTCTTGCCACAGGAGGGGCCACAGTAGAGCCCCCCAGGCCTTGGCCATGGAACAGGATGGGAGGGCTGTTCTCTGAGCCCCAGAGGCCTTTTTGCGCTGCTTCAGTGGAAGCGTTTGCTCATTGTTAAAGTTTTTCCCCGTCTCAGGCTTTCCAACATAGGCTTCCAAGGCAGTTAACACGTTTTTTTTTTAAAAAAATCTGTGTTTAACATCAAAACAATAGCTACTAAATATTGCAAAACACAGCAATCCGTACAGAGAAACAGCAGGCATAAAATAAGTCATGCAATAGAAGCTCAGGAGAACATGAGGTGTGCCTCCCTGTCCGACACCTGGGAGGAATCTTCCAGGCTGGGCCTCTCCCTCCCTCTCTCTTGTGCCGCCCCTCAACCACCATCCCAGGAGGACTGAATGTGCTCCCCGACAGAGTCTGAAAGCTCACCATGTCTCTCCCACCAAAAGTGGAAAGCAAACTCTGGGATCTGCATGCTACCTAAAGTGTTCCAATATGCCCACCTGCTTCCCTTCAGCACTCAGACCCTCAGAGAAAGAAGGCACCCTATGCACCCGGCAGCCAACCCGGCATCCTGGTGTTAGGATTGAACTCAATAGGAAAATCCTAAGTATGCTTACTCAGAGGCCATGCCCATTCAGTTCAATGGGACACACTCCCAAAAATAGAGGAGGGAATTGTGTGGCCCTCCAGATGTTATTGGATTGCAACTCCCAGCAGCTCCAGCCAGCCAGCCAACCAGCACAGACAATGGTGAGGAATGCTGGAAGCTGCAAAGCAGCAATATCTGGAAGGCCACATGGTGGCTCTAAAAATTGTCTTCAGAAATACAAGATATGGTGCTTCGGGCATTTACGGGAGATTGAGCCCCACTGAACTTGGTGGTGCTTACTTACGAGTAAAAAATGTGCAGGTTTCCACTGAGAGCCTCCAATCTGCTAAGCCACCTTGAATCTCATCTTGGGAGAAAGGCAGGATATAAATGCAAATAAACACATAAATAAAGGTCTACCCGCTTGAGACCCTTTACAGTGGCTTGGCATGTGTACTGTTGAAACTGGCCCTTTCCTTTCCTTTCCTTTCCTTTCCTTTCCTTTCCTTTCCCACTTTCAACATTACTTCCTTTCTTGCTGCTACTATATTTCTCAACTACTAACTTTTCTCAACTACTTCACTTTTAAACTGTGACTTTACTAGCAGGATTGTCTGTTGGCAAAAGATCTAGTGTGTGCAATTGCACTTTAACCTATGAATGGAGTAATGCATTCCATTCTGCATAGAGTGCTCTGTGTCAGAGAACACAGAGAAGGGCTCCTCCATCAGGCCGTGTGCTTGTGTCAGTTTCACAGCACACGTGCTTCTGGCTCAGGGGGTCCAGACCTCTGCCCAGATCCCAGGCGGCATCCTCCATCTGTAAAGGCTTGAATGGCTGCCACAGCAAAGCCGTCTTTGGCTCAGCCACTCCTGAAACCACCTAAGACCTCCCTGGCCCTCTTACTCTCAGATCAGCCCAATGACGCAGGAGTTAGAGCTTTGCACCCGGAGGATCCACATGGGGGGCAGCCAGGCTTTGCTCCCAGCAGCAAATCTGCAGCAAGGAGATGCTCATCTAATCTGGCTTGCTAAGTGAGCCCCTGGGCTTCTGGGAGAAGAAGAGAAGGAAAGAGTCCCCCAAGGAGGCCAGAGCCATCACAAAGAGGTGCCAGAAGAAAGGCAGAATTCAAAATATTTGTATGAGACAAAGAGAGAGAGATACACAGCACAGGCACCGAAGGCCCGTTGTCTTTCTTTTCTCCAGCCCTCCTCACAGCTCCAGCTCTCTCCTGCTGCTTGCAGTCCTTTCAGGCCCTCAGCAAATAGCCAGCAACAGCTGTGTAAGAGGGGGGCACCTCTGCCTGCGCCATGAATCGGGTCCTGAGAGAAGCCAGGGGGCAGCAGCCCCTGAGCCTCCACGGCAGCCCTGCAAGGCGGGATTCTGCCAGAAACCTCCTCCTGCCTGAGCAGCTTGTTGGTGGAAGAAAACCACCCCCTGTGTCCCAAAAGCGCCAGAGGGCAGCCAGTGCTTCCTAACATTACTGTGTCCCTTGAGCATTCAAAGGGAGAAACACCCTGCAGCTACTCCGCAGAACTGCCAATGGCCAGTTTGGGGTTTCAGCCTCTGCCCAAAGACACGGAAGAGGGGATTCCTTTTGCAAGGCAGACACTTTCTCGGCCTACCTGAATTGTTCCACAAAGCACAATGGCTGCTTCTCTTATGTGTGTGTGTGTACACACACACACACACACACACACCACATGTCAATGGAGTACGTTGGAGAGTGTTGCCATAACAACCAAGGTGCTAACATCAGCTGCAAACCGATAGGATCAGAAAATGCAGAAGGAGGAAAAGGAAGGACCAAGTTGCTACAGCAACTGGAACATAGATTTGGAGAATGCATCCACGGGGGAACTTGTGTGTGCAGCATGGGCCTCCGGTCTGCCAAGAGCTCTGAATATGGAGCCCTCACCACAGATTCCCACCACGGCCATGTCTGGCTGCAGCTGCAATCCTTTCCAGTCGTTTGATTCTCCACAGCACAAATCTAGTGGTGTTTGCTCCCATTGCCACCTGGGCAGGGATGGAGTGCTTCCTTCCCAGGTTCTTTGCTTCTTTGATTTCACCCTTGACTGAGAGACTCTCTTCCATCCCCCCACCTCTAGTCACTCAGTCTTTGCTGCCCTCCACCACATCAGCATGTTTGTAAATTACTTGAGTTAGATGATCCCATCGATGAAGGTCCCCTGATGCTCTGAATTTGCCTGTCCCTTGGCCTTCTTGGAGCATGTGACTATTAGTGGGGTGCACTTGACAAAGCTCCCCAATGTTGCAAGAAGTGGGTTGGGCTTTGCCATCTGGCAGAGAAATCCAGGCTCCATTTGGGGTGGTTTCAAGGCTGGGTTGTTTCATCTTTGACTCCCATCTCGAGCCAAGTGGTGTAAGAGTAGCCTAACTCTGTAAGGCAACCTAAATCTGGCACAAGAGAGCATCCCTCTGCCCATCTCCCCAAAGTCTGAGAGCCCAGAACCAGGTGTGAGCCTACTTAACACCAAGAGGAAAAATGGGGTGGGTGGGTGGGCAGCAGTCTGGAAATGTATGTGTGGGGGCATTCAATGGGAATTTCCCAAACCTGCCTCACACCTGACCCTCCTCCCCCACAATGGCCCCAAACAGATGCTTCAAGCTTCCATTTGTGGCCAACACAAAAAGTTCTCTTTTAACCCTCTCAAAACTGGGGGAGACTTGTCCGGGATTCCACTCAGGTCTGGAGAAAAGCACAAAAAGTGGAAAGAGTCTGGCAAGTTCATTTTTGCTGTGATCGACCTAAACCATTTTGCTGCAGCGTGAAATGTGTCCCTCAGAACAATCTTAAAATGAAAGTTTTCAAAATTGTAAACAAAATATTTCTGATTTAGAATGAATGTGCCCACTAATTTCCATATTTTAGGCGTGAGGAACCACAGCCATGGCCAAGGGATCCAGTGTGTGTGTGTGTGTGTGTGCGCGTGCATGAGTGTGTGTGTGAGTGCGTGCGGTAGAAAGTGGAGCCCTGAAGAAGAGGCCATGAAGGCTGTGGGGAGGACAGTTTCCCTCCATCCGCATGGAGGACGGAAGCAAGGCAGCCATTCTGGCAGTCTGTGAACCGACAGCCATCACCGGCAGCTGTGGCAAAGGAGGCTTCCGGAAGGCATCCATCCCCAACTCGCTCACACTCCTGGAGGGGGGAATGGCAGTCACGGGACAGGGGCACAGTTGGAAGGGGGGCCCAGTGGGTGGGTGCGTGCGTGCGTGTGCACTTGACCTCAAATACACTGTGTGGCTAAAGCCGCCTTGTGATCAAGAGCCTACATGGCATTCAGAGATCCATTGTTAAGGGTTTTCAAAGCTGTTTGGCTTCCTTTGTTAAATCTCTAAGGAGCTTTTGATGATGGTGGGCTCTTTGTAATCATCTTTGGGCATCAGCTAAGGGTGGGGGGCTGTGTGTGCATGTGGGTGTGGGTGTGGGAGGGAGGGAGGGAGGCATGTTCTACCATGGGACACTTTCTGTGGTTTTTATCCCATGCCGTTTCCCCCCTTTTGGGGCCGCCCCATATGGTGCTGTGACTCTCCCTCTGCAGACACCCCCTTTCTTGCCTGGCTCCAGTCCTCTCACCCCTGTTCCTCTCCCAAAATCCACATTTCAGCTGAATAAAACTGGAGAGGCAGGTCTGATGGCAATGAGCATGAATGGGGGGCTGCACGGTGGTGGTCTTTATGGTGAAGATGAAGGTTTAGAGATGAGGAAGGGTCAGGGTGGGTTTGCGGGGACCACCACGAATTCCAGTGGACAGTGGGGAAGGTAGGAAAAGAAGCCAACGGTTGGCCACGAGGAGGGAGTCCTTTCCTCCCCTTCCTCCCACCCCAACTGGGAAGCCTCCTTTCCCCAGGAACACCGCAGAGACCCCAGTGGGGGTCCTCACCCCGAACAGTAATATTTGCAGCTTACAATAACTGGAGGAACTCGTTGGGAACAGGCGAAGTCACACAGTCGGGGAGACGGAAGCTCCGTGCCAACGCACAAGAAATATTGATTTGCCTCAATTGTGCCACTTAGGCCATCCTGCCCCCCTCACCCCCCAAGAGCCGCCAATGTTTCTGAGGACTGAAGGAGGCAGGGAGGGAGAAGGCGCGAGAGCGCCAAAATAGAAGGTTAAAAATATAATGCTGTAGATCTCTTTGGCGAAGAGCTGAGTTTCCTCTTCAGGGGAATTTACTCCCACCCAAAGGAGGTGTGAGGACTAATGGCCTTCTGAGCGGAGCTGCCCTGTCGGATCAGCCTAAAAGCTTTTAGGAGGAAATCGGTAAATACACTCAAGCACCCGGCTGGCAGATGTTGGCTGAAGAGGGTGGCGCAGACACCCCCAGGCCCCGGAAAGAGGGAAGGCTGGCCCCTGCCTCCACGCCATGATCATCATCTGTGGCTCAAAAGATTGAAGCTCTTAAGGCGGAGGAGCAGCTCAGGCCCGGTTGAAAATGGGGGAGGAATGGGGGTGCAGGGATGTGCTTGCTTTCGTCTGCCCAACCAGTGCAACCTGTGGGCTCCCTGTGCCACTTAAACAGGCAAAACTGTTCTCCCCGCCTTCAGAGAGAGCAGGGAGAAGTGGGACTCAGTTGCCATTCAGAGCTGACAGTACTGGTCTAGTAGGGCCTCTGAGGGTCTGATGGAGGCTGTAAGGCAGCCCCCCCTGCTCCTGCATTTATTCATTAGTTTATTTATTGAATTTATATCCCACCTTTCTTCCAAAATGGGATTCAAGGTGGCTTACAATAATTTAAAAAGAGGCTGCTAAAACATTAATTTACCAAAGTTAAAAATAAATAAATAAATATCACTATTGTTAAAAGCATTCTGAAAGACAGTTATAAAACACTTTAGGCCCTGCCCTCCTGTCTTCCAGTCCAAGTACCCATGGACAGTGTGGGGAAGCAACCAGAAAGCCAACCATGGCCCAGAAGCAGCACCCCATTGGCCGCCTGTGGGGTAAAGATAAAGCTTTCAGCACTCTGGACAGAGAACAAGGTTCCTCTTGGCAGCAAGGCTGGGGGTGTAGCCTTCCCACTCTGTTATTTTACCCCTCCCTCCCTCCCTCCCTTACGGGTGGTGCACACAGGTGAGTTGGGTGTGCACCAGTCACCAACAGGAGCCCAGCCTTTGTTTCCTAATCAGGGACCCCACACGTGGGCTGTCCCCACTCCCGCTCTTCAGGTGTCAGGGCTGGCAGAGAGTCATTCATTATGCCTGCAAAACTGGTAATCTCCATCCTCTGCCTAGGAGGAATATTCTGAGCACTTCTGCCCCCCAAAAGTGGCCAGCTTGCCAGATGATGGCCCTGGACCTCAGCTATTCTGGAGGGACTATAATGGCAACAGAGGGGTGATCAATAGGCAGCGACACCGGCCTGGGCCTCTTTTGGACCCCCCCCAAATGGCCAACACTGCAGAGCCAGAGGGGGCATGGCCAGAATTAGGGGCAGAGCATGGGAACAACCTTCGCCCCCTCCCCATATGCAGGAGCAGGTGGCGGGGGTTTCCCAGCCAATGCACACGCATTTTTGCACTCCCTCACAGAGGGTGACAGTCTGGGTGTTAACACAGACAGAGTTGTATTTGTATAAGTTTGTACATTTAATCAGATTTTTTCCCCAGTTTTCAGCAAGACGTGGACTCCATCCTTGTCCAAGGCATTTGGTTCAAATCAGCAGAGACAGAGAATAATCAAGATTTATGACGCTCATTCCGACACCGGATCACACACTCAGTGCAGCTGCAATGGCTCAGCTTCCTCTCCCAGAGCTGGGCTGGCATGTCCTCCTAGACTTCACTCTCCCTTGCTTGAGTGGTTTAATGGCCCTCTTGCAAGCTGTCAGCCACCCCCACACTGCCATGGCTGCTGCTGCTGCTGCTAATGGCAAGCCAGCCCCTTCTTTTCTCTCAGACACCCTCTGACTGAGGAGGGCACCTGTGCCCAGAAGTGGTTTATCTCTAGAGCACCTGACCACAAAGAGGGCAGCACCAGGAGGAGGCCAACTGGTCAGCCCCAATCCCAGGCCTATGACGCTCTGAGGGGGGAACCCAGAGAGGATGCTCCTGTCCAACTGGCCTCTCCGCCTGCTTCGGCAAGTGAGCCTCCCAAACAGAACCCCACCTGCTGCCAAGCCAATGCCTTCCTTCCTCCCTCCCTTCCTTCCTTCCTTCCTTCCTTCCTTCCTTCCTTCCTTCCTTCCTTCCTTCGCCATTCTCTCTCTTTCAGCTCCAATGCTGCAAGAAGTGTGGGCGTCATGGGGCACCAATGTGTGAATACAATGTTAGCATACACAGTGCCGGAGGAGGCAATTGGAGGCATGTTTGGTGTGCCTAGAAGAGCCAGTAAGCCTTCCTGTTGGCAAACAGCCACTCTTTTCCCATGGCCCTTTCAACTCTTTGCCCAGGGAACCAGAGAGGGGCCGTGAAAGCCAGGGGGAGCCAGGAAAAGTCCCCCAGAAAAGACGCCCAGAAGGAGGTGCAGAGATCTCTCAGGGGACGGTGCTTTCTTTGACAGGCAGCTGCAGGCAGAAATGACTTCAGGTACAACAGAAATTTGCAGGCAGTTCAACCACCCTCATTTCTCAGGCAAACCAGGTAAACCCTGGGTGGAAGGAGGCCTGTGTCACCCATCTCCTTACCTGCCATTCGCCCATGCAACTGGAGCCCCTGCCCAGGTGTTTCCCTACCTGCAAGGGGGAATGCCTGCCTGGCTAGCTTCTATCCTTCCTTCCGCCCTCCCTCTAACCTTCCATTTTACTTACATCCCACCTTTCTGCCAGGACTGGGATTCAAGATATTTCACAACAAAAGCACAAGAGGTACAGATAAAAGCACGTACGGATAAATCCCAGGCTGGGGGATCTATTATTTTAAAACACAGCTAAATTATAGTAGCAAAACATGCTGAGTTAAAAAGAGCTTAAAAACACATTTGTTGAAAAGTACAGTCCCAATCCAGATAAAGCCCCTTCATCAATGGCCCGTCAATCACTCAAAGCTTGGCTGAATTTTCTAAAACAAAAACAAAAAAATCTTTACTTGCTGGCAGAACAGAAAGGGAATTAAATGATCCTCCTTTTGCAGGTAGTTCAAGAGTCTGGGAGCAGCCACAAAAAAGGCCCTGGCTGGACCATGTCCTCATCAGACGCGCCTCCAGGCGATCTCAGCAGAATTAAAAACATGCTTAGCAGAAGGTTTTATGGGAACAGATTAAGCCAGCCACCATCACCTCTCACTCACACAATATATCTAGCCGAGAAATAAAACAAACTTAGTCTTCTTTAAAAAGTATAAAAAATAGTTTACTTACAAAATATCATGTGCATAATCAATACACAGGTTCAGTCATCTTCAGATATTCAGATAAAATCACCAATGCGGTTTTGGGCTGCATCAATAGAAGTATAGTGTCCAGATCAAGGGAAGTCATTGTGCCGCTCTATTCTGCCTTGGTCAGGCCTCACCTGGAATACTGTGTCCAGTTCTGGGCACCACAATTCAAAAAGGATATTGACAAATTGGAGCATCTCTCCAGCACTTTGCATCCCACCTCCTGCTGATCCTACTGGATCTGCTCTGGGCCCCACTCAGATCCTCTCCTACTGCCCCACTGCAACTCCCCCCTCTCCTTGTGCTTCTGGGGGAGAGGCTTGGCCTGACGGGCAGTGGGAAGAATGGCTGCGGAGACCTGGTGGTGGTGGTGAAGAGGCCATCCTTCTCTCCTCTTCACATCCTCCAAGAGGGATCCACTGGTGATGGGCCAAACCTGCACCATCACAAACTGGCAGGAAAGAGATGCCCAGCCTGCTCCCCACCACCTCAGGGCTGGACATGCTCAGGGCTCCTGAGAGACCTTGGTGGAGAGACAGGCAGGCAGCTTTCAGACTTCGTCCCACCAAGGCCATCTTATTCCTCACTTTGGGCTGTGCAAAATAAAGCACTCAGGCCTCCAAGGAACCAGGAGAGGCATCTCCAGGCCCAGGCTTGATGGTTGTCTCCAGAATTATGGAATGAGAAAGAGATGGATGAAGCTGCCACCCTTCTGAGAGGCGGATGGGGAAGGGCACCTCCCACAAAGAGGATCCAGGAAGGCTGGCCGCTTATGTCGTCAGTCTTTCTCCAAGTATCAATGTTGCATGGATCCTACACCTTGTGTGTGGTTGGGTACTTGTGGGAACTTGATGGAAGAAGGCTCCCCTTCCTCCTTTCTCACAGCTTCCCATAGGTCACATTGCCCTGTGAGAAATGGGCATGATCCCAGGCCAAGCCCACAAGGTAATGAGAGCCCATTTGATAAACAGAATTAGTGGCAGCAAAGAGCTGTAGGCATTGCTGCACAGGCTGATTAGCATAAATGTTCAACAAAACAATTAGCACTCTCTCGTCAGCTTACCCCATGTCACTGAGCACAAAGAAGAGGCCCAGCACTCAACGCACATTGATTTCCCCATAAAGTCCAGCATCAGTCAGCGGGAGTGGGGCCAAAGGGAGGGGGAAGTCCCCATGTGAGCTTAGCTGGTGGGGGGCACATTACACCCCCCAAGCCCCATGGAATGGCAGCAGATGCCTCCATCCCAGTGCAAATACTCTGATGGTTTCAAGCACATGTTCTGCATTTCGGTACAAAGAAAGGAGGAGGAGGAGGTCACACAAGCCACAACTATGGGAAGACAGGACTTGACTGGGCACAAATACTCGTGGAAAGGTTCTAGGTGCCTTGTTGACCGGAGCTGGCACTGTGATGGAGCTGGTGAAATGGCGAATGGGATCCAAGTCTGCATCATTAAGAGAAATCTAGTGTCCAGCTCTTGAGAAGCCATGGCACTCCTGTATTCTTGCCTCTCCAGGCCTCATCTGGAGTCCAATGTCCACATCTGAAGACGGTGGCTGAAAAAGTGGGTCATGCCCAGGGGAGTGTGGCCAGGATTTGCTCCTTTTTAGCTACGTTTATGTTTCACCTTTTTCCCAGAATTGGGGTGCCAGCCAACATTAAAAAACAAACAAAAACGGAGACGACCACAGATCTGAAAAGGGATGGATCAAAAACCTAACAAAAGACCATTGTTAAACTAGGATGTTGCAAGGTCTGGAAACCAATTCTTCTGAGGACGGGTTGAAAGGACCTGGTGGCCAGCTCATCCTGGAGAGCAGACGTTTAACGTAGACACGACAGGGCAGCTCTTGTGCAGAAGAGGGAGAAGGTGTCTGCTGCTCTCTTTCCCTCTCTGCACCTCCAGAGGACAGGATGACAACCGAGGGGGAGAGACAGTGGCCTCCTTGCAGTACAGACCAGAAGGCGGAGCTGAGCCTGTGTGGGGGTCTCTCAGCTCTGAAGGGCCAAAGGACTGGACAAGTGACCTCAACTGGGACTCACTGAATCATCAGGCCCGCCTGGCATCTCCCCTTCCCCCTCTTTTCTTCAACTTCAGAGGCTGCCTGTGGACCTAGGTGGGGCCAGGCCGCTCTTGTGGGGAGGGGAGGCACATGGGAAGGTACCTGGCCTGACCAGAGCCCCCCCAATGGCATTGCTCCCACTTCGGACAGGAATATGGGGCAGGTCAGCAAGATGGGTGGGTGGCTGGCTGGGTGCAAATTCTCTCTCTCTCCCTCCCACACTTAACTGCAAGCCCTTGCTCTGTGCCACTCACTAGCCAGGTGTAACTCACCAGCAAGGCTGCTAAGAAATGAAGGTGTGCCAGGGTGGCGTGTGTGTTTTGAGGGGAGGGGTGCAGCTGCCCCCACTTGCAAGACAAGCTGGCTGGAAAAGCAAGGAAAACCAGCTTGGAGCTCTCTCTCTCTCTCTCTGTGTGTGCCATTTGGCTCCAGCCTCCTTCTGCAAGCCTTGATTAAAAATAAGTCTCCCTCCATTGTGGAAACTGCCAGTCAGCCCCTCTTTGTAGGTGGAATCTGTTTAAGAAAAATATCTGTCTTCTGCAAAGATGCTCAAGTATTTTTGACGGTTAGCAGCTTGCAACCAGCAACAAGAAAGAGAGAGAGAGAGAGAGAGAACAAGTGCGCACGGGTGTGCGAGGGACTCAAGGGAGCTAATTGGGGCCAGGCTGCCCAGACTGTGGGTTGCCATCAATAAGCAATGCACAATGTCAACACACACCAATGAGTCAGGCTGGCCCATTTGTGTGCCTCTCTAACGGGTGAAGGAAAAGACTTTTTACTCTTTATGCTAATGAAAGGTAATTGAAGTGCTCCAGTCACGCTACACTTGGCCAAACAAAGGCTGGGTGTACGAGTTACAAGCAAGCAGCTAGTGAGGTCTCCTCAATATCCACTGCTGAGCCAAAGCCATGGAGGAGGAGGAGGAGGAGGAGGAGGAGGAGGCACTTCATAAAAATTAGCACTCTAACAGGGAGCCAAACAGTGACAGCTAATGTACTTTTGAACAAGAGCTACATGTTATTCATAAGTATCAGTGTCAGGCCCAAAAATAACATTTTTTTATTGGACACTCTGAGTGTAAACAGCCCCTGCTGACTCAAAAGCAGAAAACTGGGCTTCAGAAAGCAGCAGCAGCAGCTGGTTCCTTCTGAACAGGAACAGCATTTGGAGCAAATAACCCAATAAGGAAGAAGGCATTATTTTCACACCATCTGCTTGCCTCCAAGGGAATCTAATAGCCAGGGTGGCAGGAGAGGGCGGCTAGCCTTCCATCCAGGGACCTCGCAGACCTGTCTGGTGAAGTCGCAGACCTGCCTGAACCCACAGCCAAATCCTGAATCTAGGTCCAGAAGGGTGCTGGGCAGAGGTCATCCAGTGCCTCATCCCCCAAAATCTCTCCCACAGCTGGTTAAGTGCAGGCAAACCAGCAGCCTCCCAGCCAGAGCGATGCTTCCTTTCCCCATAGGCAGGAGTGAGAGACCCTCTCAATATCCTTCAATATCCCTGGGTATGGACCCAATCCATTTCTCAGTTTAATCCCCTTTCTACAAAGCCATTTGTGTCTGAACTGGCTAGATAGCTTGTTATGGATCCATCCTTGCAACAACCTTTGACTGGCGGCCTTGATTCCAGAGATGGCCAATGGCCCCACCGCTTCATGAATCGATCCAGTTTTATGGGAGCAGCTCCTGGTTCTGCAGGAGTTCTCCAAGGTGCTGAACCCTTTTTGGGATCTGGGATCAGCATTTTGGAGAGCTCCTGCAAAACCAGGAGCCGCTCCCATAAAGCCAAATATGGATTCACCACCCCAAAGCAAGAGAGCCCTCCCTCAGCGGCCACTGCCTGACTCCTTACCTCAGAAATGGAATTTATTTCACCAGTGATATTTCTCAGGAAGGGACCATCTCCCCTGGTCCTAAATTCCTATAAATATGTGGGGCGTCACCCCATCATCCGTGTCAAAAGATGGTCTTTAAAAGACTAATGCTCTGTCAGGCCATTATTTCTGTAAAGAACTCTGCATGTGCTCTGATAAACTTGGTATATTAGTAAAACAGGCACAATGCAATTAGCTAAATGAGATACACTTTTACATTTTTGTTTTTAAAAACTGTGTGTAGGCTTACTGCCTCCTGCTTTGTGTGTGTTTCTGTATCCAGATCCTTTCCCCAAATAAGCTTTCTTCATATTCAGTGAGACTTGGCTGAGGGTATTTTTCTAGAATTTCTTACCATCAGGCTGGTGATAAGAAGATAGGAAGGCTGGCCAGCAATTTCAAACTAAAGTTAGCCTAAGTGGTGGCAGCTTGCTTCCATTCTTTCCTGGCCGGGTGGGGGGCTTGCATAAAGGGGGGGCTCCCAACAGTTCTTCCTCCCCTCTCTCAGCCTGCTCAGCAGCAGAAGTTATTTATGCAGAACACATAAAACTAAAGAAAAATAAAATGAAAACATAATGCACAATAAAGGTAAAGATATCCATATAGGAGAGAAAATGTAGAAAAGTGGCTATCTCCAAAAGCAAAACCTTCTGGGCCCCTTACACACACACACACACACACACACACACACACATTTTGTAAACCAAGTCATCCCTCCCCAGAACCTAGAGGCCACCATTTCCCTTTCCTGGCTAGCAGGGGCCAGGTAGTCGAGAGCAGGTGCCCAGAGCAGAATTCCTAGGTCTCAGTGACAGGTGGGGTCCACCCCTATGGGGCCCCAAAGACCTCTGGGAATTGCAGTCCAATGGTGCCTGGAGGGTGGCATTGTTCCTACCTTCATTTCCAACTCAGGTACCCCCACTGAGTCCGTGGGGACCGTGAGAAGCCAAACAGTTCCATTGCTCCGTGGGTCTCTTCCTCTGGCTGGGAGCAGCCCTTGGACGGGAGTCCATGGGGTGTTGAGGCCTGGCCAGGCCACCCTAGGTTCCCCCCCCCCAAGTCGTGCCGGACCTTCCTGGAGGCCTAGCCAGCCCACCCTCTGCCCTCCGCCAGAGGGGCTCTTTGGCACCTTGGCTTGGGGGCCGTGGGGAGAGGTCTGGGTGGGAACCGAGGCTCCTCCCTGGCATCCTTCCCCAGCCAGATGTGGGGTGAGTGGGCAAGTTGGGGAGCCTCCGGATGCCTGCCTGCCTTGCCTGCTGTGTGGCCCTGATCCCCGGTGCCTTTGCAAAGAGGTGTTGCTGCCTGCCTCCCTAGGGGCCTCCACTGGGGCCTTTCCAGGAGGGGTGGCCATGTCCCCTTCAAGGGGGCAGCCCCTGTTTCCAGAGGAGGCCCTTGAGCCAAGGCTCACTCCTCTCTCCCCCCCCCCCCATACACATGGCCTGCCTTTCTCTCTGAGGGGAGGAAAACAGCCAGGAAGCCAAGGGCAGCCTCACTGCCTTTGGGAGTCGCAGCCAACAGGTCAATGACCCCCTTCCTGCTCCAACTGGGCCCCAAGAGCCCCCCACCCCCCCACCAGAGCCTCGGCCCCAGGCTTCGGTGCCAGGAGGCTGGCTGGGAGGCCAGAGCTGCATTTTGGGGGGGCAGTCCTGGGCATCGCCCTCCAGATCCTGCTGCAAATCCTTCCTCTGGGTTAAAGAAGCCAAAGGAGCCCTCAGGGTCTCTTTAGCAGAAGCGGAGAGTGGGGGGGGGCAGAGGCTGGACAGGAGAGGGCCTTCTCGCTAGCCACTCACTAGCCAGGGCTGTGGAACTCCCTGTGGGAGATGGTGTTATTTATACTGAGCCGATTGCAGCAGAGCCCCCCAGTGCAACACCAGTGTCTGGTAGAAAACAGGACACAGAACATGCAGGATGCTCCAGTAAAGTTATAAAGCAGAACTTACATTTATTATGCCAGGGAATGTGTCTTAGACAGGAAGAACAGATAGATAGGAGATAGTGATCTGACTTTGGGTAAAAGAGTTCCTAAGGCTGACTCTCATGCACGCATGATGGTTGCTAGCTTTTTGCTTCTGAGATAAAGGGTAAAACACTAAAACCTCTTGCAGCAAAGGGGAAGAAGTGACCTCTGCATGCAAGCAGGAAGTAAACACATATCAGGGACACACACACACACACAAAGATGTAAACAAGCATTGATGCTTCCTCACTTCCAACACTTCCTCCCACTGGAAGGCCAAGCAGACACCTCGCTTGACTTCTGATTTACCACCTGGTGTATTTTCATCTTCATTGTGATGCTTTAAATGCCTTTAAACTGTTTTAAAGGCTGTTTGCAAGCGAGTGTTTATATAATACTTTAAAAACTTTTTTTCAAACAATAACGGCACGTTTTTAGCTGAGTTTTGTTTTAATCTGTTACTAGCCACTTTGGGTCCCACACTGAGAGAAAGGTGGGATTAATGAATTAAGCTAGTGAAATAAATCATAGAGCCATAGAGTTGGAGGAGACCCCAAGGGCCATCCATTCCAACCCCATTCTGCCATGCAGGAACACACAATCAAAGCATCCCCCCCCCCCTGCAAATGATTTGTTCAGCCAAACAGAGGATCCTCTGAAGCCTCTGGCAAGGGGACCGCAGTTTGCTTACCCGGTAGCCACCCACCAGCACACAGGGCGGCTCTTGGAAAAGCAGGATGCCACAAGGATTCCCGGGTTGGAGGCATGTACTCACCGAAGGGTGAGGAGTGCTAGGAGCTGAAGTCCAACAACATTGGAGGGGCCTTCATGTTGCCTCCCCCAGTCCAAGTGGAAGGGAGGGATGGAGGGGTGCAGGTAAAATATGGGCCCACTTTGCTTCCAGGTGCAAAATGGCTGCTTCTCTCATTAGACTCCCACCTTCCCTCAAGCTTCTCCGTGTGTGTGTGTGTGTGTGTGTGTGTGTGTGTGTGTGCAAAGGGCCTCCAGGAGACACACCTCCTGCAGTGAGCACAAGGGAGATGCTCAAGTGCTGTGAAGAGCCCTGCCCGCCCCCTCCAGGCGAAGCTACCTCAGATTTACAGTTTCCTCTGCCAGGGCCCGGCACCTCCTTCAGTGCAGTTACGTGGCCATTATGAGGGCGATTTAGCAATAAAATGTGACTGACTTCATTACAAGCAAAGAAAAAGCTCACGGCAGCTCCTAAATCACCAGCTGGTGCACACAGGCAAGGGCAGAGATGGTGGGCGGGGGGGGGCAGACCAGGTGCACCCACTTCGTATGGAGACTGCAGCAGCTTAGAGGGGAGAGGAGGGGAAGAGCGCTGAGGAACCCAGCTCTCTCCTCCAGGTCCTGCAGGGTGGTGGCCCCGGGACTTTTTCACTAGCCGGAGCATGATGTCATCTGCCCCTCCTGCAACACATGCTTTGGGTGGGCTGCTCTGTTTCTTCTGGATTTTACTGCAACCCCCCCCCCCCCACTGGCTGAACTTCTGTGGAGGGAGGCACAGCATCAGGAGGCAGCAGCAGCAGGGTGAGGCGCTCCTAGGGCTGCCGTCCATCCGCTTCAGCTCAGAGGGCCACGGGGACTGGAGGGCTACGGAAACAGCAGCCATGGGCCTTGATCTGTTTGCGGGGTGGGGGGGTCTGAGTTGGGTCAGGCCTTTGCCCCAGAGCTCACCCTTTCTTTCCAAGCTCCATAAGACTTTGCTCATGGCAAGGGCCAGTGTGGCTCCTTGGGAAGGCATCTCAGAGGGGAAGTCTTTGTGGCGGCCCCTGTGAAGAACGCGTGCTTGGCCTCTTGTTTGGAAGAGCTCAGCAGCCCAAGGAGGCCTTAGAAATCAGGCAACGGGTTCCCACCTGCCTTTGCTGGTCTCCTGGGGTGATATATCCTGGAATTTTAATACATTTTTATTTTTAGACTGATTCGTCCTACAATACATGGGGCCGTCTGCCTGGCATGTTCACATCACCCACTCACAAGCCAGAGCTACCAGTTACTCCTGGGCAGAGGTCAGCCAATTGGGCTGCTGGTCCTGAGAAGCTCCCAGAAACAAGGGATGGGTTGCAGAGCTCTTGAAAGGGCCGTGGGGATGAAGTGGGCACATGCCCAGACTTTGTTTTTCTGAAGGCTGCCTCTCCCTCTGCTATTATGTGGAGGCTACATTCCACCTCCACGAACAAACAGAGCCAAGGAAATGAGAGCCTCGCCAAGGCCACCCTCTCCCTCCCGCATGCACACACAGCGCTGTGTGTGTCTGTGTGCATGTTGTTGTTGCTGCATGCCTTCAAGTCATCTCTGACTTACTTATCATGGGAGTTTATCTTGGCAAGGTTTGTTCTGGGAGTGGTGGTGGTGCCATTGCCTTTCTCTGAGGCTGAGAGAATGTGACTTGTCCAAGGTCACCCAGTGGGTTTCCGTGGCTGAGCAGGAATTTGAGCCCAGAGTCATAACGAATGCACAAACCACTACACCATGGCGGCTGTCACGTGCGCATGGCCACACACGCGTTTTTCTTCCATTCCTTTGAGAGCTCACTTATTCTTATAACAGACAAATGGAAGAGCAGCACCCACCTTCCCAGACAGACCACCCTGGCACCCCGTCCCTCCCCCATTAATCCTCCTCGTCCTTCCCAGTTGCTGCTCCAGCTTTCTTCCCTTGGCCTTAAGGACCCTCATCTAGGGTGGGGAGGTGGTCTGGGCAAAGGCACTCCCCCCACCCTGAGTTTTGGACAAGTGAGGAGGACTGCACAGCCATGGCCTGCTGCTTTGGTGATCCACATGGAGCAAAGCTGAGCCCCCTCCCCTGCCTGGCAGATGAGAGGAAAGAGCCGGAGGGACCCCCTCTCGCCACCGGGAGAACTCTCAAGGGGGGAGGAAGGCCCAGCCCTCCAAGTTGGCAGAGGCGGTTCAGCCAAGGAGTCTCCTTCCCCCAGAGGCACCCAAGGCAGGGGGTGAGGTGAAGGCCATTGGTCCACCCCACATCTCTGCAGGGCTACTGTTGTGGCTTCCACCCACGTGAGAGCCCCCCAATCCTTCCTCTTGAGCTGCAGCCACCCCTCGCTCCCCCTCCTTCCCGCAGAACAGGTTACCCAGAAAGCAAGCACCCCCCTTCGCCTCCACATTAAGAGCTGTGAAATCCTCCATGTGCTTGTTAAAAAGAGAGGCTTCTATGCGCTCGGGCAGCCGGCTGTTATCTCAGATAAGTCAGAGCCAAAATCAATTTTGCTTGACAGGTGATGCACTTCAAGTCACCCTGCTCTACAGGCCTCGGGCGCTGCTGGCGAGGAGGGAGCGAAGGGCTGCCAGGCTCACGCAAAGAGCATGCAGAGCGGCTGCTGCCCAGGGAAGAAGGGGTGGGCAAGGCCGGCTGGTGGAGAAAACCCCCGAGTGGCCCCTGAGGGGCTGGAGAATGCCGTGGCCCACACTCAGCAACGACAGCAAACAGTTTTTAAATGGGGTGGGGTGGGGGCCTTCCAGTCTGTGACCTCAGCAGAAGCCCTTCCCCTGTGCCAAAGGGGAGGGCAGCATGGGACTGGGGGTCGATTTTATGCCCTTGGGACCCTCTGGGGTGCAGCTGCTGCCAAAAATCCAGCCTTTTTCAAGAGGCTGGAAGCCCATCCCTGGTTCTGGGAAAGCAAATTTTTAAAAATGTTAGACATGCAAGGGAGCCCTGTTTAAAAGGTAAGTGGCAGCTCCTGGGAAAATCACTTCACCTTCCTTTTTTTTGGTCAGAAAAAAGGATATCTAGGCAACTTAGGGGTGGGAGCCAAAATACCAGTTTTGGGACCAGACTTTGCCCCTCCCTGACTCTGTGCTGCTGAAGACCTCCACACCTAAAGCTGGGGCAGGAAGGGGGGTCCCGGCAGTGTTCAAGGCACAAGTCAAGGGAGGGGCTAGGGGCACCCAACATTTTGGGGTAACCTTATAGGCACCAAATCATGTCTGATCTTAGAAGCTAAGCAGGCTTAGCCTTGGTTAGTACTTGGACGGGAGACCACCAATGACTCCCAGGTGCTGGGGGCTCTATTTCAGAGGAAGACACAGGCAAAACCACTGCTGAGGATTCCTAGCCTAAGAAAACCCTCTGAAATTCATGGGGTTGCCATAAGCATGGGGAAAGGTACCTTTTTGGACTGTAGCTCCCAGAACCCCCCAGCCAGCTATGTTATTCCCCCAGTCACGCTATGCTGGTTGGGGGATTCTGGGAGTGGCGGCCCAAAAAGAAGAACCTTCCCCCAAGCCCAGAAGGACAGCCAAAGAATCTCTGGTGCTGTTGGCTCTGTTTTAATAATAATAATAATAATAATAATAATAATAATATTTATTTCTATCTTATTATTTTTAGAGGAAGGAACTGGCAAAACCACTTCTTGGTCTTCCTTGCCTAAGAAAACCCTTTGAAATTTATGGGGTCGCCATAGGTCGACAGGCAATTTGAAGGTGCAATATAGCAGAGGGCCTAAATCTCCTAAAGACACCAGATCCAGTCTGATGGTGGAAGCTAAGCAGGGGAAGCCATGGTTGGTACTTGGATGGGAGACCAGTAAGGAATCCCAGGATTCCTGGCCTAAGTAAACCCTCTGAAATTCATGGGGGTCCCCATAAATCAACAGGGAACTTGAAGGCACAGGCTCACACAACAAGGGAGGGGCTGATGTTTCTGGCCCCCCACCTGCTCTGGTTGCACTTCTGTGCTGAGCGAAATTGCCTCCTGCATAAGAGAACCCAGCCCCCTTGGGGCCCAGATCTGCCCCCCTGACATCCTGCCCACCTCCTCCGTGGGCCCAGCAAGAAATGAGGGTTCCCACCACCACAGGACGCTTGGGCAGCCTCCCTTTGGGGCTCTCCTGCAGCTGGCTAGACACAACAAGCACCGGCTGCTCCCTGGACTTCCCCTCTTGGCCACTCTGTTTTCAGGTCCAGTCCTCTCACTTCCCAGGTGCACACACACACACACACACACACACACGTGCACACCCTGGCCTGAAGAGTTTCCAAACTGCCATGTTTGCAAGTTCCTGCTGCGCTGCTGCCCCTTCACTCCTTTAGAGAAGCGACCCTGGAAGGCCTGGGAGGGCATTTCCTGAAGCGGCGCTTGCGCAGGCACACCCATGTCAGGAGAGCATGGCGCAGTCCTGATGGCTCGCCCTTTCCAGTGCTGTTGTTGGCATTTTCTGGCACTTGGTGTTGCCTCTCCTCCCTGTTGCCACTTTTTCCTTTGGGACAAGGCAACACAACACCCTCAGAAAGGATTGGGCACAACAACAACAGCAACAACAGGTAATAGCTGTCCCCATTGGGAAAGACTGCCTGGAAGCAGATGCATTCCTAAGAACATCTCCTCCCGAGACAGACCGCTCCGTGCCTCCGCCTGCTTTGCAGAGCACACAAGATGGCAACGGAACACCATGTTGCTTCTCTGGTGGCTCTTGGCTGAGGCCCTGCTGAACGCGGCCCAAAGACTGACGCAGCCCTTCTCTCCCGAAGGAAGGGAGGAAGGCAGGCTACCTCTCCCTCTCTCCCACTCTTCCAAAAAGCTTTTGAATGCATTTCCCTCTGAGTGATGCTGCAGACTTTTGTTTCAAACAAAATATCCATTGATTACAGTTTGGTGGAGCTGCTGGAGGCAGAGGAGTGGGCAAAGTGTGGTGGTCTTTCCTTGACTCACAAGGGCGTTTGAGGGATGTGCTGTGGGAAAGAGGTGCTGGTTGCGAGGGCGAGAATGTAGGGATGGGCACCAAGTTCCCTTCCAGTCCTGGGGAACCTGGTGAGAGCCAGCGTGGTGTAGTGGTTAGAGTATTGGACTATGACCCTGAGAGACTGTCCAGCTTTTCTAAAACAGACAGAAATATATTTTCCTGGATTTTTACAACTGACAAACAGTTCCAAAAAACTCACTCTCTTTGGGGTGATCATAGCAAGGGCCTGACAGGAGGTCACGATCTGTATCTCAGACTCTCCTTGGCTTCTGAGATCAGGTGGAATCCAGTACCTTCTAGGCCTAAATCCAGTGACCAGACCCTGGAGGGCGAGTTGACACTTAACAGTTCAGTGGATTTACTCTCATTCAGACCAATCAACAGAGTGAAGGTCTACACATGCATGCACGCACACACACACACACCACAAACACACACTTACGTTTTCTCTTTTCCTTCCACCATCCAGTAAGCCAGGAATGGGGAAAGTGAGAACTGTGGGACCCCAAAGATCCTCCTCAATTTTAAAATTCTTTTGTCCCCAAACTCCACCCAATACCCCTAGGAGGCACTGAGTGCATTTGGAGGCAAAAATACCCCTTCCCCCAGAGACAGGGGTTGGACCTCCAGGATCTCTTGAGGGGTGAATGTGGCATCTGACCCCTAAGAGCTGCCCACCCCAGCCTTAAACTTTGCACCATTCAGCCTGATGAAGAGTTCTGTAGGACCCAGAAGTTCTCCATGCTTGTGGCATGTAACAATCCAAGGCATTACACAACCCTTCCTTGCATTTTCTTCTGATCAGACCAGGTTCTTGTTTCTAAAAGGAAAGGTGGGCATTTCTTCTGATGTGGGCTGGGAGGTGTAGAAAGGGGGAGGGGCCTCCTGCTGTATTCTCCCCCCACAAAAAACTCTGGGACCCTGATTATAGCCCATTCCGCTCCCCCTGCAACAAGGCCAGAGTCCCATGCAAGGGCTGTGGTCAGCTGGGTCCCACCCTGAAGCTCTTGCACAGACTCCCTTGGGTGCTGTGGCTTCAAGGGGTGCCCCAGAGACAGCCTGTGGCTCAAAATTCCTGGTGCCCATAGCTGTGCATCTGCAAGCATGCATACACACACACACTGCACCCCAAAAAACACTCTTCAGCTCAAGGGCAAAAGGAGAGGAAACCTTACAAGCCAATTTCCCAATGACAGCCCCGTCTGTTGGGTCCATAAATCCTCCGCCCACCCCCACTGCCGTTGCTCTGCGGGAACAGCTGGCTTTGCCAGTCGGATTTGTTAGCACTTTTATAGTGGCCACAACTCTGAGGTATCTCTTTTACTGCAGCACCATTTGCTCTCCCTGGGCCCTGAGTCAGCATTTCCCACCTGAGCAAGCGGCTGCCTGCCCGCTGAGCCCCCTTTATTAGGACTCCTGGGGATGAGACGGGAGAAAGGAAGGAAGGGGAGAAGGGGAAGGAGAGGAAGGTGGAAGAATTGTTCTTGGCAGAGGGGCTTCCTTGCAACAACAACAGCAGCAGCAGCAGCAAAAACAAAGGACTGCAATGTGGGGAATCCTTGGAAGATGTGCAAGCACTCTCACACTCCGGCCCAGAGTGGAATGAGACAAAAAGGTTCTCTCTCTCCAGCCCAGCACTGGCTCCCCTTCCAGGCTCTGCTTCGACTGGGCCTAAGACCACGAGGAGAGAAGGGGCCATTTGAGCCGAGCACCGGCCTCCTGGGTTTGCCTTGGGGGGGGGGCAGCTGGCAAAGAGCCCTGCTGCTAAAGCAATCCATGTTGAATATGACCACCAGTGCCCCCTTATGCAAGCAAGGTGACTGTGGTCTCTGCCAGCAACCCTGGGGGAGAAGTGTAGTGAAATTTGAGATGCCAGGGTGTTAGCCCTTTTGGAAAAATTCTTCAAAGTTTAAACTGTCAGGAATTAACTTTATTGTAGCAGAGCAGAAGTGGTACAGTGCGGGGAACAAAGAGGCAAGCAAGCTTCATGTTGAAACAACTTAAGCTTTACTAATGGCTTTAAATCTACATATGCATTGGAACCTACATCCACACTAACTAACGAATAGGTTTTGGGTAAGAAAGAAGTTCCTCTTCACTCACTATCCCAGTGAGACAGAAGGCATTCTTGCAGAGCAAGATGGAGAGAGCAGCACGTAGCTTCAAGACAAGAAACAAAGAGTAATAAAAGATCTAAGACCACGAGGTTAATACACCTAGGTCATGTGATTGTGTAGCTTGGTTGTGTGCTGTTTGCAACCATGCCCATTAAAGGCAGGATGAGAGGAAGGCATGCAGGAGGCCCTATCCTATCTATCACTCATTTGCTCTAATAGCAAACCAGTGGGGGAAGAAAGAATGCTGGATTTTTCCCACAAGGAGTTCTCCAGGGTGCTGAACACTCTCCTCAAAATGCAAAGCAGTTTTTCTCCCCAAGGTTTCAATCCACTCTCCAGGATGTCAAACCCTAACCCAAAATGGGTGCAGCACCCTGGGGACCTTCTGTAAAGTTTGGACTAAAATCAAAATCTGACTCACCAGTTCACTGACCTGGAAATTACTGGTTGTGGGGTCTGCAGCACCTCACTGGGCCCCACTGCAGCTTCAGAGAGAGAAGGAAGGGGTGGCAATGCCTTTGAGGGTCCCCATTGCTCAGAGGTTGTGCTGGACTGCATGTTATTCTGGGTCACGGCCACTCCTCGTGGGTTTCTGAGGGGGCTCTGGAAGGCCAGGCACCCCCCCTTTCACTTAACAGAGCACCAAGGGTCTCTGCTTGCTGTCTGCCCCCAAAGTCACAGACCTCCAGGAGGAAACTGGGCTGGGTGGTCTCTCTCCCTGTGTGTACAAGTAGAAGGTTGGGGTGTAAGGAACTATGGGAGGGCGGACAGAGGACCACCATAAGAGTGGGCCCTGAATCTGGGTTAGACCCCTGGCCCATGCGATCCCACAACTGAGGCTCCTGCAAGGCAAGTGTTGGGGGGAGCAGACTGCCACTTATTCCAGAGAGAGCAGAGAGCCAAAAAACGCTGGACCCCAGAAGGCAAAGAAGCGGAGGTGAGGGAGGCTTTGAGAGACAATGTATGATGATGGGGGAAAGGACCCAATCCCTACCCCAGCACACAAGGCCATGCGTGACTCAGGAGCAGCACTGAACCACCAGGGAGACTGAAGGCCCATGGCTGCACCCCACATGAGCACCCCATGGCCAACACCATGGCTGCTGAGCAGCATTCACTCCCTCAAAGACCCCCTTTCCCCCTTTCTTGGTCCCTTCAGCACTGCTGTTTCCTCCCCCCCCCAAAAGGAGGGGCAAACCAGTAGACAGAAGAGAGAGCCAATGAATGCCCCCATATGCAGTGTGGCCACAGGAAACATACGGCAATGCCTACAAGCCAGAAGGAAAAACCCTGAACCCACAGAGAGAACGGGGTGCTGAGCAGGGGTCTTGCACAACCCCCCCCCTTCACAAGCCCAAGGCCCTTGGCAGGAGGGGAAGGAGGGCTTGCATGGAAGGCGTGCTGCCAACCTATGACTCCCCCATTTTCTTGCCAGGAAAATAAGCCCGTGGTGGTGGTGGCATGGAGATGTGGCTGCAGGACCATTCGCCCACCCAGCATGGGGGACACCCATGGAGGGGCCCCACTCCTCCTCAGCTGCAGAAGCCTCTCCGCCCCTGCCCAATTTCAGAGAAGCCCAACCCATGTGGCCTTGCCCCTCATCTCACCCCACTTTATCCTCCCAGCCGGCCAGTGCAGACCACCAGGAGCCCCCATCACTAAATCCCTCCATACCCAGAGGGGGAAGGAGGAGAAGCGGGGGGGGGCAGAGAGAGGGTGAGAGAATGTGTGTGTGCGTGCGTGTGTGTAGGGGGGAGTGGACCCCCCTCCTATGGAAACCTCTCAGGGCACTAATTCTTAACCACCCACCCCAAACCTGTGTGCCATGGTCAGATCCATAATTTATTTGCTCTGCTCCTCTTCCCTGCCAATGAATAATGCACAGGCCTTCTCTGTAACAACTCACAGCTGTGCTGAGGGAGAAAACAGAAGAAGGAGGATTCGGAGCAGAGCCAAACTGGGAGCCAGGTGAAGAGGCTGGAGTTGGAAGCATTTTGGAACACAATGTCACACACACACACACACACACACCTCCCTTATCAATGAGAGGGTCTCCATTCAGAAAATGGCAACAATTCAACCCTGAGTCTGGAAGCCACCGTTTCTGCTGTGGCCGGAACAGCTTTTGTGCGCACGTAATGCTAGTGTGCCGGCGGCACCTGTTCTGCAGACGCCTTATATTTGGCTCCGTGACCCATGCCTCAGCCACGCCCCATTTGGAGGACTGTGACATGCTCTACGCTGGGGGTGGATACCTGTGGGAGGCTCTGAACTACCCCTCCAGACCCTGAGGGGCTCACATGCTCAACCCACCAACACACCCTCCAAACACAAAGAACCAAGATTATTTTTGCCCCCAAGAATCACCCTAAACCCTCTAGGGGCAGCCGGGGAGGGGCATTTTTGTCATGTTTTTATGCCACCCAGGGCCATTTTAGGCCCAAGAGGGGCTTCCCCCCCCCCAAAAAAAGGAGGTGACCAGAAGACACTTAGTTTACTTCCTTGTTCCCAAAAGGCCTTTCCTGGGCCTAAAATGGCCCTGGAGGGGGGAGACACAAAACATGGCAACCCCTGGAGGGCATTTGGGGTGTTACTTATTTTTTATATTTTTTTTACCCCTGGGGGACCCCGAGGGCCACAAAAACAGCCCTATGGCCACGCATGGCCCAACCCTGCTCTACATGGAAGTGTGAGAGTCTGATCTGTGGTCCCGCATTTGCAGCACGCCCAATGTGGCAAGCGCATCAGGCACATGCTGTATGGGCCTTCAGTGTTGCAAATGCCAAGAGTCCCAGAGCTTCTTTCAGCTCAGAAGCATTCTAGAAATTTAGGAAGATTCAGGGGACACCTGCAGGGATTTCCTCAACCTGAGAAATATTCAGTTTACATTCTCGGAGGAAGAAAAGAGTCAGATCTGTTGTGTTCTCTCCCCTGTGCGGGGCTCCTTTTCAGTCCTCAGCTTCTTTGTTTACTGAAAAGCAACAAGATGCTGACAGTGACTGCAAGCAGGCTTTAGCAAAGGCTCCTGTTTTCTCTCATATTTCAAATAGTTTAAAAAAAAATACCATCAGAAATCCTAAAACAAAGAAGAAAACACCTCAGAGCCTGCAAGGAAACGTACAGGCAGAAGGGCAGGAGAAACAAAAGGGGAAATCTCACCCACACTTGGACTTTGGTGTGCTTGCATATTTGTGGGTCTGTGCCTGTGTGTGTTTCCTTTGCAAGAGGCCTCAGGGTAGGATTAATTAGAATCAAAAGAAGGATTTTACCCTCCCATCTCAAAGGATGCTTCCTTAAGCTGTGACAGCGGGAGACTCCCTCCACCTCCCCCCCCCATGGCTTCCATGGCAGAGAGGCATCTGCTCTGGATTTTAGTCTGAACTTTAAAAGAGCTATCTGTGACATCCCATTTTGGGAGGTTAGAGTTCAGCCCTTTGAGGAGCTCCTTCAGAATATGAATGGACACTCGGAAGGAATTCGGCCCTGCACTGACAGGGAACCCAATTGCTGCCACTGCGCCTCCCTTCCCAGCAGCTTAAAGGATTTTGGGTGCCTGGTCAGAGGTGGGGAGGGGGTACATCCCCTCCTGTGTGAGGCCAGAAGTCAAAGAAACCCCACAGGAATAAACTGGTTCACAGAGGACTCATGCTGGCTCTCCACAGTCCACTGTCTCTAGGTGACCAAGCTCTGGATTTCGGTCTTAACTCTTTTAAAACTCCAGTTTTTTAAAAACTCCATTGAGGAGTTCTGACTGTGAAACAGGCACAGTTCCGGACCCCTCTCTCTTTAGACTGAAGGACTGAGCTTCCTTTGCCATTTGTCTGCTAATTGACATCTGTTTGGGGGCCCCTTTTATCACCTTCAGGTTGCCCAGGTTTCCAACTCATGACCAAGGGTAAAATCCAAACAGGAAGAGTTAATATCAACATTCAGCCCCTTACAACAATGTGTAGGGAGGAGATATGCAGACCCCAAACCAGCCCAGGAGGAGGAAGAGGAGGCGGTGATGATGATGATGATGGTGATGGTGTGAATGCCTCTTGACCACCTATTTACACTCCCTTTTCATCAGCCCATGGCCTGGCTCTGACGTTTGGAGACCAGAAATCTTCTTGGCAAGATCTTGAAAGCAGACTGAGGCACAATCCACCCAGATCCATCACGTTTGCAGCAGCCATTGTGAACTCATGAGAAAAGGCCGCTCAGAGTCTCCTCTCTACTCAGCAAGGAAATTGCACTTCAAGATCTTAGGCTTCCTTCTTCAATACTCAAACCTCCTGGAAGCTCAAAGTGTCTCGTGGCTCTGAGGTGGCTGCAAGTCTCTGCCCACCCTCCTCCTACTGCGCAACACCCCCGCAAGCTTGTCTGGATCCAACACATGCTCCCAAAAGTACAAATCACACCCATGCCCTTCACTCACCCACACAAGCAGAGTGACCCCATTCTCTCATGCGCACACCCCCACACTGTTCACACATATTCACACACACCTCAGAGCCTTCCTGTTTTAGCTCTGAACTCCACGTGGGCTCCATGGGATAGCACTCCTTGTCCTTAAGAGGGGTGGATGGCGCATAATGGGACCTGCTGGCACACTGTAAATCCTGCGCACTGCGGCTCCGGTGGGCCCTGTGGGGCTAGCCTCTGGGGTTACACCCTTTGGGGGCAATTCGATATCAGGCACCTCCCTCTCCCCCTTGGAGTCTACAAACAGGGACAGGCCCCAGTGATGAGGAAGGAGTGACTGACAGGACAAGAGGAGTTTAAAAGGAACGCAGGCAATTTAATAAAGAAACATTTTCAACTGCATAATTTACGTGCGCAGAAGATGTATCTTGACAAGGCCAAATAGCTTGTGCCAAGCAAATCACTCGGCTGCACATGAGCTGTCATGGCTCCAAAACAGGAGAGATCAGGAGGGAGGCTGTGATTGGAGGTGGGGAGGAGAGCTGTTCAAAGGCTGAGACCGGCCTTGAGCTTCAGGGAGGGAGGGGTGCCATTGCATGAAAGAAGCAAGAGCCCTTCTCCATGCCCCAACACAGGCGTTTTGGGATCTGCTTGTAGCTATGGCTGTTCACATACGGGAGAGATAGTGCATCCCTCCGCTGTATGCAGCTTGGCTTACTTGCTCGCTCGCAGAGCTTTTAAGGATCTTCTGGAGCAGCCATTGGCCTGGCATTCAGATCTGCCTTGCCCAGGAAGATCGTGTGTGTTGGGGGTGTTTTGCTCCTATCCCATGATACGGGTGCCTCAAGCCCTTTCCCTATTTTTAAAAAAATGTTCTCATGTAAGGCCGGTGTTTTGGACTTCAGCTCCCAGAAGCCACTTGGGGAAGCAGGCAGCAAGAAAGAGGTCAGCCAAACCATACGCTGTATAAACTAAACTAAACTAAACTAAACTAAACTCTCTCTCTCTCTTTCTCTCTCTCTCTCTCTACACACATACACACACACACACACACACACACATTCTAAGCCACTTAGAGACATAGATAGATAGACAGATAGACAGACAGACAGACAGATAGATACGCAGCCAGCATGGAGCTCTGGTTTGAGTGTTGGACAAGGTTCAAATCCCTGCTCAGCCCTGGAAACCCACTGGGTGACCTTGGACAAGTGGCACACTCTCAGCCTCAGAGGTAGGCAAGGGCAACTCTCCCCCAAAGGAATCTGACCAAGAAAACTTCCTCATGAGAGGAAGTGTGGGGTAGTTGTTTCAGTGTTGGCCTAGGACCCTGGGATGCCAGGGTTCAAATCCCTGATCAGCTATGGAGATCCAGGAAAGCCCTGGGAGAGTGTTGCCAGAAGCTGGAATGAACTTGAAGGCACAGAATAACAACAATGCATGACAACAGTGGAAAGGGACCCAAGAACTGCGTCCTTCCTCAGTTTGCTGCAAAGACAACCAGCTGCAAGATAACTCTGTAACTGAAAGTGCCCTCTTTGAGGTGAGCAGCAATGTCCTTTTCTTTCCAGTTCTCCACGCATTGTGAACCCTTCAGCGAAGTAGCAGAGGGTCCACCAGGACCTGGGAAAGGGCCCCAGTGGTTGGGGAACTTGTCGGCCTAGGTCTCACCTGGGTACTCCACAGAGGAAGAAGCCTGAGCCCATGTGAGAGGCCGGGCTCTCATTCCAGCCCTCTTCCTTGCATTCTTGTTGTTTCCTTTGCAACAAGCCCTGCTTCACACTTCCCTGATCTCTACTCCTCCCATCACCAGTCTAATAAATTTCTAGCTTGTTTTTACAGTCATTAGGATGTTAAGCACCAAGTGCTCTAAAGGGATGTTAAATTGAGCTCAGCAAGTTGGCTCCAAGAAAGCAAAACAGCCCCCTTGTCTTTGTGGCTGGGCTCTGCATGGCTCAAGTGGAGGAGGGAGAGATGGACATGAGTCCCCCAAGACCCCCCCCCCACCTTTTGAACCCTGGAGGGTCCCCCATCCCCAGTGAGGCCAACCGGCAACCAAAAGAGCTGGTCTGGAGAGTGAGAGAGGCACGCAGGTTCCAGGGGGCTCCGCCCCCATGATCACCCCAAATTCCTGCTGAGAGGCCCAGGGCTGGATGGGTGGGGTGTGCTCACCTGTGCAAAACCCAAAGGGGGTTGGTGGAAGAGGGACTTGTAGTGCTTAAGCTCTGAAATGAGAAGCCACACTTCATAGACTCACAGAGAGAAACACAGCCTTAGAAGGAACCCCAAAGGCCATCTAGTCCAACCCTGTGTTGATGGTGCAGGAACCCACAGCTAAAGCATCCTGGCTGGTGGGCACCCAAGTGCTCCAGCAGAGGAGAGCCCACCCCCTTCCTTCTCCAAGGGAGACCATTCTGGTGCTGACCACCAGGAAGACTGTCCTAACCTTGAGTCAGAATCTCTTCCTGGGGTGGGGTGGGGTTCCCGGATTTCCTCTAGTGCCATTGGTGGAGTGAGATGAGAATGGCCCTACTCTCGTTTCTCTTCAGATCCTAAACATCTTCCGCCTTTTACTCTCTTTTCCAGGGGCGGCGAGTTCTTGAGCTTTGCAAAGGTGAGCCCCGCGTTAGCCACGGAGAGGCTCCTAAATGGGGGGCGGGAGGTCATCCTCCCTCAGATGTGGGGGCCAGTGGGCACAGAGGGGGCACGCCACCCACCCGCTGTTTCTGTGACCCTCGGGCTCCCCCAGCATGAGCAAAGCGCGCACGGATACACATGCACACGCACACACATGCATCAGGGTGCGTGTGCAAAGAAGCGGCCACGCGGGTGCCGCGCCGGAGTCCGCACTGCCAACCCCTTCCCATCCCAGCTCTTCAGCTGATGAAAAGGATCCAAAGTGGGCTGTGTAATTATTAATTAGAAGGACGGAGACAAGCAGCCACGGCGGCGGGGCTTTTGGGGGGGGAGACACGACAAAAGCCTGGTTGTCGGAAGGGGCGCCTTCAAGGCAGGCAGAACAAAGGGGGCGACGCGTGATTGTGGGAGGGCGGCGGCGGCGGGGCGGGTTTAATGAGCGAGAGGTGGCTTAAAAGCAGGCAAGAGATTAATTAAGTGGATCCATGTCCGCATTAACAAGCTATCAGTTAAAAGGAGGCCGGGCTCACTCTGGACCAATTCAGCATCACGCTCCAGAGGAACAAAAAAAATCACTTGCAGGCACTGCCGCCGCCCAGGGACATGGAAGGCGGCCCAAGTTCTCCGGCCGCCTGAGGTGGGAAGCACAGCTCACCCCTGCACAAGGCATGGGGGGTTCGCCAGGCTGCATTGGGAGGGGGACACCCACCCACCCACCCACATTGCTGGTACAGGTGACGGCACAGCACGGCCAACCGAGCCCACCCCGGAGGGGAAGAGGGGCAGGACAATGGAGGCAGCCCTGGACCCATGCCTCCCACCCTCCAACCAAGGAGGCCGTGGCAGGGCCTGAAGCCAGGGTGCCTGTGCCAGGGCGGGATGGAGGCTGACCCTGACCACCAAGCAAAAGGGAGAGGCAGGAGGAGTCAGAGAAAAATAGAAAGACGACATCTATTAGGAAGCAGCCAAACCCAAGAACCTGACCAGTTGCTTTGAGAATGGACATACGCTTGAGTCGAAATGCCCACATCCTAACTGACTAACAAAAAGGTTAGGCAAAAGAAAGGTTAACCTTGAACTCACCATCTTGTAGGACTGGGAACAAAGAAAAGAGAAAGTAGATAGAAAGGGGGTGAGTTTTTATATGGCCAACAACCCTAGAAATTTCTTGGGCCACATGGTCTAGTTGCTTGAATGCAATGAAAGGGGATGAGGATGAATGCTTGGTTTCCCAAAAGCAACACCTCCTCTTGGCTCTTTGCCTGTTGGGGTGCCCCATGCGTGGGAGCAGGCAGGACTCCCTCCATGGGGAGCGGGAGGGGGGCTGACAGAATCTGTGACTTCCGAAAGGGCGTCATGCCCACCCACCCCCAGCCAGCCATCAGGCCTTGCGTGACAGGGGCAACTGTCATGCCAAAGAAATACCCGGCAGTTGCCAAAATACAGCTTTATTGATTACAAGAAGATGGTGGATAGATGCAGTAATAGAAATAAAAGCCATCTGAAAGAAGACTTTTGGCTCTGCTATGTGGGGCTTAAGCAGAGTCAAGTTGTGCAATATCTAAGAGGAGGAGGAGGAGATGATGATGATGATGGACTCAGAATCAGTGATGGACCAAAGTTCCAATCAGTTCACACCTGGTAGACTGTGAAACTGGTGATGAACATCTGGATCATCATCTTCGTCGTCATCATCTGGATGGCTGCCCTAAGAGATGATGGTGGGGCTTGAAGCAGTGCTAATATCAGAGCTTGGAGGGAGCCAAACCCCAGAGGAAAGGGGTCGCCTTCCTAGAGAGCAGCCGCCCATTAGCTTAACCTTAACCTTAACCTCTCAGAAAGGTCCCTTTTCTTCTCCCCCCCCCACCGTGGATGGTGCCACCCCAAACCCCACTCCACCTGGAATGCCTGCCCTCTATTATTTATTAGCAAGATCAGTGTAGATTATTCTCTCGGCAGAAGAAAAGGCGCCCAGCATGCACTTCAGCCACTAAACAGCTAAATATATGCTCGTTTAAAAATCAGTCTTAAGAGTCAAGGTTTCCCCTTTTAAAAGGAATAAAAATGTTTACCATAGAAACCCCAAGGCTGGGGTGCTGCCACTTGCTGAATGCCACCTTCACCATGGAAGAGTTCGGCATTTTAAATGGGGACTGAATTTGGGGAGGGGAGGGGCGTTGGGACACCCAGACACTGTGGAAGGAAGACCCAGCGCCAGGCATGATATGGGAGCCCAAATTAATGTGGGAAACCTTACCAGGCCCTGTGGAGGAGCTGTGCCACAGGCAGAGGGCTGCTCTGCGAGGTAGGTAGGTAGGTAGGTAGGGGTGGTGACTGAAAGCATTGCAATACCCTCCATGGTGGCAGGTGCACTGGAAAATCCCGCGGCCAGGGGCAGAAGGAGCATTTGTTTGGGCGGGGTGACTGCACCCCCTTAGCAGCTGTGCCCTGGCTCCTGTGCCATTTGTTTTGAAATTTTACCTCCTTTGCTATATGCAACACTGAGCTCTTTGCAGAGGGAGGTGGTTTGTTCTTTTGCAGTGCTGTGGGGGGGGGGGAGAGGAAGGTAGTGCTTTGCTGGCACCATGACAACTGGAGAAAATAGCTATTTTGTTGTTCCTGTTATAATTATTATTTTGGTGCTGTTGGCCTCCCTATTGGAGGCTGCCACAAAGGGACTCACACACCCATTAGCAAAATGCATCATCCATCATCACACTGCCTTTCCTGGCTGGAGGGAGGCAAGCCTTTTCATGGAGGAAGGTAAGCAGGACCAACTTTACTGCTTTACTTCAGAAGCACAACTTATGGGAAGGTAAATCCCAGGGACCCCCATGGGAGCTGATTCTACGGTGTCTTGGAGGCTGTTAAACTGGACCAGGTCCAAGGTGGAGGGCATGAGATGATGGTCTTTCCAGGACTACTGGACCCAGATCTGCCCCAGATGTTCCCCCAACATACCTCTCCACTCCATCACCTACCTTCTGTGACTTCAGGGTCTCAGTGTTGTGAAGGGATCCTCCACAGAGTCTAGGGGAGGCCCAGGCAGAGACCTGGAATCTCAGTACCTCACACTTATAGCAGATTGACAGTGTTGTGGTCCACCCCAAGGAATCCTGGGCTTTGGCATTTGGGAATGGGCTGGGACTTCTCTGCCAGAGAGCTCTAGTCCACTCCCCTGGACCCCAGCACTACAGCTCTCTAGCGGAGAACTCCCAGCATTCCACAGGATGGAACCAGAGCAGTGGCAGTGGGGCCAAAGTGCGGCAACTGTGTACACACGATTGGTTTCGCCCTCCAAGGCTGGAGCCTTCTCCAAGATGCCCTCTCCAGCCCCATAGGCTTGCCCTGCGCACCACAGACCCTTCTTAAATCTGGAGGTTGTGACCAACTGAGATCTTTTCATGGAGTTCTCCCCTCTACACGCCCTCACCCTTTCCTTAACAGGAGAGTCCTGGGGGACAGAAGAGCACAAGTGCTTGCCTGCTGTTTTAGTAATAGTAATTATTATTATTATTATTATTATTAATACCCCGCCCCTCTGTTAAAACAATCGGGGCGGCTTACAAAAATTAAAATACAATACAGATAAAAATCCCTAAACACCACCTGCCCCCCCTCCCCCATAAAAAGATATTAAACAAATATAAATTAAAAAGCAACTACTCTAAAATCACATTTAAAAACAATAAATACAATAAATGGCCAGCAACTAAAAGAGGCCAGGAGCTCCTGAGGCCAGGATCTAATTAGGAAAGGCCTGCCGAAAGAGATCCGTCTTTAGTGCTTTTTTAAAGCTACTCAGGCTCGTCATCTGACGGATCTCGTTCGGCAGGTCATTCCACAATTTGGGGGCGATTACCGAAAAGGCCATCTGAGGGGTTGCAGATAGCCTAGATTTTTGTGGCTGACCTCCCAGAGGACCGGAGTGCGCGGGGAGGATTGTATGGGAGGAGGCGGTTCCGGAGATAAGTTGGACCCAAGCCATTTAGGACTTTAAAGGTAATAGCCAACACCTTATACTGGGCCCGGAAACTGATAGTGGAGAGATTTTAATACTGGAGTTATATGGTCTCTCCGAGATGTTCCCGAGACCACTCTGGCTGCCATATTTTGTACCAACTGAAGTTTCCGGACCAAGCATGAGGGCAGCCCCATGCAGAGCGCATTGCAGAAATCTAGACGGGAGGTTACCAGCGCGTGCACCACAGTCTCAAGGTCCCTTACTTCCAGGAAAGGGCGCAGCTGGCGTATCAGCCGAAGCTGATAACAGGCGCTCCTGACCGTCGCATTCACCTGACTAGTCATCTGAAGTGATGAATCAAGGAGCACCCAATTGCTTGTAATGCAGGAACTGCCTGCACCTGGATCGTGGCCTTTCCCTTCCAAACCACCACAGCTGTGTTTTGCTTTTAAGAACATGGTCACTGGTAGCATTACAATGCCATAAGAACCTTGCGCAAACAGACATTTGGGGATTTTGTATATAATTAACCTATATTTCTCTGCTGAAGAAAGTGTATGTTATCTGACAAAAACCTTAAATGACAGAAAAGGGGGAGGTGGGATGAGAGGAAAGGAGAGGGGCAAATTGCCCGTTGGCACAGGAAGAGGCATCCTTGGGAAGGAACCGGCAGGCCAAGCTGACAATCTGGAGTCTGGGGAAAAACAAGAATCAGGGCCCACGCAGCGGAGGGAAGCCGAACAAATGAACGAACGAACGAACGGCAGACGGAAGCTGGTGAACAGCCAGAGCCCTGAGCCAGGAGCCGAGAGCAGCAGGCCAAACGGAAACCTCTCCCCACCCGCTGTACGGGCATGTGGGGCAGAGTCTGTCCCCTTACATGGGTGTGCTCAGAGCGCCTGATGATGGTTCAGCCTCTGCCAGGACGATGGAAGAGGAAGAGGAGGTGGTCAGCAGGAAGGCCACACAGAGGGGGCTCTATGGCTGTGCCCATAGACAGAGGCTGGCGTGGCGCTGCTGAGGACTCCGCTGAGGACCCTGTGTGTTGAGGGTCCAGGAAGGCTCAGTTCCCCGAAAGCAGCAGCAGCAGATTCTCCAGGGAGGGCGAGGGGAGAAGCCCCCATCTCCAGCCCTGGAGGGGCTTTGCTCCCAGTCAGGACCAGCAGTCCTGGGCTGGATGAGCCAAAGGGTGTAAGATGGCGCCTTCTGTGCCTTTCTTTTCCCAGACTGCACGCTGCCTGGCACTCTGTGTGTCTCTGCATGGCTTTTTCCATGGAAGTTGTTCTGTGATTAATATTTTCTTTTGAAAGGCTTCTCCTTCACTTCTTTCCACTGCACTTTATGTGGCAAACAAACATGCTTCCCCAGAAGGCTCACTTGCGCAGTTGTGTAACAGGCAAACACACATATACACTCCACAAAAGGAAACTGAAGGTATAAAAAAAATCTCACTTCTCCCAAGAGTTTATGGGAATCTGATCATCTTGTCATGAACAGACCACATTGCAAGCACACAGCAACCCCCTCCCAAGAAGCCTTCTCCAGCACACGACTGAGACCCCAGTTTTCTCATTGTGTTTTCAGCAATTTGTGCAAAACACAATGGCCAGGATCCTACACCGTGTTCACACAGCATAAGTCTCCAGGCACGAAGCTCCCCTGAGGTTCTAGGATGCCAGCCTTCTGCTGAATACCAACATTGTGCAACTGATTGCATGTCTGCTGGCATGTGGCTGCTTATGGCACAATGGGAGCACATGCAGGGGGGCTGTTTCTGCCATCCCAGGAGCACCGAAGGCACTGAGGAAGAGCCATCTGCCACCCAAGAGCGTGCAGCAGGATGCCCAATGGTTACACTTGCAGAACTCCACTTACACAACTGTGAATGTGTGCAAGGGAATTTACCCTCAAGGCACCCTCGAAATACCATCAAGGCACCGGATCGCATCTGATCTTGGGAGAGAAGCAGGCTCAGCCCTGGCTAGTACTTGGACAGGAGACTGCCAATAATACCGGCTACTGTTGGCTGCATTGCAGAGGAAGAATCTGGCAAAACCCGCTCTGCCTAAGATAACCCTATGACATTCCTGAGGTCTCCGTAATCAACAGGCGACCTGAAGGCACTTACTCCCAGGACACCAACAGGTCTTCGCCCACCATGTAGAACTCCTGCTCCTGTGCAAAACTGTGGCCTTTCCCCCTTTGTGAAGCCAGGGAGAGGCATGCAGCAAACATAGCAGGCTGGGTGTGTGGGTGGGTATGTGGTTGATTCCACCCAGTGCTTCCACTTTGACTAGCTTGTGGAAGAAGGCAACGCTTGTTGCATTTTCTGTCACAGCACAGTTGATGGAATGGCACAGAAACCACTTGTAAAAATGCAGATTTCCTCTGACTGAAACTTACACTCCCCCCAGAAACCCACCATTTCACAGTTGCTGGCATTAAGGGCAACATCCCCCATGTCTCCACCATTTACTGCAACAGGGGTGGATCAAGCCAAGATTTTCTCTGTAGCAGAATCCAAGGTGAAAAGACACTTTTTTTCTGCCCTTGCCTCCCCGAAGGCGAAGGGAGGCCTGGCAGGGCCCTGGTGAGCAGCACTTTTGTCCCTTCACTCCCCAGGAAAGGAGGCTGCCCTGCTTCACTGGGGCCCCTCCTGTCCTGGGCCCCTTGAAAGAAGGGGGAAGCCCCCCCCATCTCTACCACTGGGGCCAAGATTTGCACCCCGAGGGAGCTGCTGCCTCCCCCATACTTCTGGTTTGCTTGCTTGCTGTCTTTCTCTTCCACCTCTGGATCTATTCAGCCGCCTTATTATAGATTGCAAGTTCTCTTTAAAGGTCAGATAACACAATACAATTGAATCATATTAGGGAGCGGAGCGTATCTCAGTTTGGTATTTTACGGCAAAACCCCATAAAGCCAGGTTGGTTGTTGGCAGTGAAACAGACATTGTATAATAAAGTCGGGCGTAATTGTCTCCAGAAACAAACAATCCATTTATGAGAAAAGCAGCCTGTAATTGCGCGGGGGCCC
Source organism: Gambelia wislizenii (assembly GCA_030847615.1). Taxonomy (NCBI): domain Eukaryota; kingdom Metazoa; phylum Chordata; class Lepidosauria; order Squamata; family Crotaphytidae; genus Gambelia; species Gambelia wislizenii. The sequence continues at coordinate 30,585,373 of JAUMIR010000012.1, read as the reverse complement.
CCAAACAGCTGCTCACTGGTCGAGGGGACTGGGGGGGCGGCAGAAGAGGGGGTGGGCACGTCTTCCTACCTGGCGGCACCTGGCAGGATTTAGGTGCAGCACTGAAACTTTGCCAGAGGACCTGCCAGGAAATAAACCACTTCCCCGCACATTGTTCCGAGACAAATATTCAATACGCTGCTTAATGTATGGATCGCTGTTAGTGGTTAATCTAAGACAATGGAAAGGAAGTGTGTGGAGGGAGAGGCAGAAATGGAGGGAGGGTGGCCCTCTTTCCTTACACAGAGGATGCAGCTGCTTCTCTTAAGGAAATGCAAAATTGATTGCCGGAGTGATTGAAGATTCCCGAGGAGGGCCATTCCCAGGCTGGCCTGGCACCTCGTGCCACTTTTAAAAATGTGTCCGTAATCTGCTCCAGCAGATCCTTTTCATCACATTTATTTCCTTCCCATGTTACCACCAGTTTGATTAATTGCTCGACTTGGATGTCTTTCTCATCCTATCCTGCAGTCCAATTTTTCACCCGGCTGTTAAATGCCCTTCCGTCCTAAATGGACATCATTGCTTTGTGGTCTTTGTCTCTGGGCTGGGTTATTAACAGCAGCTTCCAACCTACGGAAACCGGGTCCCAGAGACGGGATGGCCTTGTGCCAGGGATCAGGATGAGGCCGGAGCCGTTCATCACGCCCACCCCCATGGCAGCAGGGAAGCCCCCCCCCATCTCTCTAGGAAGGAGGGAGGGAGGGAGGGAGGGAAAGAATATTCCCAAACATCTCAGCACCAGAGGGAAACGAGGAGTCTTCTGAGCGTCAGGAGAATCCTGGAGGCCACAATTATCTTTTATTTTTATTTTTAGGTTCAGAAAATGGCCTTTTCCCCATACAGGAATGCTCTCTCCCCACCCCCACAAAAAACATATCTTCTACACAGGAAAGAACATTTGTGAGCAGAAAATGCCATTTTCTGTGCAAACAACTATGTGGGCGCTTTTTCCCAGGGGGGAAGCAAAATAAGTCCTGAAATGTGAATGGTCCTTAAAAACTGCACAGTTTTGGAAGGCATCCTTTATAGTGGGGGGAAAAAAATGAGTAAATTACTTGTTCCTTCCTATGCAAATGAAATTAACAGCAATTCACACGTCTCTTCTCCAGCTGTGGTACAGCCCTACGTGGATGAAAGGGACCACCACAGACCCCTCCAAGTCACTGCGCCAAGCCACCGAGGCCCTCCTTGGATGTTTCCTATCTAAAGAATCACAGAGGAATGAGGAGCAGAGGGTGAGCAAGACGCCCGGCATTTCTGATCAATGATGAAAGCTTTTGAGTCACACAGAACTCCTCCTCAGGCAGGACAAACATGAAAGGAAAACAGGCAGGTGTCCCTACTTATCACTTAACCTCTGGCATTCTCAAAAAGTAAGATGGAGAGAGTATTTGTCGTTATTCATATCTTGGCTGAGAAAGCAGTTTCCTAAGGCTTGGGGAACCCTGCCAGGAAGAACAGAGGCCACCACGAGGCTGCCACAAGAGTCTTCATGCTTTGGCAAGTGTTTCTCTGGGCAGAAAAAGCATGTTTTGTTCAGAAAACAGGTTTCCTGAGCAGGGAACAGCCTCTCCAGCACAGAGAACTCTTTTCCTTGCACAGGAAGAGCCACACGGATGTGTGTGCGGACAGACACTACTGAAGCATGTATGCTGAGCTAGAACTGGGCAGGAAGTTGATGCTCTCATTGAGTGGTGGTGGTGGAATACCGTGGGAATTGTTTGCTCTTGTCTGTGAGGATGATGAACGAGAAGACCCCCTGCTCAAAAGGCGCAGTGAGCACAAGGCCTGGGCCCTGCCCACAGAAAGCGTGGAGGGGATGCTCCCACAAAACAGCCCATCTGCTCTGGCTCCCTGGCACGGGCCAACCACGGCTGGCAGGCGCAGTGGCATGCTTTGAAGCCCTGGGCATCCTCATGACACCCCCCCCCCCATGGAGCCGCAGGGCTGTGGCACCTCAAGGGGACCCTGTTTACCACAGGACCAAATCCTGGGCCCGCTAAAGCTCACCCACCTCTCTGCGCCAGGTGAGCCTCTCAAAAGGTGGGGAGGCTAAAGAGATGCTGCTATTCTGCAGCCCATCCTTCATGGCTGGGAGTCACATGGCAAGCCTTTATTTCTCTTTGCGCAGCAAGCCTTTGATCCCCAGGAAGGGCAATTACAGACTGAAGATCCGGAGAGTTCTTTTCCCATTCAAAACCTTCTTGCAGCGGCCAGAGCTCTCAACCCACAAGAGGAGCTTCAGTGGGATCTCGTAAAAGGAGTGAGAGAAACGCAGCCTTAGAAACGCAGTCTTTGCCAGTTGCCGCTTGGGCCTGGCAGAGCTGGGCGGTGGAGGAGGACAAGGACAAGATCCTCTGTTCACTCGTGAAGGCTGGATGGTTGCTCATTATGAACAGAGGCAGAGTGGAGCATTATTTGCACAGGGTGCCCCGTGCATTTCCCTGCTTCGTCTTCTGCCCATACAGTCTCATTGCATGATAAAGCAGCTATTTAAAAAGTGGATGGTTCTTTGGAGCTGTGAGTCTTCTGGGAGACTCCTCATCCTCTGAACCTGAGTATTTGGGGGTTTGTTTGGGGGGGGGTGCTGTACTTCAAAGTTTCATACTTTTGGAAGGATTCCAACACATACAAATTAGGAACCGGGGCTAAGGAACCACCTTCGGCCTCATCTCCCAGCACCTGAGGCAAAGACAGCCAGGAAGCCATTTTCATCCATGGTTCCCAATTTAGCTGTTTCCACTCAGCTGCTTAAGCGGAGACCAGCATCATTCCTGAGTCCCCAGGCAGAGGAGGGCAAGGGGTTCAGGGGAAGCCAAAGGGAGGCACTCCCACCCCAGGAGAAGGGGCAGCATGCCAAGGGGCACCCCAGGCGTCCCGGCAGCCACCACACCAGAGCTCACCCACCTGTGCTCTGCCTTCTCCTGGAAGCTCCATCATGACATCTCCTGGCATCGGCATCAGCACTTTTCTCCCTGTGAAAATGTCCTGTCCTTGTCCAAACTGTAAAGCTGGTGTGTGTGTGTGGACCTTGCATTTGCAAATAAATGGAGATGGAGGCATTTTCTGAGGGGTTATTTTTTTGGTTTGTGTTTTTGTCTATCATTGACTCCCTTCTGTACTCATTCCCCAAGAGAGATGTGGCAAGCCCCCTTTCCCAAGTGATGCAGGGGAAGAGGGGAGGCAGGGCACTGCCCAGGGAAAAGGCCTGCCTTCCCCAGGCAGGCAGGCAGGCAGCCCAGCCTCCCTTCAAGGGCTCCAATTGTCCCTCTCTCTTCTCTGTGTTCTGGGGTAATTGCACTGGCTATTTGTTCTGTTCCTTACCAAGAAAAGGAAAAAGGGACATTTTCTGCAGACTCAAACAAGAGACAAGGAAAATACATCATGTGGATGGATGCCCCATGAAAAGTGAGCAGGCTGCTCCGGGCCGCTCCAGAACAAATGCCTGCCTGTAAGCAACTCCGGTGAGAAAGCAAAGCAGCAAAGCAGTGCCAGAAGAGAATCCTGTTCTAGAGAAGGAGCCGCCACAGCCCCCCCCCGCCCCCAGCTTGGCCCTATTGCTTCCCCAAACCGCCTCCCCTCTTTCCCCTCTGCTGCTGGGGTCCAAAGGCTGCCCAAAGACACCTGCAAGAACCCAAGTGGAAAGGCAGTGCTAGAGGGCCTGATCCTGTGTCCCAAGGGACTTCCTTGCTTCAGGACAGGGAAGGGGAGCCCACCAACAAAGGCCCGTTCCAGTCCTGGGATTGGGCCCGGCCTGGTTTCTTTCAGCCTCTTCTAACTCTCCTTAGACATCCCACTGGGGCGGGGGGCTAAGATCCTACAGGGAAGAGACAGGGAGGCGACGTTACACTCATGGAGTTGAGCGGGAGCCACGCAACATTGCCTCATTAGTGAATTGTGGTGTTGCAGAACCACATGTGCAACCCAACAAGTGACGAGCATCAGTGTGTGACCATGTGCAGTCTGCATGTGGGTGGCCACGCACCACGGCATCGCAGGCACAACTGCACTCCTTGAACTGAACACAGAGGTTCTCCTCTGGGCATAAATGCCCGCCTGCTCCTGTAGGGAAGCTCACATAAAAGTAAGGCATTCAGAAGATTCCAGCCAGGGGTGGGTGGGTAGGTGGGTGTTGGCAGTCTCTGCCCCTGGGGGTGTCACGCCCAGGCACTGGAGGATGATGGGACCTCTCCCCTCTTATTTGGGGAAGGAACCCACAGGCTCCATCTGCCTCCTTCCCCACCCCATTTTTCCTTTTAAAAAGCGTAACACAGAGCCAAATGAAATAATGAGAGAAACTCATTTTAATGCCATGGAGGGAATTGTTTTATTACTAAAGCAGCAAATAGAACTAATTGAATCCGCAGTTTAAGAAGAAGAGGCAAAGGGAGGGAGGGAGGGAGGTGTGGGGAAAAGAGTGGGTACAGCAAGGGTGTGTGTGCATGCATGGGCGTGCGCACACACACATACACACAACGCACAGAAGGTGCAGTGAGGCCTGAATATTCATAGCCAAGAAGCGGCAAATCTTTTCCATGGGTGGAATCTCACCCTCGCTCTGCAGCTGAGGTCAGAAAGAGGGGAGGCTACAAAGTGAGGGCTGGGTAAAGAGATGGGGGTGCTCTGTGCCCACAGAATGATCTGGGGGCACTCCATTGGCCGGCAGCTCCCAGAATTCCCTGGAGAGGCCACAATGGCCCAGACAGGAGGGCCCTCCACCTGCATCCCCACCAGGGGGGTCCAGATGGCTTCGTTCACTGAAGAGGGGAGATGCCAGGGTGGGCTCCCCCTGAAAGGCAGGCAAGCCCCCCCCCCCCGTTCTCAGTGAAGAGCCACCACAGTTGACCCCCCTATGCAATGGCAGGACTATCATTCTACTCCAACCCCCATGGGTTCATCCAACAAAATCCTGGGATTCATAATGGGGGCATAGTGGGGGTGTCACTGGGGCCCTCTGGCTGAGGATAGTAAATGTCCCTCCCTAAACTGCAACTCCCAGGAGGCCATTGCATGTTGCCATGGCAGTTGAAGAAGAACCATAGTGCTACAATTGCCCTGTGTGAACACTCCCCTGGCCAGTTCCCTATGGCACCAGATATAATTTACTGAGCTAGTTTTTACATGGTAATGTATTAATAATTTTTCTAACATAATTTCCTCTTGATCTGTGTTTGCAAGGATATCATGGCAACGAACATGTCACCCCGAATGTGCTCAAAGGGAGAGGCCTCTTTCACTGCGTAGTCAGAATGCTATGATTTCACTTTAAGTGCCATGGCCACATCCTATGGAGTCCTGGAATCTGTAGTTTGGTGAGGCACTAGAGCTCTCTGGCTGAGAATTCTAAGTACCCCTCCCTCAACTGCAATCCATAGGATGTTGCCGTGGCATTTAAAGTGGAATCGTAGGGATATAATGGTGAGATGGGGAGAGGCACTGGATACCTCCTTCCTGCACAGCAAACATAAAAAGATACACAGGCCCACAACCCCAGAATTCCAGGAAACATCTCACAAAACCCCTCAGCAACACTAAATGGATGCCAGCACAATGCTAAATGGATGCTAAGCCATTTCAAAGTTGTCTTAGCAGGCAAAGTCATTCTGAGATTCCTAGGCAAGATGCTTAAAACAGACCCAGGCGAGTTGTCCTCCGGCTGTTATGAGATTAATGTGTTTTTTTGTTCAGGTGATTGTATCCCTCGGAAGGGTGTGTGTGACTGTGCATATATGTTATATTGATTTGTAAAAAGGGGGAATAATAAAACCACAAGTTACGCATGTAATAAGCCAAACCAACATCAGGGGGTGAGTTCACCTTCAATGGGTCTACTCTGGTTGGAAAAACCAATTGGTTTTAGGTCAATATTTCTCCCACTTTCAACAAAGGCACACAGAGAAAGTAGGGTCTTCTTTCTTTTCTTAAGAATGGGAGGATTTTTATTCTCACAACAACCCCGTGGACCTGTAACTACTGCACCACACTGCCTCTCCAGTTAACATTCTGGAGGATCCACCAATAGTTTAGAATTGCAAGGCCAGCATGCCAGTCCCTAAGGTGGTCACGTGGTGAGCCTCATGGTGGCCAGGTGGGGATTGGGACCCGGGTCCCCCAGGTCTAGTTATAGCCTGACATTCTAACCGTTATATCAGATGTTTCAGTTAAAACGCCTGTGCAGTGTTTATGCATTACAAAGTTTTCTTTAGTAAATGTACCTCAAATAAACATGCTGAATCAGATCAGGGTCTATCTAGGTTGGAGGGGGGCTGCATTGCCTGTCCCAAGAAACTTGGAGGGCTACACCACCCAAACTGTGCCCCCTCCCTGGATATTGGGGTTTTTTACTCATGATACCCCAGGCCGATGTCTGGTACAATTTTGCCACAGCACAAGTCTTTTTATACACAGGAACTAACCCAGAAGCCAGCTTCTTCTCTTGGGTCCAAAACAGGCTGAGGGAGCTGAAAATGTAGCCCCTGATACAGCCCCCCTAACCCCCTGGAGGAAACCCACCCTTGCTAAACAGGAAGCCTTGGGAGGCCTTGGGGCCCTGTGCAGGCCAGGGGCCACGCTTTCTGGAAAAATCTGCAGAACACTTTTTGGGAGACTTTTCCAACTCAGAGTTTTCCCAAGACCCCCCCTGCCCCTTTCTGGGCTTGAGTGAGCCCCCCAGGGTTGCCAGAATGGGTCCTGGAGAGGGATACTAGCCTTTAATGCTGGTGCTGAAGAGGGAGACTCACCAAGGGGTTGCTCATTGCCTGGTTGTGTGACAGGCAGTGGCCCCTCCAGTTTTCATTCTGGCAGCCCTGTCCGGCTTTGGGTCTGCCCTCTGAGTGCTACTTTTGTGCTGATAGGATGAGCACAGGCAGAAGCCAGAGGATTCAAAGGCCAACAGTGCTTGGCATTCCCTGGGGTGGATGCCAGCCCATCTTCTTACCAAGTCTCCCCACCTCCCCTTTTGGCTCCTGCAGTCCTGACCAAGGAGCAAGCCTTATGGTTTTGAGTTACAAAAGGGAAAATTTCCATGGAACATGAGAAGAGCCTTCTGGACAGTGAGGGTGGTCAGCAATGGAGTGGTGAGGTCTCCTTCTAAGAGGCTTTGCAGCTGCCTGCTGGGGACACTCTGGCTGGAGTTCCTGCCCAGGGGTGGGTGGGCGGGTTGGTAGAGCCTTCCCGGCTCTATGGGTCTGCAACTGCCCCTTCCCTTCCCTTCCCTTCCCTTCCCTTCCCTTCCCTTCCCTTCCCTTCCCTTCCCTTCCCTTCCCTTCCCTTCCCTTCCCTTCCCTTCCCTCTGAACTTGAAAACAAGAGCTTCCACATCCCTCCTCTTTCCTGCAAGCTCATAATCCTTTCTCCACATCTCTTTCTTTCCACCTCTGCCTCCCAGAAGCTCAAGGACCCCCCTGCTTGGTGCTGCCTCCAAGACCCCCATTACTGCCGGGGGGATTAGAAATCTAGCACTCTTTAGCCTGTTCTGGCCTCACGCCGGCTTGTCAAACCTCACTGCTCTCATGTGTTTCCTCTTCGGAGTTCATCTTCCCCACCATTAATGCAACTTGTGCCATGAATGGTTATTCTATATGACTTTGCAGGTGCTTCATTTCTTTATTGTTATTATGTGTAGGCTTATTTGTAGTGTGTGTGTTAATTAATTCCATGGTAGAAGTCTCTCTTTCTTCCAAGAAATTGTTAAAAAGAGTTACGAGCAGTTCCTGTAAATAATAACGGTACTGAATGAAATTGCTGTAGTTAGTATCACAATAGCACAATTGTACCAAAGTGACCCTATTGGGAAGATGCCACATTATCCAATAATACAGCATGGATTCCTAGATGCTCAGACAGAACCTGAATCACTGATGGTCTAACACTCCAGTCAATAAAACCTGGTAGATGGTGAGACTGAGAAAGAAAGGAGAAGGGGGAAGAGATTCAAGAGGAAAGAGGAGGAAGGGGAGGTGGAGGATGAAAGGTCTGAGACCAGCTCAAGCACTTGTACTTTGGACACTTCATAGCACTGGAAAAAACAATCATGCCTAGAAGGCAGTAGGAGAGGATGAGGACTGCATCACAGATGGATGGACTCAGCCAAGAAAGCCATGGCTGCTGCAAGACCAGAGCAGGGCTGCTGGACATCTCTCATTCAGAGGGTCCCCAGAAGTCAAAGCTCACTTGATGACACAACACAGGAACAAGAAGAGCAAATCAAGGATGGCCTTCTCCCTAGCAGCCAAATGACTCAACACTTTGGACTATCACACTTTGGACACTCATACTTTGCAATCAACAGGAGTCAAAGCCAACCCCAGGGCACAGAACTACAACTGAACACACACACACCCTCATCTTTAAAGGTGGAAAGCACAAAGCCCTGGCACCCGTTTCTCTGAAATCTGGCACCAGCTGTTTTGAAAGGATGACTAGTCTGCTCATTGCATCTGGGTCAGGCCAAGAGAAGGACTGTTGCAGCGATTTCTGAATTTCCCATTGGAATCAATGGGAGGCTCAGGATGCAGGAAGAAGCAGACCCGGAGCCAAACTGGGCTCTTTCCCAAAACACCTAATTGGGATCCAAACCAAATCTTGTGCTTGGTGCACATCCCCAGCAACTACACAGCTACAGAGAGACTGAGAGAGGGAGGGAGAAGTGTGTATGTGGGTGCGCGTGTTGGGGAATGCAAGGAATCTTTTCAAATAGCTTCACAAACACCCTGTCTGTTTGTCAAGCAGAAAGCCCTGACAGAGAGCCTCCGCCTGGCTCTGGCTGGGGCTGAGGAAATAAAATCCTTCTTTCTCCCCCCACCCATTGCCGGCATGGCATGGCCTTGCAGCACTCTTACTGCCCCCCACCGCCTGGGGACATCCCCTCTGGATTTTAGGGTGGTGCCACAGTTCTTTCCCTCCCTTTCCAACTGGAGGCTGCCTCCCAGCCTGGTGGGGAGGAGGCTCTGCCCGCCCGCCCCTCCATGCCTCTGAGCATTTAATGGCTGAATCTTTTCAGGGCTGCACACAGCCAATTAAACTGAACCTCTGCTTCCCCGACTCACTGCCATTTATGACCCTCCATTTCCAATGGCAACACAAATATTAATTACAACACACAAACTTGCATTAATGTAACACCAAGGTTATTCATTAAATGCCGAGGAGTCAAGCAATAAAAACGCACAGGGTCTCACACATGTTAACACAGAGGAGTTGGGTGTGCTTTGTGGTGGGGTTTCAGTGCTGTGCCTCTCGGCTGAGGCCTCCTCCTCACTCAGAGAGAGAGAGAGAGAGAGAGAGAGAAGCTCACAGGGAACATCAGGGGGGTGTCCAAGAGACCCCACCTCCGCTAGCCCCCCATCTTGCAAGAGCCACTGCCATGCACCCTTGCCCACTATCAAATCTGACTTTCCTTTGTTCTGGTCCAGGGCGCCCCCCCCCCCAGGATTCCTTCCACTTTCAGGAAGGAAGGAACAGCTCCAGAAACACACGTGGCAACAAGTCCCGTGGAAATGCAGGTTGGGCCCTGCACGGCTCCACAAGGGCTGGGGGAGTTCTGTCCCCAGCCCCACACTGCCCAGTGGATGCTCAATGGGAAAACTGAGAGACTGTGTCTTTTGTTCACTTTAGATACGACCAGGTTCCTAATACCCTAAAGGCACCACCAGATCCTGTCTGATCTTGGAGGCTAAGCAGGGTCAGCCCTGGTTAGTCCTTGGATGGGAGACTGCCAAGGAATCCCAGGTGGTGTCGGCTCTATTTCAGAGGAAGGAACTGACAAAACCACCTCTGAGGAGGATTCCTTGCTTAAGAAAACGTTAACATTGCAAACATTAACAGTACAACTTGAAACCCTGCACCTGAGTTTCAGCTTCTTATTCTCAGCCTTCCGGGGTGTGATGCCCTCACCAAGGGCTGTGGCACTGTAAAGCACCAGCTCTTGAGGCCACGCACCTTCACCTTCTGTGGCTCAGACCAGGTTGCATGCCCAAAAAGTCTCCTCCTCCCCCTCCCCACAGACAGCTTGCACCCCACCAGAGAGCAGCAAGGGCACTGCATTGCCCCCTGCCATCCGCATGCTCCTCTCACCACCCACCGGCTGCTCTTTTGCCCCAACAGGCCTTGGGATCCATCCTTCACGCCCCTGACGAGTGGTGGTGACTGGCAGCTTCCACATCAACGAATCTGCTCCAGGCCATAGTCAGAACTTTAAAGGCACTCTCCAAGGTGCCAAACCCTAATCCCCAGAAAAGGATCAGCACTCCAAAGGGTTTAGTCCAGACACTGAATGAGCTGTGCAAGATGGCGAACTGCATTCTAAAAATAGGTTCAGCACCTTGGAGAGTGGAGATGAACCAGGGAGCAGACTCACCACCAAACCCATGGATCTAGAAGCCCCCGTCCATCCCTCCATCCCTCCATCCCTCCATGGACTTCTCCAGTCAGCTCTGCCAGGGGCTTCTGTGGCCCATTTGCCCCTCACTCCTTTAGCCAGCCATGGGGCACTCCCGCTCTTGACACCATCAGCTGCCATCTTGGCCCTCCACTGAATGGGAAACCACCAGAGAAGAAACCTTCCTTTGGAGTGGGTCCCTTCAGAGATTTCCCAGCCTTTCATGCAAAACCAAACCAGGCAGGGGCTTAGAAAGAAGCCTAAGCAAAGGAGTCCCAAAGCCAATGGCTAGTTTCTAGCTTGAGTAGGCCAAAGTAAACCAACTGCTAGATGGCAAGCCAGCAATTATGCAAATCCCTCTGGTTCCTTGGGCCTGCTCTAGTTGGGGCTAGCAATGGGATTTAAGCCATAGTTGTTAATATGAGGGCTTCTGTTTCCCTCTTTTTAAAAGGTGCCCCGGCTCAGCAACTGGTGTCAGCTCCAAATCCTACGGTTTCCCCAGGAAGCTCCCACAGATGGAGACATGTTGGGGGGCTGCCTGCTGGACCAGAGGAAGGGGGTGGGTGAGCAGCCTGGCTTGGCTGCACAGCCTGCACTGCAGAGCTTCAGCCGTCTCCTAATCGAGGCCCCAGCCAACATGTGTTCTAACATCGTCCGCACCGCTTAGGAGCAAGGCAGCATCAGGCCCGAGGCATCGGCAGCACCAATAAGCTTTCAGCTCAGGTTGCAAAGTTCAGCACGTTAAACACAGCCAGCTCTCACCTCTCTGCAATGAGTAATGATGCAGAATACCATTTAGAGAGATAAAAAACCTTTTTGCATAGGAATTAGCACTGCCGTGACTCCCTGGATCTGTTCGGTGACCAACCAGAGGTGTTGCTCTGCCAATGAAGTTATGGCTTCAGGCGTTTCTCCCTGGTGCTTTGATTTGCTCAGGAGGATTTTGAGCTGAGTAAGGAACCTTTGCTGTTCCTGATCTATGGGCGTGTGGAGCGTGCCCACAGACACTTTTACATCCGCAAAGGAACAAGGAGGCGAAGCGCAGGGCACCCAAGGACTCCACACTTCCCTTCCCATCAAAAGGCAGCTCTTGGAAACTGCGGGTGCAAGCACACAAGCACACACTGGCACTCTCTCCCCCTCTCTCTCACACAGCAGCATCAGCAAGAGGAAGAGGCACAAAACTTTCCATCAACACAATGGACCCCCCCCACACACACAAAGTTTTCCTTGATAGCCAGGCAAAGCGACATTATGGCACTCCATAGGATGCCTCAGTAGAGGCCACAAGAGACAGTCTCAGCAAAGTCTCAAGGAAAATAAAGAGTCCTCCTTTAATGAAGTGCCCCTGCCTTCACTGCTCCCACCTGCAGGGGATGAAAAAGGGGGGAAAGGCCAGGGGTGGGGGGAGGCCGGAGGTCACGGAGGCAAAGCCACGGGACTCTTTGGTGAGCTGAGACCCTGACCTCACCTGCCACCCTCCCCGGGATGCCCCCTTTTCCCTCTCTGAGTTCAGATGCCTCTCTCACCACGTTTTCCCAGTAATGAGCTGCTAGAATTCTAAATAATTTAATCTTCAGTGAGAAAGGCCCATTAGCTTTACAAAAGACCTGCTCCTGAAAACTGAGAGAAATCACTCACATCCCTTTATGTGTGCATGTGTGTGCCTGAATGTTGGGACTGGCCTTGGGGGTGTTGCTATATGGACAGTTATGTCGAGGCCACCCTGGGAGGGCTGGCAAACTCACCTCTGCCTCACCATGGGAGGCTGACCTGAACAGTAAGGCCCACCATGCTTCATGCTGGTTGGCCAATGGGAACAAAACTAGTGGGAACTCTCCTCCATAGAAAGCTCGGCACCTGCCGAGGCGCCCTGGGTGGCAGGGCAGGATGAGGCTGCTGCTATCCGCTTGGCTGGCAGGCCAGGATCAATTCCTGCAGCCCAGCCATGGAGGCCCAAAGCCATGGAGGGGAGGGGAAGGTAGGCCAGGTCAGGGGCTTCAAGCCTTTTCCAAATAGTTCCCAAAGTCACTGCCCCCCACTTCTGCCTCCTTAACCCCACCCCACTCCCTGGGGAAAGCAGAAGAGGGGTCTCTTCACCCCTCCCTTGCAAGCATCTTAGTGGCTTAGGAATGTTAAATGCACCTGCTGAGACACCCTGGAAGAGGCCGGGATTCGTTTAGTCCAAATAAATAGATGGGGAATTAGCCAGGAGAGGAGAGCACTGACTTTGCATGCAAAGGGAGGCAGATCAATGCCCAGGCTGGTGTCTCCTGGGCAAGGGACCCTCATTCATCAATCACAGGGCTCCTCCTGGCGAGGGAGAGGGAACTAAGCCATCACACACACACACACACACACACACACACACACAGAGCGCGCCACTTCTGCTTGGAGGAAATGGTTCCTGGTGCAGAGCTGAGGGTGCAGCAGGAACTCTCAACCAGAGATGCCCCAGGGTGGCGTTGCCAAGCGAAGGCTACTTTCCACACAGGTTGGGCCAAATGGGGCCTTCAGATATTTGGCTTTCTTTACACAAAGATGCAGAACAGAGGAAGCACACGATGGTCTCTCCTGCCAGGCATTTCTTGGACCTCCCAACAGCAGAGATGCAAATCTTTCATAGTCTCACTTTTTCAGGAAAGAAAAAGCAAGCAACTTCAGACCTTTCTCCATGTTGGTGATGGGATGAGGGTTTTTGCAGATTTTCTGTTGATTTTTCACAGACTTTGGGGGTGGTGGTGGTAAAAAAGGGGCCAGCCCTATTCTTAGCCTTGACTAGAGCAGGGCCATGGGATCAACTGGATTTATTTCTGTACTCAGCATTAAATTGGACCCACTCTGAGCAACAAGATTCCAGCCAAGGTTTTATGTGCAAACTAATTTTTCCACAGAAAGAAATCCTGACGTGCGAAAAGCTTTGCAGGCATCAACCAATTTCTCAAGGAGGGGTCTGTCTCAGTACATCTAGGCACCCTTTCTCATTGCAAGGCAGAACATTTCATTGTAAGGGTGGCCTCTTTTACACCCCTGCTCAAGGGAGGCAACTCCAGCTACTCAGAAATGGAGCACTTCCCAGCTGTTGTATGCTTTTGCATGGAAGGGAAGGATGAGGACACAACAGGGCACCAGGCACTGGGAGGAAGGGTCCCTGCTTCTCTGCTCTTCCACCCCTGTGAAGCACAGCGAAGCAACAAACGCTGCTGCTGCCTTCCTGCCTCCCGCCCGCCCGCCCGTCCTCACAGCTGCCTGGCTCTTGTTCTCCTTTCTCCCCCAGCCTGCAAGTGCCAAATGAGCCCCGATGTCTCCTCCTGGTGTTTTTTGACTAGTGCTCCAGGGATGGCATGTGGATTACCAGGCAGCGACTACAGCAATGGGCTGACAGCACTACACTCTGGCATCCCAAGGTGCACAATAGACAACAATTGTTTAACAGCAGCAACCACCAAAGGCTGCCCTCCTGGCCTTGCTCAGGCAGAGGGAAGTCTGCAGGGGGATCCAGCAGTGGGTTTTTTTGTGTGGGGGAATGGGCTGTGAAAACAAACTCCTGCACTAAATATGCCCTCAAAGGCAGGGCTGTCCTTCAATTCACAGAGTATATTTCCCCCCTCCAATCTGAGCCACCATTTTGCACCTAATTCCAGTGTGTGGAGCTCAGGGTTTCATTTAAAAACAAAACAAAACAGCATCACCAAAAAAGACCCTACCAGTCTGGACCCTGCCCCACGCTCACATCCATGGTTAAGAGAAGGTTAAGAGGGGACATGATAGGCATTTAAATTTAAATATTTAAATATTTAAATATCTGAAGGGATGTCATACTGAGGATAGAGCAAGCTTGTTTTCTGCTGCTCCAGAGACTAGGACACGGAGCAATGGGATCAAAGTACAGGAAAAGAGAGTCCACCTGAACATTAGGAAGAACTTCCTGAGGGTAAGAGGTGTTTAGAAGTGAAAAGTGTTGCTGCCTGGGAGTCTTGTGGAGTCTCCTTCTTTGGAGGTTTTTCAGCAGAGGCTGGATGGCCATCTGTCAGGAGTGCATTGATTGTGTATTCCTGCATGGCAGAATGGGGTTGGACTGGATGGCCCTCGTGGTCTCTTCCAACTCTATGATTCTATGGCGTACCTGGAGAGACCTGCCCCCCCCCAGCTGGGGGATGCTTTAAAAAGCGACTCGCCTCCCGTTGGCTTATGTCCAGGCTTTGGCAGGAAGCCAGTGGCAGCCATTTTATTCTGGAGAGTGGCTAATTTGCAGTGGGCACCCACCAGGCCAGTCCTCTCAGCACCACATTTGTGCCAAACTGACCATCCCAGGTCATCTTTAAAGGCCGCTCCCTCCTCATTTCAATGCCACCCTCTAGTAAGCTAGCAAGGTAGCCAACCATGGCAACATCTTTATTTGGGATAGCCCCCCCCCCATTGTTACAGCAAGCATGAAGTCCTGAGCCACCCTCCCTGAGGGGTTGGCCTCCTGAAGACAGACATGGACCCCCACCCACCCACCAGCCTCAAGGGTCTGAATGGCTCTGCCAGCTCAAGCAAGGAGATTGTAAGGGGGGGGGGATCCGTATCCTTAACCTAAATTCCCATTGTTGTAGATGCCTTGCACCTTCAGGCTGACTCCCACCTATGCCGCCTCTCTCCTAGGGTTTTCTTGGCCCAGTTTACTCAGCTGAGATTTGCGGTTGTCTTCTTCTGAGGCTGAGAGAGTAGGGTTGGCAAACCGCCCATCAGTGAAGTTCCAGGGCTGAGTGCGGATTTGACCCTGGGCTTCCCATAGTCCTAGTCCAACACTCCGTCCACTATACCATTCTATCTCTAAAAAGGAGGGTTTCCTTGGTGAGATTTCCTCAGAGGAGGATGACCACCATTGCTTTCCTTAGACTGAGACAGAGCATGATTAGTTTCAAGGTCACCCAGTGGGTTTCTGTGGTTAAGCAGGAGCTTCAACCCAGCTTTCCTGGAATCCCAGCCCAGCACTCAAACACCTACGGTGTGCTGTCTCCCTTGCCTTCCTAATTTGTCCCAAATATCCACATCAGCTTCCAACCTTGTGAACGATGCCTGAGCCAGCAACCCAATTCCTCACCTGCATTGATTTGAGTTCAGCAGAGCAACCTTTGGCTTCCAGAGTGATCCTTCAAACTACATCATGGAACCAATTTGATCCATCCTGGGATCCCTAGTTTGGGGAGGGGTGCTTGAAATGCTCAACTGGAGCGAGCCGCAGTCCACTTGCCCCGAACAACAGCAGAGAATTCTAAGTCCTTCTCCAAACTACAGCTCCCAGGATTTTCTGCAATGTCTCACACAGAGCAAACCACAATAAGAGCTGGACTGTGTAGATGGCAGACTCCAGGACGCTGGCCTGCCTTGAAGAATTCTTCAGAGATAAGGGGCTGGAACCCTGCTGGTGTCTTACACGTGGGTCAATTCCCCCAAACGGAAGCAGTCCGGCATTGGTCACCCAGCGTTCCCCAGCCACCCCGCTATCGCAGCAGCTGTGGGACACCCCCACTACACCCCCCACTGCATCCGTGCAACCCCACATGGCTTTAAAACCTGCCATGAATTCTTGGTATGCTCTTCTCCCGTTTATGTTGCCAAATAAATTCTTTAAGGAAGCTGGCATGCTTCACGGGAGAGTTTGTTGAGGTAAATGCTTGCATTTACATAAAATGTGACTGGCGACTGTAATGTTGAAGCCATAAAGGGCTGTGGGGTTTATGATCCATCCCAGATGGTTGCTGGCTGGGATTTTAAATCTAGCTGGGGAGAGTGTGGAGGGGTGGTGGTGGGGAGCAGAGACTCCTCCAACATGATTTACCAAAGTGGTGCAGATTCTCCAGGGAAAGATGACTGGAAGATTTATAAAAATAGCCATTTCTGAAGTCCCCCCCCGCTTCACTCTCTCACAATCTCTCTCTCTTCCTAACAGCACATGCTTTCTCCAGCTTTCAAACACTTTCCTCCTTTTAAAGGGTTTCTCTCTCCCACTTCTACTTTTGAGATAAAACAAGCAAATACAGAGAACTGCCAAGCTGAATGGAAATACAAAGCCCCCGACCAGGAAACCTGCGCATGGGCTGCTGAGAGGAAGGTGTGGGGAGGGGGCGGAGAGCTTCTCTACCAAACAATTCAGCCCCCCAGCACCCATGTTCAGATTCTGACATGCTTCGAGCAGCAAGCCCAAAGAGGGGGCAGAAGGATCTGGCAGCAGCCACGGTCCGGCAGGGGAAATGGCAGCAGGCAAAATGGCCCAACAGTGGGGTTCAGCATTAGGTGCGCAGTCTTCCCACAAGTAGAGCAAACGGTCCTGGAGTGCTTCAGAGGTCACATTCCAGAAGATGGACACAAAAGTAGCCCATGGACCCCTTTGGAGGGGGGGAAACTACCTCCTATAGGCTGACCTGGAAGTAGGATGGAACAGCCTTCAATAGGGCAATCTAGAAGTAGGGGGCACCATTTTCTCCCTACTTGCTCCTCCATTCCAAGCCACTGGTTTTACACTTACAAGGTTGGTTTCCAAGGCAAGATCAGACCCAGCTAAATACTCTCCCAGTAACCCTTCTGGAAGGGGGCCAGAGACAACAGGGGGTTGATTTGCCAGCAGCCAATGGAAGGGGAGAGATAGAAAAATATCCTCTGGATCTAACCTAGTTTTTTATCCACCAGACCCAGCTCTCTCTCTCTCTCTCTCTCTCTCTCTCTGTGTGTGTGTGTGTGTGTGTGTGTGTGTTGTAGAGTATCTTCATGCCAGGTCAGATGGGAAATGGCCCCTTTTGGTAATTGCAAGCACGCCAGTGTTACTTCCAGGAAGACTCCCAGTTCCAGGAGACCCTGGGACTGGAGGACCACCAGTGCCCTCCCTAGCAAGGGCTGCATGGTTGGAGCCGGGCAAGAAATCCAGGGGAAGCCCATTTGAGTATGTGAGAGCCATGGGTGGAGACATTCTTGGAGAAATACTGAGATCGAAGGGGGAAAGTGGGGCCCCGTTCCTCTTTGGCCAGGAAGCAGCAGCAACAACAGATTAGTGCTGAAACTTTGGATGTTGGCTGGATAGTGAAATAAATTGCCATAGAAGCTTTAGGGGTCATTGGGGACTCTGAGTAATGCATCACAAAGAGGATAGAAAAGCAGGCTTCAAAGGAGATTGTAATATATGGTGGGCTGCTGCCTATTTATGTAGTGCCAGCAAAATTATAATATCCAGAGTAAATGCTCGAGGAAGTTTGATGGTGCATTCTGCCTCAAGATTTGGTGAGAAAAGTCTCACAGTTCATTCATGCCCAGACACCCTTCTCAATTCATTGCAAGCACTTCAAGCAAAAATCATTTGAAAGAAATTACCAGTGCAGCACAGGAGCAGTGAAAAAAGAATGTCCCACATGAGCCTCCCCAGCCCCAAAAGTAATAAGAATTTCTGCTGAAGCGCACAATATAATAACTCAGGGGGAAAAGAAGTCCCCATGACAACAAGAGAGAGGAGAGAGAAGGAGCCATGAAACACAAAGGAAAGTCAATCCCCTCTCTGTACAAGGAGGCTCCAATTTGTGTGTCTGCTGCTCCTCATTTGGAGAGTCAAAGACCAGCAGCTTCAGGGGTTCTCCAAGGAAGGGAAGGGGAGGGAACTTCTCCTGATGGGGAACAGGGAAACCCACCCCTCTTCTCGGCATGAGCTGGTGGTGCGGTGGGGACGGGCAATCCCCTCCAGAACTGCGGCTTTGTAAACAGTTCCAGTCTCATTCACACAAATCAGGGGCTACTAGTCATTATGTCTATAAGCATCCTAGCACTTGTATAGAAAGGATATTGTACAGTGGAATCAAACCTCCACCTCAAGAGGCAGAAGACAACACAGGTGGGTGGACTCAGTCAAGGATGGTACGGCTGCTGTCCTGAGTTTTCAACACCAGAGCAGGACTGACTTTTATAGAATAGTTTTTTTTTTTAATGAAATCTTGTTTTATATTACTGTAGGCTGCCTTGGATCTCCTCCCAGGAGAAAGGCAAGGTATAAGTTCAAGATATAAATAAATAAATACTGCCGCTTATGGAGGCCTTTCATTCAGAGGGCTACCAGAAGTTGAAGTCAACTTGATGGCACACAACAACAAACACACACACAACCGTAGAACATCACAGTCATCTAACATAGCTCTGAGCTTGCCAGACCTGTGAACAGCACTTCATAGCAAGGTCTCTTTGCGGTCTCTCATTCTGAGGGTTGTCACAAAGCTGAAGTCAACTTGATGGCACCAAACAATGACAACAATTCACCCCCTCAAACAAGGATGCATCTGAAAGACCACCTCTTCCCCCACCACCACCTTAGCCCGGCTCCCAAAAGGACAGTAGTCACCCAGATGCTTCCAGGAAGCTCAGAGCAGGTGAGAAGGGCTGTGGGGTCCTTCTCTTGCAGCCCACCCATGCCGTATGCAGAGCCAGACTGCTCCTAAATAGAGAGGATCCACTGAGTTAACACAAGTGTCCCAGAAGAGGAGTCTGAGGCAGGTCCATCTATTTCCAAATCGTTTCTCCTCACAAATAATGGCCACTTGGATGCCTCCAGAAAGCCCACAAGCAAAACAAGGAAGCCAATGGCCTGTGTGCCCCCCCCAGTTGTGTTTCTTCAGTAATGCATACTGTACAGTATCCTTTCTATACAAGTGCTAGGATGCTTATAGACATAATGACTAGTAGCCACTGATTTCCTCATCATCCATGAACTTTTCTGGTCCCACTATGAAGCCACCCATCTCTACATCTTGTGGCAGTGGATTGCACAGGATACACCTTGTGTAAAGAAGGACTTTCAGGGTAGCTGGTCCCTCTGGAATTGTGGGGTGAGGAATCCAGGTTCAGGAATTTACCCTCCGTTTTAGCAACAGCTCTCTTGCCCCTCCTGGATGCACAGGAGCTGTCCCGGTGCTGAAATTACAGGGGGGGGGGTTCAGCTCTTGGACAGCACCTGTACAACCAGGAGGGCTGTGGAGAAGCCAGAAGAGCTGCCATTAAACTGAGGGGGGAATCAGGGACCCCACAAAGCCAGAGCCATCCGCTGCCTCTGAATCTCCCACCAACCAGCTTCAGTGGGTGACCCTATTAGGCCCTAATGCTATGGGGTGGGCAGAGGGAAAGGGAGGAGAGAGAGAGAGGTGCTTCAGCCTCCTCCTGCCTTGCTCGGATTGCCCCTTTCTGCACCTTTTCTAGCTCTGCAGCATCCTCTCTGAGGTGAATTCAAAGAGTGACCGCACCACAGATTTGTGTATGAGCATAATGATACTGACAGTTTTATTCTCAACCCGTTTCCTAATAACCCCTAGCATGAATTTACCTTTCTGCTGGCTGCCATACACTGACCCAGCTTTTTCAACGGGAGCTGTCTGCCTTGACTCCGAGCTCTCCTTGGCAATCAGTCACAGGCATTGCTGGGCCAGAGAGAAGGAAGTGGAGCCATGCTGGGGCAGACTAACAAACCATCCAACAACCTGGCTGGGGAGTCCATCTCTTGGCAAGGCCTCTGGGCTGGTTATTCATAAACCGGCCAAGGTAGGAGGAGCATCCTTTATCAGGGGAGATGAGGTCTAGCTTGTCCCTCTGTGGGAAAGGGGGAAGGAGCACAAAGAATGGTTTCAAAGGGGGATGTGACTCATGTGTTCCTCCAGACGTTGCCGAACTACAGCTCCCAGCATTCCTCACCATTGGCTATGCTGACTAGAAGGGCTAATGGGATTTGCAGTCCAACAGCATCTGGAGGCACACACAATTGCCCTCTCCCACCTGTCTAAGGCACCTGGTGGACTTCCCTGATACACCTTGGTCAGGCCTAGGCTTGGTTGGTCCCTTGATGGCAGGCATGATGGGAAGGAATCACTCTGTGGCCAGCTCAAAACTCTTCGGGTAAAGTCAAGACCCCCTCTATTTCTCTACATCTACAGCAGCACAGCTCAAAAGTAATCCACTGGCCAGCCTCCATTCAGCAGAAAAGGGAGGAAACGCACGGAGGTGCAGGAGATGGGTGGTCAAAAACAGATTCTGCTTTCTTGGAAAATAGTTCCTATGCCCTCTGCATTTCCGCAGGATTCAGTGGCCACAATTGCCCAGGGCAGACCCTCGACCTGCAGAAACCACCCCCTGGTCCTCCTGGAGACATGAACCTCATCTGGGCATCACTCACTCTCTTCAGCACAGGAATAGGGGAGGGCCTCACCCTGCCCTGTTTGCATGGAGGTTCTCCACACTGGCGAGAACAGTGGAAAACCAGGTGTCTTGCTCAAACAAAAAGTCTCCACACAAACAGGAACTTCCCCTCTTCAGAGACATTGCTCTCTGCATGAAGAAAGGGAAGATGGAAAAAGGCGAGGTGAGGCCCACTTGTGTGTTGAAGAAAGCAAGTTGGGTAATGCCTGAATAGGGCGTTAGAGTGAGAGAGGGGGTCCCTCGCCTGCTGGGCTAAGCTAGGAGAGCAATCCATACCTGCAAGGGAGGAGGGGGCTGGACAATGAGAGCCCCTGTGAAAGCAGGCTATGGAGACCCAGGCACCACCATGGCTTGGGGGAAACACTGAAGGGGCATTTTGGCAACCAGTGCAGAAAAGTGGGCTACACCCTCCAAGGGCTCTGGCCCAACCTCATTTCTGGGCACTTGGCCTGATGGTCCAGTAACCTCAATGTGGCACATGTGCACAGGAGGCAAGGAGATAAAGTCCTGTGAGGAGAGTTTGGAGCACCTGGGCAGAGTGACCCCAAAGAAGAGGGGTGATGGGATAGCCACCTTTAAAGAGCCAAAGGGCCATCTCACTGATGGTGGACTACATTTGCTTACCCTTCTTCCAGAGTTGGGGATGCAAATGAACAGGCTCAACTTGGGAGGAAGGAGACCTCCACTATAGGACTTCCTGAATGAACAGACTGCCTGGAAAGGTGGGACACTCTCCTTCATCAGAGGTCCTTTGGAAGAGGCTGGGTGGTGACCCTCAACCAAGGGTGCTCTGGCCCTGAATTTCCTGCAGTTGCCAGGGGGCTGGTGGTGGTGCTGCTGGTAGACTAGATTAACCTTGAGGACCCCCCCCCCATTTCAAGACTCAGTTGACCAACCTTTGTTCAATCTGTGCAAAATCCTGCCCCATAAGGAGAAACTCCCACCAGAAAACATCTGCAAGAGCTAAGCCCTGAAAGTTTCCTTGGGAAATTTTGGTAGCTGTTTCCCCCCCCCCCTTTTTCCTTCTTTCACATACCAGAGTAGGCTCAGCACAATAGAGCCACAACTTACAAAGGACCCCTGAAAACCATTCAGTTTGAGTGATACAGAACTCTCAGTGGGAGCTAAGAAAATCAATAGCCCTTTGAGGAGATAGAAGGAGCGTGGATGATACAGTTACATAGCACAGAAGGTGCACTCACCAAAATACGTGGGACGGCCAAGGCTCTGGAGAACTGAGATCATCAGAACGGAGGGGGGGGAACCCACTGCCCCATCCCAGACCATTTAAAAATCTTCCCATTTTACAATTGAGAGGAGGGGTTCTGACATTGCACAATCCAACCCCAATGGGTGCTTTTAAGAGCCAGCAACAGCAAATGGGCTCTCCCCCCAGTCTGACCCATTGCCATCCTATGTTATTACGATTATATCCAAAGTAAATTATTCGGAAAACAAATGAATAATCATTTATCTGGCCAGGAATGCACAGAGAGTAAGGCACTAAGCAGCGGCAAGAAGGAATGCATTACAGGTAGCACTTGTAACTTGTTTGGTTTTTTAAATAAGCAAGGCTGTAACCATATTAAATTTCAAAAGTAATATAACAAGTGGGAACCATCTTACTCTGGATGCATCAAAAGCAGCAATTTTCTCATTTATTATTAGAGGCATTTTGAACTGATTTCCCCCCAAGTTTTATGCCTCTTTCTCATCAATTGCAAGCTTGTCTCTTGTTTCTAAGGACTGTGAAAGTAATGAAAAGGTAACAAGTAACAGAACACATTATTGAAAATACTGTTAACATTCACATTAATTAGTTATTTAGTGAGGGGAGGAAAAGATGCTTTGTAGCAAGTTGCATAATGAATAACTTTTAAAAGGTAACTTCCCAAAGCTCTGGCCAGGCAGTTCAACTTTTGTGCCCAGGTCTGAAGGGCAATTTCTCAGCCACAAAGAGGGGGCTTTTCTCCCCCGCCCCACCCCATGAAGGAATGGCTTTTGGCTACACTGGTTCTGAATGTCTGTTTCTATGCTTGAGAGACAGAGAGAGAGCAAGAGAAAGAAAGGCTGCCTGGTCCTCCTCCTGGCAACCGAGAGATGAAGGAGGGAGTGCCGAGCCCCAGCATCCCCCCGTCTGGAGTCTGGAGAAGAGCTCAGAAGGAGCATCATCAGTCAGGAACGATTTGGACTTTGAGCAAGCAGAAAACTGCGTAGGCAGCGGGGCTGGTATCCTATTTATTATCTCAGTTCTGAACAGGTTAGAATTTCCTCCTACACACACATACACAGAGTCATGATCTTTGGTTAATAATTCATGTGCTCACCCTGGAGGCAACTCTGAGCAACCCCACCATTCACTTTCTTCCCCTTCTCTCACTAAAACCAGCGAGAGCCAAAGAGAAGGAGGAGTGAAGAAGACACACCGCCAGAATGGACAACAACAGTCCAAAGGAGAGCATTGCAAATTCTGAGCATGCAAGCCATGAAACGCTCTCTGCACATAGACACGGGTACAGAGGCACGCATGCACATGAGCCTGGAATGATTCTACCTGTGTTTTATAGCAGGCAACACAAGCAAAGAAACAACCAAACCCCTCTAGCTGATATAATTCTTCAAAGGTGGCTGTGTGGCCTCAGCGTACGGCTGAATGCGACAAACTTGGACCAGCAAGGAGCTCACTGACCAGCAGAAACCGAGGGAGACTTTGGTCTCTTTCACCCGTTGACCCCACCCCAGCTGCCATGGCCGCATCCTGTGGAGCCTGGAACTTCTTGTTGCATAGAGACATTTAGTGTTCTCTGCCAGAGAACGCCACAAACTACAAATCCCGGGGTCAGATAGGATATAGCCATGGCAGATCAAGTGAGATCAAAGTGCTATAAGAGTCTAGGGTAAAATACGCCTTTCACACAGAGGCTGGATGCCCACCTGCCATGGGCGCAGCACCGGCAGCAGGGGGTTGGACTAGATGACCACCGGGGTCCCTTCCTTCCAATCAAACAACCAACTGAGGAGACTGGGAGCCATATTTGCCAAGGGTGCCAACAGCCTTCTGTGGAGAGGTGAGTCTTGTCTCAGTCTCCCCCCACCTCGCACCCCCCAAGAAGAGTCTGGATCCTTCGGGAAGCGGCGGCTTATTCTAGTTGCAGGAGAAGGTACCCAGCCTGCCCACCGCTACCCAGGACAAGCCCCCCGCCCTCGCGATTTTGAGGGAGACCTGAAGGGTGCGGAACCCCCTCCTCGCGCCAGGTTCAGCACTTTGGGCGCCCCTTTGAGACCCTGGAGCCGACCCACCGCCCCCCCCGAGAGGAGAGCCCGCAGCGCCTCCGCCCCCTCACCCGCCCCCCACGGCAGCCGGGCGGAGGGTCTCCTTCCCCCTCCCCTCCCCCTTAGCCCCCCCACTGCCCTGGTCAGGAGAGGGGCCACTCCCGCCGGAAGGTAGCGACCCCCCCCGGTCCAATTTCTCCGGGAAACTCTGCCAGGGGCGAGGCGACTCTTCTCCCGGGGGTCCTCTGCGCCCCCCGCCCCGCCCCGCCCCGCCGTCGCTGCCGGAGGAAGTGGAAACTTTGGCCGGGGGGCGGGAGGGGGAGATGCGCCTCAGGTGGGAAGAAAGGCTGGAGCCAGAAGGAGGGCGAGGGGGGCGTCTACCCCCCCCAAAAAAAGGCTGCGGCGATGGGGGTGAGAATGAGAGGAGGCCCGGGGCAGAGAGGCGGGAGCGGGACGGGAGGCCAGGAGGGACACCGGGCGGGTCCGCCTCCCTCACCGGGGCTCCACCGGCCCGGCCGGATCCGCGAGCCCCCCCCCCCGCCCCCGGAAGGATCCCAGCCCCCCGAGTGGGCAGCCCGGGTGGGGGGAGAGGGGCTTTCGGGGCTCACCGGACCGGCACCCCCGCCGCCCGCCAGGCTCTTCACCCGAGGAGAGGGGGGGGGAGGTGGCTCCGGAGACCACCGGGACCCGACGGGGGCTGCCTCGGCCCGGGGGTCCGCGGAAAGACACGCACGCGCACACACGCACACACACGCCCCCCCCGGGCGGGCTCACCGGTACCAGGCGAGGCCCCTCTCGTAGTGCCGGTCGAAGAAGTGTGGCTCGGTGCCGACGGCGCGGACGTCCGGGTGGGCGCGGAGAGCCTCGAGGAGGGCGCGGGTGCCGCCCTTCTTCACGCCCACGATGAGCGCCTGCGGGAGCCGCTTCTCGCCGGGCTCGGCCGGGCTGGGCGTCGCCTCCGGGGCCCACGGGGGCGGCGGCGGGGAGGCGGCGGCGGAGGGCCCCGGACCCCTCTCCTCGCGCTCGGCCGGGACCCCGGGCTGCTGGCCGCCGGGAGCGGGGGGCGAGGGCGAGGCGGCGGGGCCCGGGGTGGCGCTGCCCGCGGGGCGGCGGCTGCTGCTGCTGCTGCTGGCGGCGGCTGGCGTGGCGCGGGGGGCGGCCGGGGGCGGCGGGGGGTCCCGGGGCCCGGCCTGGGGGGCGAGCGGGGAGCGGCGGGCGGCCCCGGGCGGCCCCCCCATGAGGCTGTAGCAGACGTAGGTGAGGCAGAGCGAGAGGCTGCACATGCACAGCAGTTTCCGCCCGCTGCTGCTGCTGCTGCTGCCGGGGCCGCCGCCGGGGCTGCGGGGGCGGCGGGACCCCCCCTTAAAAGGCGCCCCCGCCGCCACAGCCCCCGCCGCCGCCGCCGCCGCCACCGGGGGGGCCATGCCGCCTGCCCGCCGCCTCGCCCAGCCCCGGCCGCATCCTGTCAGCCGCCCGCCCGCCGCCGCCGCCCGCCACCCCCGGGCGGCCCCCGACGCTGATGCCGCCGCCGCCGCCGCCGCCGCCGCTGCTGCTCCCGAGGCTCCGGCTCCGCTGGCTGGTGCGCTTCCCTCCGCCTCGGACGCCGCCGCCGGAGACCCGCCGCCCCCCCGCCTTCGCCGCCTTCGCCGCCTTCGCCGCCTTCGCCGCCTTCGCCGCCCGGGGGGAGCCCCGCATGGCACAGCCGCCCCTCGCCCGCCCGCCCGCCCGCCGCCCCGGAGGCCTCCCCTGGCCCGGCGGCGGGGCCCGCGCGCTCCGGTCCTCCTCCTCGGCCGCCGCCTCCGAGCTCCGCGCCAGCCAAGCCAGCCAGCCAGGGAGTCCCCGGCGAAACTTTCTGCGGGCGGTGGCGGCGGCGGGGGGGCGGGGCGGGGGGCGGGGCGGCGGGAGGGAGGGAGGGAGGGGCGGCGTGAGGAGCCCGGTGGGTCAGCCGCAGCCCCGCCCCCGCCGCCGCCCCGCCCCCTTTCCACCGGGAGGGCGGGGCGGGAGGCTGCCGAGGGGCCCCTGAGCACGTGCCAAGCACCGCCCCCTCTCCGCGCACGGGGGCGGCGGGCGAAGGAGGGGGCAGCCCTGAGGCGAGACCCCCGCCCGCCCAATCCTCAGGCCCGGGAGCCCGGCTTCCTCGTCCGGGGGGACTCCTCTCCGCCCACCCGCGCCCCCGCTCTGCCCCCTCCGGCTCCCCCGGGACCCGCGGCAGAAGCCCCTCCTCGCTCGCTCGCTCGCCTGGGGCGGGGGAGGGCGGGGCGCGAGAAGCGGCCCAGAGCGCGAAAGCCCCCCGCAGCCAGCCCGGGGCCCGAGGGGTCTCTCCCCCCCCCGCCGCCGCCGTTCTCCTCCTTTGGGGGCCCCGGGCAGAGATTGGGGTCCTTGGACGCCCCCCTGAGCCCGTTCTGCCCGCCCTGAGCTCCGTGTGCTGGGAGGCGGCTGGGAGAACCGGGCCGGGTGGCTCCGACAGGACTCTGTAATGGGGGGGGGCACGGGAGGGCCTGGCTCTCCGGCTCCCTTCCGCCCCTCCCCGACCCCGGCGGCGGCGGCGGCGGCTTCTTCCCTCCGGGGCGGCGGCGGCTGCCGGGCGAAGCTCGCTGCTGCTCTCCGCTGGACAAGCGGCGCCTCGGGCCCGGAGGAAGCGGGGTTTGGGGGGCGAGGGAGGCAGGGAGGGAGGGAGGGGGTCTATGCTCTCACTGGCGGCGGGGGGAGTAGCGGCCCCGTCGCCCCCACCGCGCAGCCCTGGCGTGTAGGCCCGTGGTGGGCGGCCGGGGGGTGAGAGCGCGCGCAAGGGGCGCCCCCCTTCCTTCCTTCCTTCCTTCCTTCCTTCCTTCCTTCCTTCCTTCCTTCCTTCCTTCCTTCCTTCCTTCCTTCCTTCCTTCCCCAGCAGAAGGCGCCACTGGCGGGAGTGGGTGGGCGAGGCCCCGTGTCGGTGGGGCCAAGTCGGAGGGGCGTCTCCCACCGGGGGCTCCGAGGCGCTGCCGGGCCTTCGCTTCAGCACCTTGGAGAGCTCTCCCTTCCTTCCTAAGGCTGCGCCTCCCAAGCGGCCGCTCAGAAACCCCGGGAGGGGATCCCAAAACGAGAGGTGCCCCCAACCTGTGGCCTTACTAAGTCTGGTGCCACCCCTCCCTCACCTCTCCGTACCCCCAATGCCCCCCCCGTGCCTCCACTGCCCCCAGCCGCAAGATCGGGCTCAAACCCCTCCGTTTGACTTGGGTCTGACCCTTCCCCTGAACTTACAATGTCAAGAAACGACCCTAACGTTGGTTTCTGGTTCGCAAAGTTTTGCAAGTTTGCAAACAGTACTCACCCCTTAGGGCTGGATTACTCCTGACAATTGCACACAAATAGGTGCAGGCCTATTGTTACTGTTTTTCTTCTTCTTGTTGTCCTATGCACTTTGGAAGTTCAATGATTTATTTATTTAGTTAACCATTTATTACAAGTCTTTATACATTGCTTTCTGGCCACCAGGTCATTTAAAGTAATGCCTATAAAATTACATATACACACACAGAATGCCCAATTTATTTTAAAATGACATTTGCGGGGACAGTTGTCCCTTCTAAGAGGACCACGACCACCAACTTCCATAAGAATACGCAGAGGGCTTTTTTGTGCAAGACGTGCCTATTTCAGGAGGGAGGTTTCCAAAAGAGCCTGTGCTTTCACTGTGGCTTCATTGTGGGCGGTTGTGATGACAGCGACAGGCATCAAGCGCAGAGCGGCCTTTCTTGAGAAACCAGCAAAGTTTCAGAGGGAGGGTTGCAGTGGGGCAGGCAGTGTCCACATGCCAGAGGATGATTTATTCCCGCTCACCCCTCCCTCCAGGGCTTTAGGGACAATTTTAATGAAAAGAGTGAGCAGGATTTCAGATGGATGGGGGAAGAGCTAGGAAGATGCCACAGCTGGGAAACAACACAGGACAATTTGTTCTGTTTTATGTCGAGTTGGCACCAAAGCCATAGGGCCCAAATGCATGATGGGTGTGAAGCAAACAGGAGGATGATTTGAACAGCCTACATTTTCCAAGCCAAAGCAACACCCTCCCAGGTCCCACAGACTGCACCCAAACAGTTGTAATACTTCTGCTCTTAGAATCATAGAACCATAGAGTTGGAAGAGACCCCCAAGGGCCATCAAGTCCAACCCCATTCTTCCATGCAGGACTACACAATCAAAGCCTCTCTTTAAAAACCTCCAAAGAAGGAGACCCCACCATACTCCAGGCAGCAGCGGATTCCACTGCCCAACAGCTCTTACTGTCAGGAAGTTCTTCTTAACATTTAGGTGGAATCCCTTTTCCTGTATCTTGACTCCATTGCTCCGTGTCCTAGTCTCTGGAGCAGCAGAAAACAAGCTTGCTCCATCTTCAGTAGGACATCTTCAGTAAACAGATATCTAAACATGGCTATCATGTCCTGTCTCAACCTTCTCTTCTCCAGGCTAAACATGTCCAGCTCCTTAAGCCCCTCCTCACAGGGCGTAATGGCTTCCAGACCCCCAACTATCCTGGTCACCCTCCTCTGGACACCTTCCAGATTCTCAATATCCTTCCTGAATTGTGGTGCCCAGAACTGAACACAGTATTCCAGCTGAGGTCTAATCAGAGCAGAATACAGTGGCACTATGATTTCCCTTGATCTAGAGACTATACTCCTATTAATGCAGCCTAGAATCGCATTGGCTTTTTTAGCTGCTGTATCACACTGCTGGCTCATGTTCAGCTTGTGGTCCACTAAGACTCCTAGATCCCTTTCGCATGTACTGCCATCAAGCCAGGTGTCAC
Organism: Gambelia wislizenii; assembly: GCA_030847615.1. Lineage (NCBI taxonomy): Eukaryota > Metazoa > Chordata > Lepidosauria > Squamata > Crotaphytidae > Gambelia > Gambelia wislizenii. The sequence continues at coordinate 30,556,692 of JAUMIR010000012.1, read as the reverse complement.
ACATCCTATATCTGTGCATTTCATTTTTACTGCCCAAGTGTAGTATCCTACATTTCTCCCTGTTGAAATTTATTTTGTTAGTTTTGACCCAGCTTTCTAATCTGTTAAGGGGGTCATTTCGGATTCGGATTCCTGTCCTCTGGGGTATTAGCTACCCCTCCTAATTTGGTGTCATCTGCAAACCTGATAATCATGCCTTCTCATGTTCCCTCATCCAAGTCATGGATAAAGATGTTGAATAGCCCTGGGCCCAGGACAGAACCCTGTGGCACCCTGCTGGTCACTTCTCTCTGGGATGAAGAGGAACCATTGGTGATTACCCTTTGGGTTCGGTCAGCCAAACAATTGCAAACCCACCTAACAGTTTCATTGTCTAGCCCACAGGTTACTAACTTTTTTTGCAAGAATGTCATGGGGGACCTTGTCAAAAGCCTTACTGAAATCAAGATACACTACATCCACTGCGTTCCCTTCATCTATCAAGTTTGTAACTCTTATAAAAAAAAGATGAGATTAGTCTGGCACGACTTGTTTTTGAGAAACCCATGTTGACTTTTAGTGATCACGGCATTCCTTTCTAAGTGGTTACAGACTGTCTGTTTGATGATCTGCTCTAGAATCTAACACACATTGGAAACTGTTTAATGCAGTGTAGATGTGTAAATAGCTATTGCTTAAAACAATTTTTGTAAGCTGCTCTGATAGCCTTGTGGCTGAAGAATGGGGTATAAATAAATAAATAAATAAATAATCTTTCCTAGTACTGATGTCAGGCTGACTGGGTGGTACAGTTGTCCCTCCACATTCGCAGATTTGGCATTCATGGATTTAAGTATTCATGGCTTGAAAATATTCTTTAAAAAAATAATCCAAAAAGCAAACCTTGATTTTGCCATCTTACATAAGGGACACCATTTTGCTATGCCATTGCATATAATGGGACCTGAATATTCATGTATTTGGGTATTCATGGGGGGTCCTGGAACCAAACCCCAGTGAATGTGAAGGGACAACTGTAATTATTTGGGTCTTCTCCCCACCCCCTTTAAAGATGGGAACAATATTTGCCCTCTTCCAGTCTGCTGGGACCTCTCCTGTTCTCCAGGATTTACATGGCTTCTCTCCTGTGTGGGTCCTTTAATAGGAATGCAGATCACCACTCTGACTGAAGCTCTTTGTCAGTGTGGGTTTTGGGACATGAATGTACAGGATATTCCTTTCTAGTATTATTCATATATAATGTCAGGTGTTCACAATGATGAACTCCTTGAACAGCAGAGGATTGTTTCTTTCCACTTTTTGATTTTTCTTTAGCATCTGTTGTCCCTTTTCCACAAACATCTTTTCATAGTGCAATCTTCCTTTCCCCCCATGATTCCACAGGTGTATGGCTCCTAAATTTCTTTTCCTTACTTATTACCTTGTTGTCATTGCGGTGTGCCTTCAAGTCATCCAGGCTTATGGCAAATTAGGGCGAAGCCATCACGAGTTTCCCTTGGCAAGATTTCTTGGGAGGGTACCTGCTTCTTCCTCCTATGGGCGGGTGGGAAGGGCGGTAATTATTTAAAAGGGCCATCAAGCTCTGGATCTGTCCTGCAGCGTACTGTTCCATCATCCCTCTCCCAAAGCACTGAGGTTGATGAGCCCAGGTGATGAAAACGTTTGTGGAGATTCGAAGCGAGAGCTGTCAGTCATGTTGTAATCCCTCCCTACCTTTCCTCACTGGGATCTTTTCACCAGGCAAGAATTGTGCAGCCTCCAGATGTTGTTGGACTGCAACTCTCATCAGCCTTCCCAGTCAGCATAATCAATGGTGAGGAGGTATGCTGGGAGATGCAGTCCAACTGTACCTGGAGGGCTGCATGATTCTCATCTTTGCTTTACTTTCCCCTGAGATGTTTCTCTCCACACCTCATACTTTGGAGGCAAAATTTTGGAGACTGAAGGGATTTTTAAAAACCCTTTAAGGGAAATGAATGATAGATTGAACTCAGCAGTTTAGCTAATGATGCAGCATTTTTTAAAGGAGAGTTAAAAGAATTCAATTTTGTTTTACCCCTTTTAAAGTGTTTTTTTAAAATACCCCTTCAAGAAGCAAAGCAACAACCCTGCCTCTTTCATATCCCCCCTCCTCTGTTTCCCCACTAAATGGGGAACTTGATTTCATATTTCACATTCTGGAGTCATGAATGTGTCCCTTTGAGTCCTTCCATGTCCATCCTGGTAACAAATCCTCAGGAATATTCAGGTTTGTGTTGGGCTCCTTTTGTAGGAATCCCTCTTCGAACCCTGTTGCAGTTTAAGATTCATCCACATTCCTACCAGGAACTTGGCTTGTGCATATAAAATATACAGAGATATAGCTAATACATAGAAAAACACACACACTTACAGTAGGATTTTAAATGCAAATTATATGGCTAAGCAACGCACCAGATATAGACACATAATAAAACAAGTCAGAAATAAAGCATTATACTCAAAGACCTAATGCTTTCCTGGATTTCAGAAAAGACATAACAATGTTCTGGAATGTTAATAGAGTTGGAAGAGACCACAAGGGCCATCCAGTCCAACCCCCTGCCATGCAGGAATAATGTTAATGCCTTTCTAATTTTGGTTTTTAAGGCTTTGAAAATTGATACAGCAGGGTACGATGGAAGAATCCTAGAACTTGAGAGTTTGGAGGAGTTCTAAAGGCCACTTAGTCAAACCCTGTGAAGGAATCCGCAGGTAAAAGACAACTTTGAGATGGCCACCCAATCTCTGTTTTAAAATCTCCTATAAAGGAGACCCCTTGGATGAGGACTTGCAATGAAGAGTTCAGAACCATCTCTCTCCCAATGGTCAGCCATGTCCACTGGACACAGCTGATGTGGCCCTTTGGAAAAAGAGAGAGCCATGCCTAGAGGCACCCCTCTGCTGGAGCTCTCCCAACAGGGCCCCCCACCAGCAAACAGCTGGCAAAAGCCCCCTGGAAGATGTGTGGCCCCTCCAGAGTTCTGGATTCTGACCAGATGGCCAGAGTAGTGGCCACAGCGCCTCGTGTCTCCACAAGAGCCATGGGAATGGAACCACTTTGTCCTGCTTTGGTCAGACTTCACCTGCAGTAGTCCTGTGTCCAGTTCTGGGCAGCACCATTTTTAAAAAGAAGAATGACAATCTGGACAGTGTCCAGAGGAGGGTGACCAAAATGGGAAGAAGGACCTGGAAATGGAGTCCTTTGAGGCATATGCAAGGGATCTGGGGGGTTTTACCTTAGAGAGAGAAGAATGGGAGGGGATAGGATTGCAGCCATTTTCAAGTGTCTGAAGGGCTGCCATCATCATGTGGAAAGCAGGGTGAGTCGGTTTGCTGCTGTGGCTGCTCCAGAGAGTAGGACCCAAACCTGAATGGATCCAAATTACAAGAAAGGAGATTTTGACTGAAGATGGGAAAGAACTTGCTGGTGGCAAAAGCTGTTGGAAAGTGGAAATGTGAGGAACCTTATAAGTCATGGACTTCTCCTCCTTGAAAGTTTCTAAAGAAACATTAGATATGAAGTCGAGGGCTTTCACGGCTGGCATGCACAGGTTTTCTGTGGGTTTGGCTAATGGTCCAAACAGACACTAATCCTCCTTGCATATCTCCCCCAGGAACTAGCCTTCCAAATACACAAATTTACATATCCTCCCCAACAGGGGTTCACAGGATATAAACTCCACACACACTCCTAGCCACCATTCTCTGAGGATGCCAGAGACAGATGCAGGTGAAACATCAAGAATAAACTCTTCCAGAACACAGCCTCACAGCCCGGAAAAAAACGACAGAAGACCTAAACATTAGATAGATGTCCACCAGTCCAGAATGCTCTAGTGGTGGGGCGGATTGTGCAGCTCTGTGCTTCTAAGGGGAGCAGGTACACATAATTTCTTCCTGACTGGCCTTTTAAGATGGCCTCCACATCTCTTGCCACACTGAGGCTGACTTGTCAAAGCACAGGCTATGGGGTAAGAGAGCACCCAATCACCACACCCCACCTCTATGGCAATATCAACCTCCCACTGTTGGGATGCACATCTGGAAGGCATGGGTGCCTGGCATGGTATGCTGGGGTGATGTTTTCTCGTGCCAGGTTGTACACTGTTAGACTTATGAAGGGACCCCTGTGACCAGTGGCTAAAGCACGGTAGGGGTGGGCAACTTATGGGTGTCAGCCGAATGTCAGATGCCCTCTGCAAACAAATAGTTCATACCAGTGTGATGCCCTCCTGCTCCAAACACCCCAATGTAGTCTGATTTTGGAAGCGAAACAGGGTTTGGCCTGGTTAATGCTTGGATGGGAGACCACCCAGGGGGAAGAACACCAGGGGTCCCCTTGCTGAGTCAAGGAAAGAATCTTGCCCAGGTGCCTGGAGAGGCATGGCTGCTGCCCATCAGAGCTCAGCTTGATGGACCCAGGGTCTGGCTCAGATTAAGGCACCTTCCTGGCGTCTGCTGCAGAAGACCCCCGGTTCCACCTTCAGTGGCATTTCCACGCAGGGTGGGGAAAAAATCCTGCCTGAAAGCTGTCTGCTGAGCCATTGCTGCTGGTCAGTGTTGGCAACACTGGGGTCAATGAGTCCTCTCCCCCCCCCCCAAGTCTGGCCCAGTATAAGGAAGCTTCCTAGGTTTCCATGTTCCCAGTCTCAGGTGATTTTGGAAGCTGAGGACGCCAGCTCTGATCAGTGCTCGGATGGGATTCCCCTGGGAGGGGACATAGCAGGGAATCTCCAGGGAAGGCATGGAAAGGCTTCTCTCTGGACAAGAGCCGTAGCAGCTGCTGCCAGTCAGAGTGGACATTACTAGGCCAGGTGGGTGGCTGAGGGCCTGACCCAGCGGAAGAGCAGCTTCCCAACTCTCTGTGTTCCAGAAGCACATAGATGCATTTACATGTGCATACCACTCAGAGGAGAAAAGCCACAGGAGGAGAGAATCCAAGGCTCAGGGCCATGGAGCTCCTGGTTCCCTCATCTGTGGGGCAGAGAATCCACCCCAGGTTTTCACACAAACTCTAATTGAGCTATGCAAAGGACTACTGCAGCTCCTTTAGGGTTTGGACTAGAATCCAGAGCAGAGTCCACTTTCCCATGGTATTCACCAGCCCCCAATGGCTGAGGGCTCCCTCTCAATGGCCCCACTTGGGGCAGATTTATTTGAAGAAGGGGGAAACCCGGTTAATGTTGCCGTCCCTCCCTGCAGCCAGTGGGGGTGAAGGCAGGAGGAGAGGGAAGGCGAAGTGGCCTGGTTCCCCTTTTGCGTGGGCTCCCCATGGACCCCCTGGCTTGTCCTGAACAGGCCAGGGCCCCTTCCTGGCTCAGCCCCATCCCAGGTCCCATAGCCAAAGGGAGGGAAGGAGGGAGGGCTGGGCAGGAAGACAGACGTGCCAAGTGCAGCAAGCTGATTATTATTATTTTTTTAATGTAGCGGCAGCTGCCTGCTCTTTTTGCCATCGCCATAAATATAGTGAAGCCTTTTTCCAGCTCGGCAACAGGAGGGAGCCTGGCTTAGTCTTGTTTCTGCCTTTGATTTATGGCACGGCAAGTAATTTAAACATCTCTGGAGGTCTCTGCCTTCTCTGAGTGATGCTGGAGTTCCTGCCTTTGTGGGGAAGGGGAAGGAAGCCACTTTGGCTCCCCAGAAAGGAGGCGTCCGCCCTGAGCAGCGAAGAGGCAGCCACCAGGTTATGGCCATGTTAAAAAGACATAAAAATCAGGTTCACCCCTGATTTTCATTTTATTTGGAGGGGAAAGGAGCCAGGAGGAGTGAGCACGTCACTGTGGATCAGGGTCCTGGAGTTGGCTAACGGCTGCACTGCAGGCATGAAGTCTGCTTAAGGCAGGTGCTTTTTGGCCCCCAGCAGGGCAGCCAAAAAAGCATCCCCTATACGAGACCAAGAAAACCCGGCAGGTGGAAGGGACTCACCTGGACCCCAGGGTCATCGGGGCAGAGGAGGGGAGGCAGAGGAGCAGGGCCAGAGGGGACTCTTCACTTTCAGAGCCAGGTTTTTAAAAAGTGCATAGTGCAGATCAAGGGCATGCTTGATTCGTCCTCTAGATGTAGGAGTGCCACCTCTTAGTGCCATAGGATCACAGAAGCCATAGATGTGGAAGGGACTGCCTCGCCATTCAGGAATCCACTGCTAATGTGTCCCTGAGCAATGGGCATCCGGCCTCTGTTGAAAGACCTCCAAAGAATGGGAGTTCCTCACCTTCCCAGGTAGTTCATTTCACTCTCCAACAGCTCTTAGCATCAGGAAGTTCTTCCTAATTTTATACATAATTGCTTTTCTCACAATTTGAATCCATTGGATCAGGTCCCATTTTTGGAGCAGAAGAAAGCAAGTTTCCTCCATCTTCCTCCTGATGACAGCCCTTTGCCTGTAAAGATGGCTGTTATCATATCACCTGTCAATCTTCTATTCTCCAGGGCAAACATTCCCAGCTCTTTCCATTTTTCCTCATGAGGTTTGGCTTTTCCAGACCTTTCACCACCGGGGTCACCCTCCTCTGGAGGACAGGTTATTTTCCTTTCCATTCTAGTCCATGCGGCTACACCTCCAACTTCCTTCTGGTGTCAAAAGTACAGGGTCTCTCTCTCAGCTTCTTCCATGCCTTGTGGAGCTTTTCCAGCTCAGATTTAAGAAGAGGCTGTGTGACTCCAAAGCTGGCAATCCTGGATTTTAAACAGTGGCTGGTCTAATATGGAAGATGACACCTCACTTTTTTTTTTATGCTTCTCTTTGTTACGCTGGAGACCTGATTGAGGCTCTAGACATTGTTCCTTGAGCTTTATCTCTCAGGGTTTTCATGGTGGGCCATAGTTAGCAGAAGATGAAATTAGTAACTTCTACCCATAAGAAATACAGACATGTTTCTCAGCAGGAGGCGGATGCCTCACCATCAATGCTCTGGGTCTCATTCAGGGCAGTCTAATCTGCCTCACGCTTTGCAGGAGGGCAGATGCCAAATTGAGGAAGGGGCTTCTGCTCAGAAATGAAGATGGAGGCACTGGCATGTTTTTTTGGCTTCCCATCATCACACAGACATTCCCACCATCCCGGGAGCAGCAGCTGTTCTTGATGCCATTTGGAGTATCCTGCGGAATGGAAATATGGAACAGGGTGTGCTTAATTACTTTTACAATGGCATAAAATATACAGATATCACCTGTTGAAGAAGCATTGATGGGAACTTAGAACAGACCGTGGAGATCGTCCCAGCCATCCTACAGTTCAAGGAGGACCCAAGGCTTAATGGTAGCATCCCGGATGCAGTGACTGCCCAGCCTGATCATAAATGCCTCCCAGGACAGGCGAGCCCATGACCACTAGCCGGGCTAGGCTGCCCCCTGGGCAACACTTTGAACCTTTAGGGCGTTCCCCTGCGGCTCCCACCCATTGCTGCTGGTCCTGCTGTCTGGAGAGATCAGACCACCTTCGGATATCTCAAAACTACGGGCATTCCTCTCCCCCCACCCAGGCTCAGTGCGCCCCAGTGTTTCCAGTGCTCCTCGGTGGGCCTGGCTCTGGATCCTACACAGCATGTCTCCACAGGCAGAGTGAAGCATTGATTGTGCTGTGTGACCTTTGCTTTGAATGGCAACATTGTACAGCCAAATGTGCATCCCAGTGTACAAACAAAGTGCCATCAAAGAGCACCACCTACCACCAATTTCAGCAGAGAGAGAGAGAGAGAGAGAGAGAGAGAGAGAGAGAAATAACACACTGGTCAGCAATGCACTTCCATAGCTACACTATTGTTGTTTATTTATTCTGCTTTTCTCCCAAAATTGAGACTATTAAAAAAACACAGCACAACTAAAGATGTACAAAAACATGAACATTAAACTGGATTTAAATTATTGACAATGTTAAAATGATTTAACACTTCACTTAAAATGGTAAAATATCATTAAAAGATAAAAATCAAGTAAAACAGTTCAGTCTGAAAACAATACAGTACCCTTAGTCCATTCTTTAAAAACTTTCCATTGTAAAAGACTGCAGGATTAAAAACTTTTGTCTTTGGCTGGTGGTAAAAGGAGAGCCAGGTGGGGGGCGTTCTGGTCTCCCTGAGGAGGGTGTTCCAGAGCCTGGGGGCAGCCACCGAAAAGGCCCCCTCTCATGTCCCCACCAGCCATGCTTAGGACAGGGGTGGGACTGAGAGAAGGGTCTCTCCTGATGATCTCAGAGGCTGGGCAGGCTCATACTGGGAGATACCGTCTGCCAGGTAGCTGCACCTGAGCCGTATGGGGCTTTAGAGGCCATAACCAACACTTGGGGTTGGGGCCACACGCACAGCCCTGCTTTCCACAACCTTAAACTAAATGCGGGATGTTATGCATTGGACTTAAAAATCGGGTTGCTTCCATAAGGGAACTGGGCTCTGACCTGTGCTTCCTAAGAGAATGAGGCAGACATGTTGTAGCAAACTGGAGGCCTCGTTAAAACTTCCGTCCTCTTCTGAGCAAATACCTGTGGATTCTCAAGTCAGAATCCCATCGTCATCTTGATTGCACGCTCTGTTGAGTCCTCTCACAAATGTGCAACAATGGCCAAGATCCACTGGCCTGGCTGTCTGCAATGAGTAACTTTGCCATGATGGAGCTACATCACTGACCTCATAAGCCACCATTTAAAGAATTGCAACAATGCTGAAGGAGGTTCTGGAGAAGATGTCCCATTGCACAGAGGGTTTCCCTGCTGCCAAAGAAGGGACTGCAAAAGGTAGGGATGTTTTTCTGGCCGGGCACGGGGCACCCATGACTTTCTGCTGCCCTCTGTCCTGCAAAGCCTGTGCCCCATGGCTCTGTTGGGGACTATTGTGGCCCCTCTCCTTGAGCTGTCATTGTGCCTGGAAAATGCTACTCTGGTGAACATCACGGATATTACACAACAGCCATGCTGCGCACTCTGTGTCGGGGATGGTCCCAATGATTATGATGCAGCTATGACAACACTACCCTCCTGGGAATACAACGGTTGTGCAATGCTGCAGTTCCAAACTGCTCAATGGTAAGTTGGTTTACGGCATTGTAAATTCCCAACCAGATGCCCACCAATGTCTCTTAACACCTTGCATTTGTACACTGCTTTTCTCCCACAGATCTGAAAGCTGCCTGGGCTGTCCCCTTCCTTCCCCAGGGTCTTCTCATGGCAACCGTCCCTGGGAGGCAGGTGAGGCCAAGGGAAGGTGACTGTCAGCCAACGCCCCCCCAGGGAGCATCATGGCTGAGTGGGATGTGCCCCACCCGTGCCCCCTACTCTTTGTTTGGTACTCTACCCCCTGCCCTGCCCTGTGCCCCCTTCTTCCACTGCCATCTCCTGGCCTTCTTCTCTCCCGGCCTTAAGGAGAAGATGCCTCAGCAAAGAGCTCTTGGCCAGAACAGGAAGAGTCAAAGGCAGTCCGCCTGAGGGAAGGAGAAATTGTGCATTCCTGAAGGGCTCCTTGCTTTCCTTAAGACAGTTCTATTATTTCAGCAGTGACTGCATGTGACAGCCACAGCAGAAGCTGCAGCAGCTGCTTAATCCTTCCAAATTAGTAGGCAACCAGGAGATTCTCTGTCATGTATCTGTATTTGTCTATATATATAGATAGATATATGAATGAATGATTATTTTTTAAAAGTGAGCAACATGATACTGTGGGATACTAAGACAGTCAGCTCGAGAGACACCCCTATCATTGGTGAAGGCCCATTCCATATGGTCTGGCATAAAAATTATGCAAATTCATGCAAATATAACATGGTGCCAAGATGTTCCGCTAGAACCAGTGGCACCTTCTGGCAGCCGTTTCAGGAATGCTGCTTTGCCTTGGCTCATTAAATCGCTCCTTCAGAAGCTGCTCACATTCCTCTGCTCAAGGGCCTTCCTGCCCCCAAGCCAAACTTTGCTGCCCTTTGGAGCATCGAAACGCAGGCTGGGCCTGAGCAAAGCCAGCTCTGCTGCTGGGGAGCCTTTTCAAGGGAGGGGTGCCTATGAAGGGAGGGGTGCTCATTTGCATGCTAATTATTTGCATTATATGGCAGTGGCAGGGATAGGGGTGGGGGGGAGCCCTTCCTTTCTCTCCAGTTTCTCACCTCTAGGTTTTCTTGCTTCAGGAGGGAGGGAGGGAAGGGAAGGGAAGGGAAGGTGCAAACCCCTCTCCCCCCATATCTGAGCTTCTGAGCCAAGCTGTGAAGCCCCCCCCCCACCTTGCTGGTAGGACAGTACTGGGAATGCTCTGCTTTTGAGGCTTAATGTGATTTAACCCACAAAAACTGCTTCTGTCCAAATGGATTCCATGCCCTGCTTTAGGCATTTTTAGGATAAGCCTTTTTATCATTTTGCTGGTAGCCATCTGAGGGCCAAATCCATGCCCACTTTGCCTTTGGCATCTGTGGGATTCCCCCCCCCCCATTATTTCATCCATGGGGCAGGGAAAAAAAGAGCAGATGGCAACAGCACCCAATAAGCACCCCTTTCCCACCCACCCCAATTACAATTTGGGGGTGCAAACATTTCAGGACCTGCTTGGCTGCCCCAGTGGCTCCTCAAAACCTCCTGGTGTTTCTGATTTTCTCTCTGCACTGCTTTGCCCTCTTCCCACAGCTATTGTGTAGATGCATCCCCTCCATCTGGGCTGATATTTGGCTGTCCCTGAATACACCCACAGCACCAAATACACAGGCCACATGCCCCTCAGCAGGCAGGACCATGCAAACCCAGGCATCTAAGGTGTTGCCACTTGTAATTTCTTTTTCTACTAAGTGGGGTTGGGTATATTGGATGAGGGCAGTTGCATAGCTGAGTGGAAATCAACGTGGCCATGATGCCTTGTCCCAGTTCCAGATTCCTGGTCATGGAAGCAGTGGTGGTTGGTGGTTCCCACATCATACATTCCAGGCTGTAAAGGAGCTCTCCACGGTGCTGAAACAATCCAGGACTTGTTTCAGCACTTTGGAGAACTCCTTTACAACCTGTATGGGAGTTTGAAATGGATTCAATGTCCCACTGACGCAGAAGCCATCAACTGCCACTGGGTGCAAAACTTTGAAACAGAGCTCAGTGGCCCCTCAGTGGCCCCCTTCCAGGGAAGCTGGGCTGCAGTGATGTCCCCTCTGCAATGCCTGTGCCCTCAGAGTGCTCTTGGGTTTCTTTCTCCTGAGCTTGCTCCAGCCCTGGTTCCTGCTCCCTCCTTGCCCTGGTGGTGGCCCTCCTCTTCTGGCCTGGTCTAATTGACTGCTGCCATGTAACTTGCATGTCCCTCAGCATCCGTCCTACTGCACCTCCAGCGGTGGCTGATAGGAGCCATGTCAGTGGGGTGGGGAATCTACTCCTGGAGCTAGGTAGATATGAAGGAGATCTCCAAGGTGCTGAACCCTTTGCGGCGTCCGTGGGGTTTAGCACCTTGGGGAGCCCCTTTAAGTCTAAAAACTGGAGCAGATCAACTGCCCCACCAACATGGAAGCAACTGGAGGTGACCCATTGAATTAAGGGGAGTTACCTGAGTGTTGGTCTAGCCTTGAGCAATTGATCCAATAGGTCTACTTTAGTTGGGAGTAGCCATTGGATTTTTGTCTCAGTTTTCCCTGTTGGCAAATATTTTAACATCTTCTTTAGCCCCCTGTTCATACACCAGGCACACTCAGTCACTTAATCTGATGGTATTGCCTTGATCACACAAGTCTTCTCTGTCTGCCTGATCAGAAATGTGGAGTGAGGCTCTCCCCAGGAGGCGGCAGCTGTCTTCCCTCTGGCTTAAGACCTCCACTGAGGGAGAGACCAGCTGGTCAAGGCCAGTGGAAGCCCAGCTGAGGAGCAGAGGAGAGAGGAGTACAGGCTTTGGCTAGTGCTCTGGACAGCTCCGCTTGGGAGCAATGGGCATTTTCCTCTGCCGTGATCCTGGGATGCTGGAAGTTGTAGTTCATTCAGATCTGGAGGGCTGCATGATTCCCAGCCCTGTTTCAACCTCATTCCAACTGCTATCCCAGCCAGAGGAGACCCACTGGGGCAAGTGTTGCTATACCATTGGCCAGTGGGCTCTTACTCCAGTTGGGGCCAGCACTTGGCTGGAGTTTCTGCTGCTATGTGCCAACAACAGTAGACCCATTGGATCAGTTCTTGGATGGTGAGTCAACACATAGGCAAATCTACTGATTCAGTGGCTCTGCTCTGCACAGGACTAGCAATCGGTTCCAGGCCTTTCTTTGCACCCTCAAGTATCTGACATTCTTTCTGTGATGGGTTGTAGCATTGTCATAGTTGTTTTATCTGCTGCTCTTCTTCTGCTGATGTATCATATTGTGTCATATCATCTGATATCACATTGCTGCTTTGTTTTTATATCACTGTATGCCACTCTGTTATTTCAGTAATGAAGATCCATTTACATATTTTACACATTTTAAATAAAGAGCAACAAAGCCATCCATAAGAAAGAAGGGAAGCCATGCTGGAGGAAGGGGGGCTTGGGAAGAAGCCTTGCAATCTGGAGGGGTGGAGGCCCGTTACTCCCAGAGGAAGCCTATTTGGGAGAAGGCAGTTCCTCAGAGCAATGGAGCCTGGGCCCTCCAGGATAGGAAACCTCTCCTTGGAAGAATGTCAGTCTCAGAGGAAAGTGTCCCTGGCCTTTGGACAGCCGTGCTCTCTCGCCTTGTTTTTACAGTGACTTGCTTTCAGGTGGTTGGTTTATTTGTTGGTCAGTCAGCGGCAGGCTGGCTTGACTTTTCAAGGTGCTTCCATGGTAGATAAAACATCCCACTTCTGAGAATTGATACCTAGGAAAGTTGATAGGTTTTCTGGACCCACTTGATTTATTTCCTCTCTGTTTCCTCGATGTTAATAAAGAGGCCAGATTATTCAGAGGTGGCGGGTGAGGGAAGCAGGCGCCTCGGTGTGGCAGTGATCAATTTCACTGAGTCGATACAAGATGCTTGCCGATGGCAACAGGGGGCACAGACAAGAGCTTGTGATGGGTCGCTGCTGGTGTGCACGGGAGCCAAAGGCACAGCACAGACACTCCCATCATGATGCACGGAGGAGCAACTCTCCAGGCCAAGGCACCCAAACCAGCAAAGGGAGCTCTGAAGAGCAAGGGAAGCAGTCCCCAGGAAACACCCCTCCGCTCTGCCTCCGCACACACGCACACACATGCACACACACGTGTACTGTGAAGTGAGTCCCCTTATCTTCAGCCAGCCAATGTGCTCAGCCTTGATGAAGCATCCCAGCATCAAGGTTATCAAGGAGCACCCCAGCACCAAGGGTATCAAGGAGAAGGGATGGAAAGGAAGAGGTGACATTCCAACCCCAAGTACAATTTTCACACCTTCTGAAACTTGTTGCAAGAAAATGGATACCCTGAACATTTGCACATTTGCAAGGCTCACAAAACAATGTGCATACTTTAAAATGTGAGCATCTAAAGTGCACATAATTGGGGACAACATACACAGAAACACACTTTAATCAGTGGCAGAAAGTGACAAACAGGTAAACTGCACAGATAAATGTTCTAAGCAGGGGAAATGTCTTATTGTTGTTTTTGTTGTACAAATCTCTGTGCAGGAAGAAAACACAAAGCCCCGAATGCCACTGGTGAGTCACAACTTAGAGCAGGCCTGCTGAATAGATTGTTGAATGTGATTCAACACATGGACAAATCTCATTTATTTAGTGGTTCTACTCTGGTTGGGACTAACTGAATTCAGGCCAAAGTCTTGTAACCGGATACAAACAAAAAATGAGAGGGAAATGTCAGTGAGGGTGGGTAAGACTTGACAACATTGCGACTGGGAGAGTGTGCCTCCCCTGGAAAGAAGCAAGAGATTGGGGCCTGGATTTCTCTGCTGGAACTGAGAAGGGGTAGGAGGCAGGCACTGGCAGCACCCCAAACCAGAGCAGCCCCATTGGGGGAGACCCCACCCCTTTGAGACCGGGGGAGTGATAACAGCAGAAGCTACGGCAGGCCAAAGGCAGCCCAGTCCCAGGCTGAGCTGAGAGCAGAGAACATGGTATGGGACAGGCAGGAAAAAGGAGGCGGCGGGCCCGACTCCCGGCACCGGGACCTCTTCTTAGTTGGGGAAGGGGCCCTGTGAGGAAGGAGTGGCACCCAGGCAGGTAACAAATGGAGGGCCCCCTCTTGATCAGTCACGGTAGGCTTGAAATCCCTGCCTGGCTCTGAAGGCAGCCATAGGAAAACCCATTCATCACTCCCCCCGTCCACCTTGCGGCCGGTTGCGTTGCAGAGGCACTGGGGAGCAGCTGCCATCACAACCATCAGCACCTGACGCTGTCGGGCTGAAGGGAATATGATAGATACCAGGGTAATAATTAATCAATACTTTTGCTTAGGTCCTTGTCTATCAGCCTGGCATTGTGTGGACTAATTAGATGATAAAATGTGATGAATGTGTATTACAGTCCACTTCTCCCTGTTAGCACTCTGGGGACCCCGTCCCTTTTCCCGCTGACCTTTTAGATCTCAGCTTTATTGTACGTGAATGCAATTAAATCCATTTGTCAGGTATTTGCATTGCACTGGCTTGTTCAGAATTCAATTAGTCAGTGTCACTTCCCTGTCCTTGGGAGCCTTTGCGACAAGAGGATGAGGAGCCTCGGACCCCCCTGCCCGTCTCCCCACCCTCCTGGAGGAGCCCTGCGGAAAAGGGGCACAACGCCCCACTGGGCTCACTGACACCCCCTTGGAGGGGCAGCTGAGCCCCTGGGTAACATCACCTGCCCTTGCTGCACGGGAGGCCAGGGAGGATGCTGAGGAGGAGCAAGAGCAGAGGCGACCACCCAGAGCCACGTTGATGTCTTGCACCTGTGTAAGCCCCCTCCCAGGCAGTTGTTCCTCGTAGGCTATTGCGCAATGGATGCATTCCCTTCATGGCTGCATGAGCAGAGTTCAACAAACACCACTGTTTCGCAGGGGCCTCAGTCCTGTGGTTAGTTCTGACTAAGGCAGAGCCATTCACTCCATGGGATTTACTCACCATCCCACCCTTGATCCGAGAAGCCCACACCGAACCCACCAGATGCCAGCCGTGCCATTGCCCCATCTTGGATGTGCATAGCTACGTATCAAGTGCACCCCTTGATTCACAGTTAAGTGTAGATTTACACCACTCCAGCAAGGGTAGGATCTTAGCCATGAACTATTGGCTCTCTTTGACATAAAAGAGGGGAGACAGAAAACTCCAGGGGAAGGGACATCCTGGAATTGTATGGAGGGCAGAGAGAAATCAAGACACAAGAACTCAGGAATTATCCAATTAAATTCACTGGCAGAATGAATAAAAGTGAAGACAAGACAGTGGCCCTGCTGCCTTCTGAAGTCCCACCAAGCTGTGGTTTGTGTTTACATCTGAACCTGCGTCAGTTCACCCTCGAGTTTATCAGGGCTGCTGAGCCAGAGTATCAAACAACCATTTGAAGTTGATTTGCAAACCGCAGTTTCACGCTAACTGTGATTTTCTTTTATATCTGAATTCACAAACCAGGTTGGTGGCCGTTGCTTAGTTTCCAGCAGTTGCTTCACCACAGTTTTCTTGTTTCCTATTTGGAAGCTAAAACCATGGTGCGGATACCTATCTAGGGGTGGCACAAACCCACATTTGCTGTGATGTCTGAATGGAGCCTGTGTGTGAATGACACAATTAAATTTCTCTCCAAAGGGTTCAGAATGGCAACATGGAGTGGGCAAAGTGAGGCCCTGGGCCTGTGTGTGGCCCCCAAGGCTCCATCTGTGGCCCTCAACTGCTCCCAGATCTCTCTTTATCTGGGGAAACCTCCCAGAATATCAACGCATGTGTAACTAGGTTGCAGACACCTCCCACTCTGCTGTCTAATGCATATTTATAAAAAAGGGTTTTTGGTCTGCTCCTTTTTTAGCAGTCCCCGTAACCCCTGAGGGGCCTGGTGGCAGAAAAAGGGGCCCTGGATCTACCCCCAGTTACCCACACCCTTGTTTTCAAAGGATGGGGGGGGGCTCTGCCTTTTGTGGCCACTTCAAAAAGAGAGTGAGCGAGCTGACATGGCCCAAGAGAGTCTACCAATGCTCTGGGTGGGCCAGAGGGGCTGGCAGCGGTGCCCAGCTTTGGGGAGAGGATGATCCTACCCTCTTGCTGGGCACAGCCAGCAGCCTCAGCCACAAAGCCCCCCTTTCTGGGAGAGATCCGGCAGGGCTTGGGACCAGCAGGCCTTCTTCCTCCTGTTGGGGGGGGGCAGGAGGGCCCCTAACCCCCCCCCCCAAAGCCCCACATCTCAGGCCCTGGATGCTGCTCTTCTGCTGCCCCTCCTGGCTGTTCCCCAAAGGAGAGACACCTCCTCAATTAGACCGAATGCAGAGAGCATTCAGAGGCAGGCCTGCAATTATTTCTCCTTCCTGCTGTTATAAAAGTGATGGTTCTTTTATCCATATTCTGTCACACAGGGGGAGACTCAGACGGGCAGGATGCAGCCACAGAAATCTCCATGGAGTGGGGGTGTGTGTGGTTTCTTTCTCCAAGTGGGGATGAAAGGGCAAATGACTTGCCCCCCCCCCACCTGCTAGGCTGCTTCCAAGTATGAGCAAACCCAGCTGGCCCTCAGAAAATCACACACACACACACACCAAGTTTTGAAGGAGCTCTTCAAGTTGCTGCACCTCACCACCAAACAGGCTCCACACATTGGATATGGCTAATTTAACATGTGGACTAAAATCCAGAGTGGCTTGCCCCACCTGTCCTCAGAGCCACGGAGGCTGCGATCCACCACTGGGGTTTTGCAGCATCAACTTCCACATGTGGAGTTAGGCACTGCTGGGGTACACAATTCCTGTGTTGAACAGCAGTGTTGTGCAACTGAAGCAAGACATGCAAGTGTGCAATCCAATGCACAACCAAATGCACCTGTGCATCTGCGCACAGCCTGTGCACACGCATGCACAACTTGTTGGAAAATACAGCAGGTCCTGCACTTGTTCTTGCTGCTCTTTTGTCCTTAAGGACAAAATGGCTTAGAGAGAGAAAGAGAGCGATTAGGGCCTTGACCTTTCTTCTCTTGTCTGCTGGCTTCCTCTGTTTGCCACCTGACTCAAGGCATTATGGGCAGATTGTGCCATCTGGTCTCAGCTATGGGACGGGGAGGCTGAAAACAATGGCCCATGGGCATCTTGGCAATCCTTGCATCTCTGGCCTGTTCCCCATCCACACAAAGCCTCCACCTGCCCAAGGATGAGCTGGAGAGTCCATTCCAGCCACTTTCAGACGTGGCCAGAGCTTTTCTTATTGGTGGTGCTGGCTTTCCTCACCATCGGTCTAAATGTGGTTGTTCCAAGGTGCCCAGCATGGCGAGGTGCTCCTGCCCAGGTGAACTAAACGGGCTGTGGCTGTTTGGGGTTTCTTTGCTTTTTTTAACTGCTGTGTTTCATGGCTGTCTTGTTTGCTGGGAGCTGCAGAAGCAAATTAGAAAGCAGAGGAGAAGGACCGTCTGAGCCCAGTAAAGTGTGTGGAAGATGAAAGGGGGGTTAGTGGTGGAACAGGCGTGGTTCCTCTATGCACGCGTGCACACGCGCGCACACACACACACTTTGTTTAGATGTCTATGGCTCTTTGCTGGGTCCACTTGTCAATCTGCATTTCACTAGAGCTGCTCAGTTTACCCTTCTGGTCACCAGGGCTCCCCAGTCCATAAACCACGGCACTGTCTGGAAGGCAGCTTGACATCAGCCTTCCTCTTAGGCATATCTTGAGCTCTGGATTTTCAGGAAGTGTATATTGCAAGCGAGTCAACATACAGCTTTCTCTCTTCCATGTGTTTATCACGTGCAACAATTAGCGTATGGAGCAGTCATGCGTTCCTTGTAGAGACTCATCCCTTCACATAGACAATGCTACCGAACACTGCAATGTAGGTAAACACCTGTGTGAGATGTGCCAAAGCCAAGTATGAAATAATTATTTAATTCATATCCTACCTTTCTCCTCGTACAAGATCCAAGGCAGAAATATAAGTTATGACTCCTCATGTATTACATGCATTGCGCTACGCTGATGTTCCTTACCAATGAGCTGTACTAGGCGTGCCATGTTCCTTATCAGCACGAAAGACGTTTCTTACAAGAGACAATGTCTATAGAATCAATGTGCCCAGACTCTGTGATGCCTATGAAAGATGATGTTCCTTGTCTGAAAATGTCTATGCGATGTGACAAAGACTAAGACCAAAGTAAAAACATACAAAAAAGGTATGGTTAAAATGCAATTGAACCATCAATAGAATTAAAACTATTGAAAGGAAATCCATTGCAAAGGCAAAAGATAAAAATCCTCCAAAGAAAACATCATCCTGCATCCTGAGTCATCCTTCACAAGAGAGGACTGCAGGAGACGCAGCTCCCCTCCCACCCGAGGTCCCATCCTGAGGCCAGCTAGAAATCCCATCTTCCTTGGCTGTCCAAGGGGAGAAACAGTACGCTGCCCTTGGAGCTAAAGCCTCTCTTGGCCAGCCTCGGGGCAGAGGAGGTCTCCAATGAACAGAGACATGTGGTGTTGCCAAACCCCCTTATCGCAGGGCTCCTGTGCTCACCCTGCCTCACCTACAGACAGCAGGGAGGCGGGTGTAGGAGGCTGCCTGGCTTGGCCATGGAAAGCATCTGAAAGAAGCCTCCACCTCATGGAGAATCTTCTGGCGTGGGGCTTCTTTGGCTAAGGGGGCTGCCGGGGGCCTCTTGTTTCTGCATTGCCAGGAAGAGGTTCAGGCGGCCTCCCTCTTCTCTGCGGGGGGGGGGGGGACGAGGAGGAGGAAGAGGAGGAGGAGGGCGGCAGCAAAGCCCTCACAGGGGCCAGAATCCTGTTGGTGTCACCCACAGGGGTACATTTCCTTCCCCATGGAGTTGCACTGTTTTGGCCATTGGGCAGTGGATGGACTTCACTTCACAGAGGCAAAGGCACCACCATGGGGCAGAGGAGCATCAGTCCTCCAGTTAGTCCTCCAACTAGAACAGCGCCAGTGAATCAATGAGATTCACCTATGTGTTTAACAGGTGACTGACTGGGTCTACTCTCGCATGGAGGGCCTAATCTGCAGGATCCTAGCCACACAGTTGCACATTCTTGGATGGAGCATAACTATTCTTTAATGATTTTCCTTGGGTTTTTTCCGGGCTGTGAGGCCATGTTCTGGAAGAGTTTCTTTTTGACGTTTCATCTGATTCTCTGAAGATGCCAGCCACAGATGCAGGCAAAACGGCAGAAAGAAACTCTTCCAGAACACGGCCTCACAGTTTGAAAAAATCCCAAGGAAAAATCTATGGATGCTGGCCGTGAAAGTCTTTGACTTCACATATTCTTTAACGCCTTCAGTGTGCCCCCTGATTCACCGTAATCACAGAAACAGCCACCGTGCATGATTCCACAATGTAGGATCTTGGCCTCGGTCTCTTTTGTGTGGGGAGATTGTGCACCCCGGCCCCTCACAAGGACTGGCTGACGGTCTTGGTTTATCTGGTCTTGTTTCTCCAGCTTTTGCCTTGTTTTCCTTGCTCAGGGCACATGCAAACACACACGTATCCCCAATAACAGTATTTGGTAAGGACCACCCTGTGCCCACCAGGAGCCCTGGCACCCTCCCTGTCCGTCCCCAGCTGTGGCTTCATGCCGTGCGCCACGGAGCCCTCACTCATGGTCACGCCATCAGGTACAGCCGTGCTGTGATGAACAGCCTCCCCCCCGCCACCGGCCCAGTCAGGCACACCTCGCGCTTCCCAACAAGTCAATAGGAATCAATCAATGTTTGTGTCCCTTCGATGGCTCTATTAAACCCTCAAGGATAGAGGCGGAGAGCAGGGCCCCGAGCCGGTGTCGCCGCTGTCAGAAGCGAAAGTGGTGGCGCTGCAGAGACTGCACGGCCGGCCACATTAATATTGTCTCCGACAAAAGCAGCATGCATGGCTGTATCTTGATGATCGGTGGCCTTTGCCTGGTGCTTACAAAGAGGCAGTCAGTCCGTGCTGCAGAGGACCAGACCGGTCAGGGATGGAGTTGGGGAAGCAGTAGCAGGAACAAAGCGCAGTCGGGCTGCATTGGGCCAGATGGTCGGGGATCCCTCTGGCTAATACTGGCCTGGCCTCCCAGCCACTTGAATCAACTACTGAGTGGCAGAAGCCATCTCCTCTTGAGTTCACGTCCAGAAGCCTGAAACCCCTGGAGAGCTCTGACCTCATCCTGCGCAACCTCAGGGGCCACAGAGCTCTCATTTGCTTCTCCCCACCCCTGACTTAAAGCCTTAGACCTGAGATCACACCTTGGGATCAGCATAGCAGGGACAAGGGCCCACTATTTCAGCCAAATAAATGGCTGGCAAATGGGGCGGGTCTGACCACTTGGGGGAGCCAGGTTGCCCTTTCGCTGCAAAGGGCTTTCTTCTCTCCATCAGCCTCTGGAATATCCCGAAATATCCACAATTCTGCCCCGAAATATCCACCATTCATCCATGAAGTTTGTTTGGTACCAGTCTTGTTCTGTGTGCCAGTCTTGCTACAACTGATCTTCTGCAAAAGCTAGGGGTTTGGTCCAGTCCCAGCACAGAAACCCACCTCTCAAAAATGTTTGCATGGCCAGCCAAAAACAGTCCTATCAGGGTGATGGTGGGAGAATGACAGGAAGTTCCCGCAGATCAGTTCCTCCACAGTCTCCTCAGAGCAGCTCCGTTACTTCCCAGTCACAGAAAAGCTGAAGGCTGAAAGAGAATGTTCAAAATCCATCTCAGAGGCGCACCATTTGTGAGGCCAACATGAAGGCCGCCAAGCATGAAGGTGCACCCAGTGATGTTCTCCAGAACTCTTTGCTGAATGGCAGGCCAAGAACGCGGGAGGGAGAGAACAGGGAGGGAAAGACCGTCACTGAGGCACCTCTCGGTTTAGGCAGTAGTTGTTCATATGCGGCGGGGGTGGGGTGGGGGGATCAATTAGAAGCACAAATTAGATGATGGTTACAAATATATGAGCCTCCTGGAAAGGTGACTGAGCAGGCCTGTGGTGGAGGTGCTGAATCAGGGAGGCAATGGGCTCACCTGCTTGGTTAGCAAAAGCAGGAGACGGCTCCTGAGTTCACATCACGGTGGTGGTGGAGACAATGGCCCTGCTTGTCCATCCATGCACGGCCTTTCTAAACACCCCCTCCTCACAAACCCTGGATTTTCTGCAGCCTGAAACATAAAGATGGAGGGAGAAGGGGGGGACAGAGGAGGGCAGAGGCCTGGTTCCAAAGGGCTCCTTTCCTTCTTGTCCTTAACAGATTTGCTCTGGTAATGAAAAAGATGGAAGGAACTGCGGGAGAGGCTCCGGACTGGTGGGCTGCAACATGAAGACCCTGCCTCCTGCTGGACATCCTGGCCATTGCCGCGAAGGAGGCCGGTCGATTGCCCAGGCGATGCACCGCCCGGAAGCAGCGGGAGACTGGGACAGACCCCGGGAGGGCACTTTTGGAAATAATTATTGTTGTTGTGTGCCTTCAAGTCATTTCCAACTTACGGCAATGCTAAGCTGACCCTGAGGTCATGGGGTTTTCTTGGCAAGATTTGTTCAGAGGGGGTTTCCTTTCCCTTCCTCTGAGGCAGAGAGAGTGTGCTTTGCCCAAGGTTGCCCAGTGGGTTTCCATGGCCAAGGGGAGATTTGAACCCTGGTCTCCAGAGCTGTAGTCCAATGCTCAAACCACTACACCACACTGGCATCCTGGGAAGTAATTCATGGCTGTTATAAGTCTAAGGACTTTTTCGGACGTTTAAAAAGTAACGCAAGCAGCCTCGTCAGCTTGCGAGGCTGCTGCGCTGCAAAGCGTCAGTTTCGGATGACGCTCGCCCCTGCCGGTACTGTTGCAGTACCGTGGGGAGAGTTGAGCATCATATTTCCTTGATTTTTAATCATGATCAACTTTCGTGAGTAAAAATCAAGGAAATATGACGCTCAACTCTCCCCGCGGTACCGCAACAGTACCGGCAGGGGCGAGCACCATCCGAAACTGATGCTTTGCAGCGCAGCAGCCTCACAAGCTGACGAGGCTGCTTGCGTTATTTTTCAGCGTCCAAAAAAGTCCTAAGTGCGGACGAGAGCAGGTGATCTAGTTGATCACTAATATGCTTGCAGTGTTAAATAAGTAGCTATTTACTTTCCCATTTCTCAGAAGGAAATAAAACATTTACTTTAAACACACACTCACACACACCCCTCTGAATGCAACAAGCCATGAACCTATGCTACAAAACGGGCTCTTCTGTCCATCTTTGTTTGAACACCCAGAAGGAAGCAGCATAAGCCAGCACTGGAACAGTGTGATATTCCCCCTCCTCCATGTAGTAAGATCACACACATTCTGTAGCTATAAAAGAAATGAGAAAATTATAATTACACAGCAAAGGGAATGAAGTTATCTTTCTTTAGATTACAACTGTTGTATTGCAAAATTCGTTTTTGCAAAAAAAGAACTGCTTACAAACAGCTATCTATCTTTAACCAGTTACTTTCCTGTTCTGGATTTTAAAAATAAATTGTTTCAAAGGGAGAAAAAAAAAACTAGTGCAAAAGTGTGTATGCACATGTGAACACCCCCCAAAAAACCACCTACCCCCTCTCCCTGCACCCCCTGCTTCCCAGGGGGGCTCTTGACAATGGCCTTCTAGACACCAAAAAAGAAATAAAGAGGGATCCAGTTTATTTTTGCAAATTAAAGAGGCTGTTTTTTGATCACCAAGATTCTTATACAACTGACAGCTAAAAATGAGATACTTAATTAAGTGTGTTTCTGTTCTGCTGATGCAACTCAAAAGACTTCAGCCTTGGAATGAAAAGGGAGCGTTTTGAGATAATGTGTTTGGGGAGATGCTTGTCTCCCTCCTACAAAAACCCTGAAGAGACCAGAAATGTAATTGCGTTAAGCTGATGTTGTTTCTCCTGTTTGGCTTATCAGCTAAGCAAATGAAGTATTCCTGCAGTCCGTTCCTAGACCAGTTCCACTTCCCAGCACGGCATGGGTCAGGAAAGGAGGGTTTGAGGTATGGAAGGCCTCCTCCAGGCCTGAGCCCCCCGCGAAAGACCCTTCTCTCAGTCCGCCCACCCTTGCAGTCTCCTCTGATGGCAACAGAAGAGAGAGGGACTTCTCAGCAGCTGCTCCAAGGCTGTGGAACTCCCTCCCACTGGAGGCTGGGCTGTGCTATTTTTAACAGTATTGTTTTTAAATAGCTTTTCATGCTTTTCAGTTGTGTATTTTAATATTTTATTTATGCTATTCATTTGTTTGATTCCTTTTCATGTTGACTGTTTGTCTGGTTTGGCTGCATTGTATTTGTCTACATTTGAAAGCGCCCTAGAGTCCTGGATTTGGAGGGAAACCCAGAATAAAAGTAATGTTAATTTGAGGAAGATGATGACACTGATTATAATGATGGAGGAGGAGGAGGAGATGTTTCTTCTTTTCATTTAAACCATCCCTGCACTTGGGATAGTATTACTTAGGTGGGGGGCAGTGGGGGGGGGCAGGATCGTACATCAAAAGAACACCTCAGTCTTCCTGGACATTCATAGAATCATAGAATCATAGAATTGTAGAGTTGGAAGAGACCACGAGGGCCATCCAGTCCAACCCCCTGCCACACAGGAAATCACAATCAAAGCATCCCTGACGGATGGCCATCCAGCCTCCGTTTAAAGACCTCCAAGGAAGGAGATCCCACCACGCTCCAAGGGAGTGTGTTCCACTGCTGAACAGCTCCTACTGTCAGAATGTTAAAATCAATTTAAGTTCTTACAAGGCTCTGACCTCAGGACAGAACTGTACTACAAGGAGGATTGGAAAGAAAAACAGCGGAATTGGAATATATTCACAAGCGCCAGTCCACCAACAGCGGGTTGAACAGAGACAATGGCTTCCTGGCACACTCCACATATGATAAGACTAGTTAATACCCCAGCCTCATGAGGCCAGTTTATCACCTTCTGGTTCCCAATTAGCATCACACTACATTCCAAAACTCCCTCCACCGGTCATATGGTCATCCACCCACCCTGGCCTCAGGCAACACCCTTCCTCCTGCCTTTGTCCCCCAACAACCATTGTTAAAACTGAACTTGTGTCCTCCTCTTGCCATACTCACAAGTTTTGCATTTCTATGGCTATTCAACAGCCTGCTTATAAGTTCTGTTCCTAGCCACTAGTTCACTCCATGCATCCGAGGAAGCAGACTAAGTCTACAAAAGCTTCTTTCTCTCCATTAGTCTCAAAGGTGCTACAAGAACCTTTTGCATACTGATATTCCAGAGGAACAAAGCTATGTCTTTGAATCCAAGGAATTATGTAATAGCTGAGCATTAGTGAACTGCAATACTACAGAAGCAAAAGTGTGAACAAATGTGAGATGAGAATGGCCATGTGGAGGTGCGTCTACCTGCGCATTGCCCAGTGGTGCCCCATGGGCGACTGTCCTTCCACAACCTTCAACTGAAGTGGTTTTGACCTGGGACCCAAAGACCCACCTGCTTCTGCAGGGAACCTGGAGGCTTCCTGGGGAAGGAGGGGTGGAGGGCACGCTCCCCACAGACTGTGCTAACAACATCACAACTTTGCCACATGGCCCCCTCTCTAGGCAGGCCCCTGCACACCATGTACCTGCCCTCCCCATGCTGGTTGAGAGGGGCGTTGGGTGTGTGCGTGCCCCACCTATCCAAACAGTAAGACCGCTCTCAGTTTGGTCTGAGGAGGTATAACCTCATGCCCCCACCTCTGCTCCATTTTGGGGCCCTCTGGAAGCAGAAATTGCCAGTGGAGGGGCATTCCATCACACTGCCGACCTTCACCAGTGTGGCATTGGACTGCCCTGAGTGATGGAATTTTCCAGCAAAAGGTGTGTGGATGATGGGCACGTGGCTTTCAAAGGCAGGAAGGGGGAGGAAGGCTCTTGGGGCCACAGAGGATGGCAGTGACAGATGGAGCCCTGCCTCATCCACCGTGCTGCTTCTTTCTCGCCCTCAGTCCCACGCTGGTATAATGGGGATGGAAATGCGCTCACAGTTTAACCCGACCATCCTGCTTTGGCCTGACCTCTGAGGGGCTCTTGCAGGCAGAGCCTGCTCCCAGTACACCTTTGGGTGGGGGTCCTCCTCTGGCTTCTCATCCGCACTGGGAAGCGTGTGACTGTGGCCACCCAGCCTCCCTTGCCTTGCCGTGTGTGCCATGCCGTTGCTGCCTTGGCAATTAATGCTGAAGTGTTTGCTTGCCTGCCTTGCCTTGGAAGTCCCAGCTGTCTCCTCTGGAGCCTTTCATTAGCAAGCGAACCCTAATCAGAACAAAAACTAATTGCAGATTTGTAGGGAGAAAAGCAGGGGCTTGATGAAGCAAATGTCTAAAGGGATCTCGGTTCCATTTATGTTGTTCTGTGTTGTGCTTTGATGTGGGATGCCAGGAGTGGGGGGGAGACAGCAGGAGGGAGCAGGAGAGGCGAGGAAGGAGGAGGAGGAGGACAGAAAGGGCTCCTCTTTCCCACAGCCCAGCCCGCGCTTCCTTGCGAACATGCTGGCAAACTCCCTCTCTCTGTGTACACATATTATGATTGCCCCTTTGCGCAGGGGGAAGGCAGGAGGGCGGCTGGGAATGGGGCCCTCCTATGCAGGCCTCCTTCCCCAACTCCAGAGCTCAGCTCTGCTCTGGCTGCCAGCCCCTGACCGGTGGTGCTTGGGTCCCCTCCAAACCCATGCCCTTCGAGGGTAACATGCTCTGGGGTGGAGGGGGTTGTCCATGGGTCTAGGTTGCACCTCCCAAAAAACCCAGTGAGGGCAGGAAAGAGCACTGTCACCAGATGTGGGGGAAGCTCCTTTTGCTTCAACGTTTCTTATTTCTGTTTTTATATATGCAACCTGTCTCTTCCCACAACCCACCCACAATTATTACTGGAATCCAAAGGTTTCCCACACACACACACAGAATACATACACACAGAAACAAGCTCCACTAGCAGGGCTCGTGCAGGCTGGGCCACATGCCCGCCTTGCCCGCTGGACTCAGGGACAAACCAGCTGAGACAGTCCCTGATTCTTCGGGCCAGTAGGTGCCAGGCCTGGTCAAGAGGGGGGAATCACTATATTCACAAAGGTGGTCTGGTCTGGATCCATTCCCTTTATTATATTTACTTTAATTCAATGTAGGAATCACCTGCTTGTTCCTCGGGTCAATGTGTACAGCTATACTAACACTGCTATACCTGTGTGTGTGTGTGACACAATTAAGGCACTGAAGGCTTGGACAGGATGCGGGGTCTGGATGCAGTGAACAGGTTGCCCATTTTCTGGCAAAGGATAAAGGAAGCCCCCCCTTCCCTCCCACCTCAGCCCCCCTTCTGCTTCCACACAACTGCTCAGTCCAGGAGCTCCCAGCCATCTTTGAACTGAATTGCCTCACCAATGACAAATAACACGGAAGTAAGATGCCATAACCGGGCATAATAAAGGGAAAGCACTCATTCACCTGCTTTTCAAGCCCTGGGGTCCTTCAGCCCAGAGCATCCTTGGGAAATGGGATTGTTCATCTTGCCACAACCTGCTGCTGGCCAGGACCAAAGCGCCCCAGGAGTGTCTCGTTCGGACTGGCTTCCGCAGCACAGAGGCTGGTGTTCCAATGGACGGGTTATCTTGACACCTGCGGATCCGTTTTCAATTGCCTCTTTAAACTGCAGCTTTTTATTGAAGTGGGAACTGGGAGGGCATGGCAGCTCTCAGGCAGGAAAGATGGATAAATTGCAGGGGAGCTCAGCACATGCAAGGAAATTGCAGAGCTACCAACTGGGCCACACCCCACATGCCTGCCTGCTGCCCTGCCAATCTCTGCCCAACTTTGGCGGTGGAGGGGAGGAGGTTGCAGGCAGAAAGCACCAGGAAACTCCAGTGAGAAGGACAGGCAAAGCCCCCTTGGATGGGCTGAAGGGACCGGGCGGTTTAACCCATGTGGGGCAGTTGCTGGAGATGAAAGAGGGAAAGGAAGAGACGCCTGCCTCCCCATTCAGATGCTGTTAGACCACAAGCCCCAGAAGGCAAAGCCAGCATCACCAAGGCTAAGGAATGCTGGGAGCTGTAGTCCATATATATATATATATATATATATCTCTGGGGGACACAAGGGTCAAATCCCTGCTATGTAGCTACGAAGACTTGGTATTCTGTTGCAGAAGTGAGCCACGTGGGGTGGGGGAGGGTTGGATGGGAAGGAAAGATACCTTTGGTCTGCCCCCACCCCATCCCTGAATCTCCCTCCCGCCACCCAAAACAACCATGAACAGCCCCACAAGGCCCCCCTTCTGTGAAGAAGGACACCCCATGCAGGGGGAGGACATCTCCTGCAACGTGGCTTTGCTTCTCCCCCACAATTTTCCCAATTTACGTTTGCACAAAGTGACAAACTTGGGTGAGGATAATTAACCAAGTATCTGAGAGAAAGCCATTAATTTCCCAAGACTTTTGTGTTTGGCAACCTGCTATAAATAGGAGTGCCCAGCCTGAATGGCAATTAAAGGCAAGTCCTCCTTTCAGTCCTGGCTCTTTCCTCCGCCCATGCACGGGGGCTCTGTGGGCAGCAAGATTAGCTTGAGGCAGAGACAGATTTACAAGTCAGGTAATTAAATCCTTGGGATTGTCAAATCATTGAAAATGAAATTAAAAGCCCTGGAAAATGAGTGGGAAATTCAACATCACAAGCCTTTTTGCCTTCCGTTTCGGAACATCCTCCCACGGCCAGCGCTGAGGCGAGATGGGGCTCCTTTCCTGCCCCTGATGGCAATTGGATGGTTCATTTTTAATTTATAACATGCTTTCCCCACAATATGGGACCCAAGGTGGTTCACAGCACAGATTAAAACAAACTGTTGCTTTTAAAAAACAGACAAAACACCTCATTGTAATAAAAACATTATAAGCATGCAATCCTTGTGGAAGAATGAAAACCTGTTTTAGGCAGAAGCTAAAACACCAGATCCTGCCTGATCTTGGACGCTGAGGAGGGACAGGCCTGGCTCGTAAATGGAAGGGAAGGCTGGGGGGGGGTGGAAGGAGGGGGCAATGGCACCCCCCCCTCCAGAATGCCTTGCCCAAAGAAACCCGTGAAATTCAAGGGATCCCGGTAAGTCCTGAAGGCATCTTAGAGACACACATAAGGGGAGGGGGAAGGAGAGGGGGATCTGCTTGGCTGGCCGGGTTCAAGCGCGTGTCCGATTTTCCCAAGGAGACAGATTCATTAACGTAATCGGGCTCATCTGGCCCGCAGAATTGGATTTTTGCACTTTGGGGATAAGGATTGTATTAAGCTGATAAGAGAAGTTATGGATACAATGAGATGCTGATTTATGGCAAAGAAGGGAGCTGTTGGGCTCTGCAACCAGAAAGGGGGGTGGGGTGGGGGGAGCATCTGGCAGGTCCCCCCCCCCAGACCACAAAGCCAAGCTGTTCCTAAGTGCATCAAAGCAGGGGGAGGGCAGGGGAGAACTGCTGGGGTCAGGCTCATGGCAGCCAGAAGAAGGGGGCAGATTGTTCTCCCAAGCATGACAAGGGAGGGTGGGGTGGCAGCAGACCCTGGCCCTGATGGGCATCCTCCACCACCGCTGCTGCTGCTGCTGCTTCTGAGACCCCCAAGGGAGGGATCATCAGATTTCGTGACCCACTGAGGAGGAGGAGGAGGAGGAGGAGGAGGAGGAGGAGGAGGAGGAGGAGGAGGAGGAGGATGATTCCCTGCTCGTGCCCTGCTCGCGTCCGGCCAAGGGAAGGCCTGGCACCCTGTTGGCACTGCTGGGCACTGATCTGCAGGCAGGAGAGGGCTGCCAACTCTCAGAATGAATTATTCCTCTTTTTAGGACAGAGGCTCAAGCAGGTCTGGCGGGGAGCCAGGATCCGACCCTCATGGCACCGGCATGGAGCCTGCAGAAAACACTAGCCACCCCTCAAACCCTTGGGTGTGTGTCCTTTTTAAAAACCCACAATAAATGAGGGTGAAAGCAGCAGCCCTGCCCTTTACATTCTGGAAATGCCACGGTCTGGAAAGCACCCCCATGGCACACAGACCCCAACAGCTCCCCTCCCCACCGCCAGCCGGCTGGAAACCCAAGGCAAGAGCACCAACCCTCCCGCACGCACGCCTCAGAGTGTCTGTCTCATATTTGGCAGCTGATGCTGCAATCCTGACAGGGCGCTCTGGGCCAGGAAAGTAAGGGCCAGTGGCCCCTGCCCAGTTGCTGCTGCGGCTGCTGTTTACGTAGACCCACCGAGGCGAGGAGGAAGCTCACCTGCAGATCAACGCTTGGATGCCGGCTGGCACAACCGCTGCCGTCTCTGCGCTCTCTGAACATGGCGGGGCGCTCCTTCGCTTCCCGCCTATCCATTTCCGTGGCATGTTTGTTGAGAAATAGAACAGAAGGGGTGAGGAGTAGTGCTTTTCTAGCCGACTTCGTGCCTGAAATGCAAGGCAGGTGATCGCACCAAATGTCACAAGGCTAGTAAATGTGTTGCTGCTCTTGTTTGCCATCACGTCAGCTTTGACCTATGTGACCACTCTGTGAAAGAGACCCCTCCAGAATATGTTGTTCTAAACAGGCCTACATGAGCCTGGCAAATTCAGGGCAGCAGCCGTGGCTTCCATGACGTGGTTTTCCCGCTTGTTGTTCATCCCCCCCGCCTCTTTTCCTACTGCCTTCCACTTGAGCAAGCATTATTATCTTTTCCAATCACTCACATCATCTCATGATGTGTCCAAAGTATGACAGCCTCAGTTTAATCTTTTTGGCATCTAGCAAGTGTTCACACCTGATATACTCTAGATCCCATTCGTTTGCTTCTTTAGCAGTCCACGGTACCCGCAGAACTCTCCCCCAGCACCCCACATTTCAAATGAGTTGATTCTCTTCCCCTGAATCTTCGTTTGTGAAGAAAAGCCAGAGAGAGAGAGATTCTCTTCCTGTCTACTTCACCGTCCAACTTTCACCGCTCTGGACAGAAACTAGAAACAGTATGGCATGGATGATTCTGACTTTGGTATTTAATGATATATCTTTGCATATATTGAGGATCTTGTCTAGTTCCTTCATGGATGCCTTTCCAAGATTTAGTTGCTATTCTGTGCCTTCAAGTGAACACCAATTTATGGCAACCCAGGATTTTCTTGGCTAGACTTATTCAAAGGAGATTTGCTAGTGCCTTTCTTTGAAATGTAGCCTACAGCACGCAGTCTTCTCTGGCAGTCTCTCTTCCAAGTATTAACCAGGCCTGAACCTGCTTAGCTTCAGAAAGGATCTGTTGCCTTCAGAGTATTCAGGCTGGCTAAGTATAATCCTCGATGTCTGTTCCACTCATGCTCATTACTGAGGCCTGTAGTCCCAAACATTTCCTTCTAGCACTCTCTTCTCTCACACTTGCACTGCTGAAATGAGATTACAGCCATATAAAGCATGGACGCTGCCACCCCGCTGCTTCACACACTCAGAGGTCTCACATTCTAGAGAAAATTCTGGAATGGCATTTGGTGAAGCTGCATGGGCACTCAGGATTTCTTGCTTCTTCATCTCTGCCTTTCCTGCACAGATGTGACTGCAAAGCAGAGGGTCAGGGGAGAAGGTTGCTCCCTTTAATGGGCAGTAAATGAGGAGATAGACTCAGACACCATGATCTAATGTCTGTGTGCAGCCACGCTAGCGAAAGGACCCCAGGCGCAAGACTGACAGAACCATCCCTTCCTCCTGCTCTCTCTCTGGCTGGCTGGCCACGGAGTTGGGGATGAGGAAGGTGGGGAAGATAAATTGCATTCAGCAGAAGAGGGAAAGACCCTGGACAGGAATCCTGGGCAGGCAGGTTGAATTCCCTGCAGGGGCTTCTTCTTGTCATGTGGATGAGCATCTGTGTTCTCAGGGCCAGCGAAGGGGATGACAGCCTCACCGGCTGCCCTCTGAAAGCCCACAGCGGGTCACTGGCTCTCCGGTCACAAGAGCCACAAAGAAGAACTTGGAGAAAGACCGAGAAGCTGGTCCAGACCTCAAGAAAAAGCAAAGAGGCAGCAGAGTTCCAGCTGGTTAATTGGCCGGCTGGGGAGATGGCAGAGTGAGACGGGAAGAGCCACCCGGCCTCAAAGTCTGCGCAGCTCAGCCTCATGCGTGGGAGCCCTGAAGCTCCTTGGAAATGAAAAACCTGCACAGAGAAAGGGGAAATAGGCTGCAAGGTGGCCCTTCCACAAGTAATGAGATTTCTTTGGCTGGGTTTTAAAAAGAAGACTCCTTCCACTTCGTGACTCTCCCCTCCCTCGCCCAGTTTGCCTTCCTTGCTTTAGAGTTTGGGAACTGCCTCCTCTGTGCTGTGATTTAGGCTGCCAGGACATTTTGAAATGGGCCTGCTGGGAATGGCCGTTTGGACCATGACGTTTCCCTGGCAGAGGAGAAAGGCCACTCCTGAGGAACACCCAGAGGGACCCACTCCTGGGGGAACCTTCCTCCGGTGAGTGCCAGGAAGGAAGGAAGGAAGGAAGGGGGTCTCTCCTGAGGCCAAGAGGTGGTGGCCTCTCCTCCTCTTCCTGTCCCACACTTCCCTGACGTTGGAGCCTTTGGCAACAAGTGATGGAAGGACAGGGTTCTCACTCGTCCCTCCCAAAGGATCCGGGCCATACCTGGGGGGGGCAGGGTTTGGTGACCCGTCTCTTTCATTAGGGCCCAGAAAAGGCCAGGAAAGCCTTTGCCCAACTTGGACAGATCTACACAGGCTAGTAGGCTCCTCTTTGGACTACCGTAGTGAGTTGTACATGGGGCTCCCCTGGAAGATTATTTGTGGACTTTTTCTTCAATTAATTTGGGCTTTCCTTTTTAAATTGCTTTCCTTCCTCTTTTCCTTAGCATTATTTCTGCACAATTAAGAAAATGAGGAAAGGGAATTGATCTTTTACTCAATATTTGCAGCTGCATTCATCTGTCCAATTTCCCCCATTGACAGGATAATACCTTTACTAAGACCAAGGAAAAAGTCTACAGACTTGCAGGGCTCTTCTGCTTAAAGCTGGAAGTTATAACAAAATGTTAAAAAGTGGTGTAGGGGATGTGTAATTAATAGGAAAGAAAGGACAACGACAGTTTAGTTTAATTTTAGGAACGTAGACAAAACTGCAGTTCCAAAATTAAACCATCTCCCACGCGGTGCCGACACTGCAGCCTCTTGCAGGCAGGCAGCACCCTCTGCTGTGGAAAGTCAGCAACTGCAGGCCTCCCTGCTGGGCCTTTTGGAACAAGCCGGGAGGAAGAGGAAGAGGCAAAAGGGAGGAAACCAGACCTTTGCTGCTTGACTTGGGTGGGAATGGATGGAAGCAAGAGAGCTCCTCTTAGGACGGCTGGTTACCTGGCTGCTTTCAGGCACAATCCAAAGTGCTGGGTGTGACCTCTGGAGCCCTACATGGCTGAGGCCCGGGCTGTCTGAAGGACTGTGTCTTCCCATCTCTTCCCTTGTGCAGACAAAAAGCAAGGGCCACCTTTGCCCTCCCGGGGCTCCAGGGTGACTCCCTTGACCAAGCTTTACATCCTCCACACAGGGCCCCCGCCCCTCAGTCCCAGGAAAACACAGTTCCACCCCCCCAACCCCATCATGGCAGAGGCAGTGGTCAAACTGTTGGAAGTGAAGAAGAATCAATGCTCATTTGGAGTAGTTGGGGATGGGGGGGGACGTTTAGAGTTGCATTCCTATCCTTTTGATTCACCCCTGTGCTTCATTGATCTAGGTACTCAAGGCTTTTACTGCGCACTCATGAGAGTCAGTTTTTAGGGACTCTTGTACCCAAGTTAGATAACTCTCTTCTATCTATTTTCCTATCTTGGATGTATTCTCTGCCACACTAAATATAAGTTTTGATTTTTAACCTTTCTAGAGCATCCTGCATATTTCTATCCTGTTTTACACCACAAGGTCATATTGCACTGGGGTTACTCTTCACACTGCTTAATATAAATACCAATAATTTCCTACAAAAAGGGCCCTGTATTTTGTGTTGTGTGCAGAAATGGGTCTCTTTGCTATTTGAGCTTCTGACCAAAAAGACCCTGAGCTCTCCATATCAGCCTCCTGTTGCCCACAGTGCCATGGCTCGGAGCCCTTTCTGGCTTCCTCTTTTGCAAAGAAGGTTTCTCTTTCTCTTTCTCTCTGTATGTGTGTGTGTGTGTGTGTGTGTGTGCGTGCGTGCATGTGCACATGTGTATTATTAGATCAAGGGGCCTTACAATGGGCCTGCAGTCTGATCCTGTGGAGTCATGTCGGTAGAAGAGGAGGGGAGCAGCACTGAGGCCACTAAGTTTGGAGGGTGCTAAGAGTTCTGGTGTCGGTCGTGTGACCCCCAAGCAGGAGCAGGGGGCAGTCCCCAAAGGTGGACAGCTGGAAGCTCTCACGTCAGTCAGGCAGACAATTCACTTTGGATCTTAGTCTTAGGAAGGAGCAATTCAAGCGCCATGAACTCTGTGCCCAGGTCAGGCTCCATTGCAGGCAGGATCCGGCTGGGCTAGGCAACCAGTCCCTGGAAGCTTTCATAGCAAGCCTGAATATGAAAGTCCAGAGCTTCTGGAACCCAAGATCTCCATTTTGGGGGAGGGAAGGCCTCAGTACACACACACACACACACACACACACACATCCTCCCTCTGAGGAGCCAGGGACTTTCCCACCACAACAGGGGTGCCATATTCCCCAGTTCCTGGCCAACAACACAGGCTAGAAGGCCCACAACAATTTGAGGTCTGTCTTGGGGGACTCTGGTTCCTTGGGAGGAGTGAAGCAAGGTATACACATGACTTGGTGAATCCATTCCAGGGTTTGCTAGCTTTCAAGAAGCTCTCCAAGGTGGGGGACTTAGCTAGGAGCCCGGAGTGGGAA
The DNA here is from genome assembly GCA_030847615.1 of Gambelia wislizenii. Taxonomy (NCBI): domain Eukaryota; kingdom Metazoa; phylum Chordata; class Lepidosauria; order Squamata; family Crotaphytidae; genus Gambelia; species Gambelia wislizenii. The sequence goes on along the minus strand of JAUMIR010000012.1, from coordinate 30,522,790 downwards.
TACATTTCAGCACCCTGGAGAGTTCCTTTGTAGCTAGGGGAGCCCTGGAACAGATCCACCACCTTGTGACACGAAGGAACACAGGAAGCTAGCCTTAGATGGAGTCACACCCTTGGCATCCAGGGGAGGGGAGTCCACTGTCCAGTCCAGTGGATCAGCTCTGACTAGCAGCTGCCATGGCTCTTTTTTGGCAGAGTTTCAGGGTGGGAGCTTCCCTGGAGATCCCTGGATCCTGGCACTCTCCCATGCAAGGATTAACCAGGCTCAACCCTGTGGAGCTTCCAAATCAGATGAAGTTGGATATGTGTCCAGGACTGTATGGTTGTACACTCCCGCCCCGCCCCCCCCCCATATACAGTTGTCCCTCTGTATCCATGGATTTGCCATGGATTTAAGTATTCACGGCTTGAAAATATTCTTTGAAAAATACTAATCCAAAAAGCAAACCTTGATTTTGTCATCTTATATAAGTGGCACCATTTTGCTATGCCACTGCATGTGAGTCCTTCCTGAATCTTCGTTTGCGAAGAAAAGCCAGAGAGAGAGAGAGAGAGAGCATATAACGGGACTTGAGCATTCATGGATTTTGGTATCCAGTGGGGTCCTGGAACCAAACCCCAGCGAAGATGAAGGGACAACTGTATTCCAAATGCAGACAAGGTCCCATAGCACCACCCGAAGGTGTTCTTTGCAGTGTCGTTGGTGCCCACATGAATCTGAAGAAAGGGCTGCTGCTCTGTGCTCTGTCTGAGCTCCCAAAAGAGACGAGCCCAGCAGAGATCTCTTGGATCTGGGGACTTCAGGAACCCTGCATCTGGGAAGTTCTGGACAGGCTCAACGGCCTCTCCGGCCCATCCCTTTTCCCACAGGCATGATTAGCAAGGAGCCCAGAGAGCAGAAGAGGCCAAGTTCCATGGTCCGGGTCCAGTTTTTGGTGGAGCCACTAGATGGTGCTGATTTGCCACAAACCTGCCTGGCTGAACCTGCGCACTGGCTAGGTGTGGTGGGACGTCTCACTTGCCTTCCATTCATCCTGCACAGCAAGGATGGCGCTGGGCATTTGGGGGATGCTAACCATGCTGGCTCATGCCAGCTGGCTTTTGGGCCTGATGCGTCTTCATTTGCTCACAGAGCAAATTGTCCTGGGATGGCCCTGCAAAGGAGATGTTTGCCGCTGGCCATGTGTGTGCTGGTGAATGAGTCTTCAGGTGCCAGGCTGGCATCAGGATGCTGGAAGGATGGTGCCACTGTCACTGCCAGGAGTGCCAGTCCCCAAGGGGGAGGAAGGAAAATGGGTACATGATGAGCCTCCCTCATTTGCATCCCAGTGGCAGCTGGAAATGGCTGGCTGAGACCAGTTGGTGCCACCAGTCCCAACAGGGCTGGGATGCCAAGGGCATATGCCAAGGCCAGGAAGACATGTGCCATGAACAGAGCTTGGAAGTTACTTTTTAAGAGTGATTTGTTCCCACTGCTCACAATAGTGCTTGGGAAAATAATTAATTGTTATTAGCCACTGCAATGTTTTAGAAGTAATTCAGCAATGAGTTACTTGTTTTTGCATAGATGAACTGCTGAGCTGTATTCCTGAGCAGGTCCTGTTACTATCTATTACTATTTTTAAAAGCAAACCAAGCTTTGGATCGATAAGATAATGGTACAAAACCTGAAAATTCATGCTGGAAAGCCTCTAAAAGTCCCTTAAAATGCCCTCAAAAAAAATAATTTTGAAAGGTAACCAGAAAACGCTGCTCACTGAACCACTAAAGTAACTTTCCACACACTTGCTATGCTGCTCTTGAATTGAATTGTGGCCTTAGCGAGGCTCTGATTAGCAAAACAAAAAGTAACTCCCTCTAGGTAACAGCCTTACCTGTAACTTTTTACTTCCAATCTCTGGCCATGAACTGACTCAGAGCTCACCTGCCGGTGGATTTTCATGCTCTTCCTGGTGGGCAACACTTCCCCAGGTGGGCCCGGGGCTTTAATGGCCAACCCGTAGACGCGTTTGGTGAGGGTGACCCAGGCAAGCCAGGGCTGGCTTCTGAAGATAGGTCCCAGAGGTGGCCAGAACTAGCAGTCAATGTCAGTGTGGGAATGGGAGGGGCAGGGAATCAGCTCCAGGTTTTAGTCTGAACTGTAAAGGAACTCTGTCCAAGGAAGGTGTTATGAACCTGAACCCCCAAGGTTCTGCACTTTGGACAGCTCCTTTAAAGTTCAGACTAAAATCCAGAGCAGATCCCCTCCCGCGATATGGAAGCCACCATACAACCATTCCATGTGCCAGGAGGCTTAGGAGGGGGGGCAGAACCAGGAGGGAGGGAGGGGTGCAGCAGAGGCTTCGGCAGCAGACCCTCTCAGGAAGGGCGTTGGCACATCCAGCTCCCCCACATGCGTGCGCACTCACACACACAGACATGCATCCCCTTTCCACTAGCCTCGGCCAGAGGACCTCATCTGCCTCCTCCGTCAATGTATCGACTGGCTCATAATTCAGGGCCAGCTTCCGCTCTTTCCCCACCAGGCTCTGGAGACGAAGACGGATGTCCTTGCCAAGAGCTGATAGCGCCAGGAGGGGCCCCGAGTCGATGCCAAACCCGTTGCCCATCGCTCACCTGGAGCAGGTAGCCTTTGCCAGCCAACCTCCAGCTTTGCCAGTTGGTCAGGAGCAGCTGCCGCCGCTGCCATTAAAGTGGGGGAAGCAGGCGGTGGCTCCGTGGCACCCCTTTCTTTCTCTGCGAGCAGGGGAGCCTGGTGCACACACATTCACGCACACCCTCCGTTGCCCTGGCTGGCTTGATGGATTTGGGGAAGGGTGCTTCTGAAGGACAGAGGACCACCTCCTCCTTGGCTGTTGGCTCTGCAGGCAGGCGCTGTAGTCCCACCTTCAGTCCCTCCTGGCAGCACCTCCCACAAAAAGACAATGTGGGAGGGGTTTCTTAGTCCACTCTGGGTTTGAGTCTGAACTTTAAAGGAGCTACCCAAAGTGCCAAACCTGTTCTGGGGTTTAGGTTCCAACATCTTGGATAGCTCCTTTAACGTCTGGACTGAAATCCAGAGTGGATTCACCACCTTAGAAGCCTGTAAGAGATGTGTCATTCCTCAAACAGATGAGAATATATACCTGAATGGATTATTGACTAAGTTATATTACTAAGATGCTTAAGGATGATACAAGGGACAAAACTGTGTACACATAAAAGCCTTTATGACACGTCTGCACAATGCCTTAGCAGACACTATGGGAAAATATGAAATTATGGAAGAACCTGCTGAGAATGATGATGATGATGATGGTTTAATGCTTACCAGGCCTATTAAGGAGCCGAATGGAGAGATAAAGTCTCTATGAAACATCCTGATGAAAGTGTAACATTCTAATAGTCACATCCTGCAATGTAATGATATGAATTATGCCTTACGTGCAATGTAATATAATAGTAGAGGGAAGAGCCCGGAGACGGCTATGTCTGTCTTTGGAAGTTTTCACACTACATTGTTATAGCGTTACTATTTCACTTTAACTTCTCTGGCTGCCTCCTGTGGAATTCTGGGGTTTGTAGTTTAGTGAGGCCTAAGATCTCTCAGGCTGAGAGTTGTAAATGCCCCTCCCTAAACTGCAAATCCCAGGGTTCAAGAGGAGGCAGCCATAGCAAATACAGTGGAATAGTAACACTATAACAGTGCTGTCTGAAAATCTCCTATCTCCCTAAGGGGGATGTATCTGTATATTTTTCTATGAATGCATATAAATAAATAGCCTAAAAGAGCCTGCTCACTTCCCATATAAATATCCTGAAATTCCAAGACTTAGGACTGCTTGGGTGGAAAGTTGACATTAACTCATCCTATCTGGTTTAACCACCATCACAAATTGGGTACTCGGGTGTCCAGAAGGTAGTAGTGGGGGTGACCCCAGACAGAATCCAGAATTAGCTGACAAATGGGAAGGACCTTCAATCCCTCAGCCGAAGAGAGAGGGTCAGGCACCATCTCCTGGCATGGGAGCCCTAGTTGCCACCGGGAAAGGCCTCACACTTTCTGAGCGCTGCCAGTCAGAGCGTGCAAGTCCTGGTTAGGCAGGGAATCCACCTGGCCAGGAATGAGCACCTTCCCGTGTGTGCCTGTTCCTTTGGCTACTCTCTGTTCTCAACCTTGGCTGTCTCATCCTCGGAGGGTTCTCTGCCAACCAAAGGGTCCTCTGTCCCCTTGTTGGACCCGGAGCCTGAAAGAGTTTCCCCCTTGCAGCAACCAGCAAACTGGGCAGTTCAAGGAGTCAGGAGGCGAAAGAGCACCGGAGCATCAGGCTTGCTTTGTGGGGGAACAGTTGTGGGAGAAAAGCTTGCTAGTTGGCCTCTGCAAAGAACTGCTTGTCTGGAACTTGAGAGGATAAAGAGAACAAGGAACGCGTGAGGCGTTTGTATTTTGGGACGATGATTGGAGCAGCTTACAGGAATCCATTTATTCTTTATTTGTTTTTGGTATTGCTTAACTGGGACTTGCGGCCAACCAGAACCAAATGTTTCTGAAACATTTGGGGATATAATTGTGAGCTCTAATAAAAGATTTTTAAAAATATTAGATTAGTAAACCTCTTAGAGCCAGTGTGGTGTAGTAGTTTGAGCATTGAACTGTGACTTTGGAGACAAGGATTCAAATTCCTTCTCGGCCATGGAAACCCACCAGGTGACCTTGGGCAAGTCACACTCTCTCAGCCTTAGAGGAAAGTAAAGGCAACCCCCTCTGAACAAATCTTGTAAAAAAAAAACTGCGATAGGATTGCCTTAGGGTCACCATCAGTTGGAAATGACTTGAAGGCACACAGCAACAGCAAAGTAAACCTTTTAAAAAAGGTATTACTGCTGTATGTTGAGTTGTTAGTTGTCCACCCATGCCTGACACCTTACCTCTACCAAAAAGGGGGTTCTTTGGTGGAACAGGAAGACTGGAGGCTGGCTTTGGTGGAAACAGCCTAACACATAAGAAACATCCGCTTGGTGGCAGCAGAGGAGTAAGTGCACCGTTGCAAAGGAGAGTAGACCCCAGATTGGGCCATTTCTTCCCAGGAGAGCAGTCTGTGACACCCATATCCTTCCATTTGCACTGGGAAGTCCCACCGGCCCCATGTAACTTGGCAGAGCAAAGGGCCGGGTGTCCAGGTTGGCTCTCCAAGGCACTGGGCCTATTTCTGTGGAGACGCTTCAGCAGCTAGGAAAGTCCCTTTCAAGCTACTTAAACACTGGAGTGTGTTCAGGGCCCCACAGACATGGAAGCCACTGGGCACCGCTGCCCCTTGCCTGTCACCCTTTCTGCCTCAAACACACACACACACACACACACACACACACACACACTGCCATTGCGTGGCTTCCCTCTTGCAACCCCTCCCACCCACCCTGCCTCTTGCCCAGTGTCAACCCATGGCTTCTGTCCTACCAGCAGCCCTGTGAAGGCCGAGGCAGCTGGGACGGGTTGGTGGGCCTGGGGAGGGACTCAGCATGCCCCTCTCACACGCCCTGCCTGCCCTGTGGCCACACTTCACAGGCAGAGGCAGGGCTGGCTTTGTGCGAATATTTTGCGGGGAAGTGTAATTGAAATTCTCTCCCCAGTGCCTGGCGAGGATGACTCATGCCTCACTGTTATTTGTCTGTATAATAAATAAGAGTAAAATCCAAGACTGCAGGAGCTGGGCCTGGTGAAGGAGGCTACGCTTTGCACCCAGGAGGCTAAGTGGCGTGAAATCCCCTTCCCCAGAGAAGGCGAGCTGCTTGGCTCTGCTTGGACCCCTTCATGTGGGCTCCCGGGAGCAAGGAGGGGAGGTCCAACAGGCATGGGGTCTGTTCTGGCCATCCCAAACAGCGTTGGCTTGTAGCAAGGGGTGGGCTCATCTACCTTGGGGGCAGGTGGGGCAGGCACAGGAGAAAGGGCCACTGGAACGTGGGTGGAAAGAATGCTCATGGCCATACATTTTCCAGCAGGGTAATGGACTTCCTCCTGGTGCCTGAGGAACTCCTGTGAGGAGAAGAAAGAAGAGGTGATGATGCTTTATGCCTTCTCCATACAACCTGCTGGGGAATTATTCTGCCCACAAGGGTAGGTGGGCTTTATGCACAAAAACATGACCCCCCAACACATTTCCTGTGTGTAGCACAATGGCTGGGCTCCTTCATCACTTCAGCATATCATAACGGTCCTCCATCAGAGTTTCACTGGGCAGATCCTCTGCTGAATGCAAACACAGGACAACGTAGGTGGATCAATGGCCAATGTGTATGTGAAATGGCAGTGCGCAATTTGCAAAGGCAATGTGCGTTCATATGCTGCTCGATGTATTTTAATGTGCTACCATGTGCGCAATGATCTCACATGCACAACTGGACCCAAGTGTTGTGTGTTGACCAAATAAACCACTCCACTTACATAGTACAACATACACATGTATATGTCACTAGCATGGCTGCTGGCCAGCGTGCTTAGCACTGTTTCCTGGCCAATGTCCTCCCCGGCATTTCCAGTGGAAGTTTTGTCAAGGTGCCTCTTGAGAACAGTGTGCAAAAGTCTCTGGTTTGTTTTTCCCCTGCAGCAGGCAGAGTTTTATGAGGAACACTTGCCCTTCCTTCCATCCAAGGAAAAGCCAGAATGCCCACAGGTTCCCCAGGTGATGCCAGGTGTGAAGGAAAAGGGGTGTGTGGGGGAACTGGAGGTCCTGCAGCTCAGCCAGGGATCTTGTGGGAATCATCCACAGTTGCTCCAGCCCCAATGTGCTCCATGGCCTCGTAGTCCCAGAAGAAGCCCCCGGGAGGGAGACACTCTTCCCTCCTGCTGGCCCACTGTGTGTAAGAAGCAGCCCTGTGTGTGTAAGGAAGAGCCGCAGGGTCACTGGAGGAAACGGCATCAACTGGGGCTCAGCAGGAAGGAGGCGCTTTGTCAGGCGTCCCCCTGTGACGATGGCTCTGAAAGGGACCTCCATGGCTGCACAGCACCAGGCCCCAGGGAGGGTCTCTCTCATCCTCACCTGTGCCCCCCACCCCCAAATATTACCTCTGCTGCCATGCTCTAAGAAATGTCTCTGTTCCTCCCCAGTTTCTCTTTCTCATGGATTCCTGTTCTGAGGTTTGTTCTCTTGTTCCAGGATTCTCAGGAGGGCACAGAGCACAGCCACTGAGTCACCCAGGAAAGGCTGGACTCCTGGCCGCTCTGACCTGTTAGCCCAAATGGAGAGCAAGGGGGAGAGGGCCTTCCCTCCTCAAGGCACTTTCCAGATTGTGTTGGGGAGGAAAGACCTATTAATCTAAGACGTTGCTTCCTTTCCCCCAACCAGCCCTTCTCCAAAGTCCACCCTCTTAATGTGCATTGCATTGTTTAGCCAATTACTAATTTACTAGGAATTAACTTTAATGCATTAATAAATGTTGCAATTTTCCTGACAAATGGCCGTAATAATGCATTTTAATGGGGCTGCAGCAGTCAGGGATAAATATCCTTTGCATATTTCTTATTCAGTACATCTGTAGCTAATTACATTTGCTGAATAATTACATCCCAGCTGCCTCCACACACACCTCTTGCCTGTGTCAGCAGCCCACCCATGATAAATCCCACCACCACCATCATGCCCCCTGCAAAAATGGTGACCCTGGAGCTATGGTGATTATGGAGTTTAATCACCCTCCCTCCGTGGGGGCGGGGAGGGGGAAGGCCTCTTGGCGACACTGTCCAGCCGGGCGGGCACTCTGCCAGCGGCCGCCACTGCCACGGCTGTGATTTAGTTACCTCTTTGCAGGAGAAACTCATTCCAGAGATGGATGGCGGCAACGGGCAGAGCTCTGCGTGGAGCGTGAATAATTCTTTAATCATGGCCGAGGCAGGGCAAACGTCCCACTCCGACCTGTCAGGAGGGAAAGCATGGGGAGCGATTGAGAGCAGGGGGGCACGCTGCTGCTGCTGCTGCTGCCGGGGAGTGTGGTGGAGTCTCCTTCTTTGGAGGCTTTTCAACATGGGCTGGATGGTCCTCTGTCAGGAGGACTTTGATTGTCTCATCCTGCGGGGCAGAATGGGGTTGGACTGGGTGGCCCTCGGGGTCTCTTCCAACTCTATGGGGCAGCAGAATGGCATGTGGGCTGCCATCACCACTGGCCCAGTAGCCACCCTAGGCCCACAGGCCCGTGCCACTGAGCCCAACTGAAGAGAAAGGCATCGTCAAAGGCAGCTGTGCCTCCCCAGGAAGAGGAGCCAGAGGTCAAAGGCTGGGTGGGGCCAAAGGAAAGTGGTATGGCCAGGGTCAGGACAAAAGCATGAGCTGCAGGTTGGGTGCCCATGCGGATACGGGGAATTTGGATCCATTGCACAGCCTGGAAGAGACCTATCAATCATAGGATCTTAGAGATGGAAGGGGCCCCAAGGACCATCTAGCCAACCCCATGCCTGTAGGAATACATAACTAAAACATTCCTAAAAGATGACATCCAACCTCTGTTTACAGCCTTTCAAAGAAGGAGAATTTGCCACTGTCTGAGACAGCCTTTTAGCAAGAAAAAGTTCTTCCTAATGTTTATCTGCAACCTCTTGTCATATGAACCCACTGCTTTGTGCCCTAGTCTCCGGAGTAGCAGAAACATGCTCACCCCGTCTTCCACATGACATCCCTTCAGATTTTAAAAGATAGATCTCATCATGTCACATCTCCATCTCCTCTTCTCCAAGCTCAACGTGCTCAGCTCCCTAAGCCTTTCCTCACAGCGCTTGGTGGTTTATAAACATTTGACCATTTTGGTCACCCTCCACTGGACACATTCCAGCTTAACAGTATCCTTCCTGAACTGGAGCGTTTTGCTACTGAGGTGGACACCTAGACCCATTCCACAGCTTTCAACAAAGTCCCTGTTGGCCCCCTTTTGTTCACACTATCCTTTCCTGCTTGCTCCATGTAAGTCAGTTGCTCCTGCAATGCCAGGTGGAAAATGGCAAAGGTCTTTTGCAGTTAAGTGAACATCCAGAGATGGGTTTTTCAAAACGAGGGTGATAAATATATAATCTTGGCTGAAACTAGCCTTCTGACAATGAAGTCAGAATAGCCTCTATGTCTGTGCTCACAGAATGATCTAGGAGGACTCAGAATGATCCAGGAACATGCCATTCATAAAATTCTCAAAGACTACAAGTGCACTGAAAAGGCCAAAGGGCACAATTGTATATTCATGGTGCCCATTCTGGGCCTGAAACACAGTTTTCCATTCCTTGTCTGGCTGGGAGATTGCATCAGCTCTCATGCAGACAATCCAAAAGTTCAAGCACTGGGGCAAAGGGACACAGTATTATATTGCATTTTGTTCAAAGAGTGGTAACTATTGCAAAGACAGAAATATTCCTGCCTGCCTTTTTTAATGAAAAGAACCGGGGTAGCCGTAGGAGATGCAGAAGGGTGCATAACCCCCGTACACAAGCGGGTGGGTGGGTGTCTAATCCAGGAACTCCTGCAAGGCTGCTCCTTCTGGTTTAAACTTTAGACAAGAAAGAACAAATATGTCTGGCTGGAACAGGGAGTCCAGGGCCCCAGTCAAAGGCACAGTTGCGTGGGCAACGTGGCAGAAGTTTGCCAGGCTCCTTGGCACTGAAGATGCCTGAAGTGGGGGGGGGGACCCACTGCTGCACTTGGAAGAACAGCTAAGTGTCTTTGCTGGGGAGGAAGAGGCAGCAGAAGAACAGAGGAGAGGGGGCATTCCCCCCTACAAGTGAGGGGCAAGCGGGTCCAAGATCACCAAGACATCCAGACATCTGGGGAAATGGAGCAAGATTGGGATGGGTTATCTCTTCATGCTGGCAAAGGGATGAAGCAATGCAGCCTCAGGGGCTCACAGGTCGCCTCAACCTGGATGGGGAACAGGTAGGAACACAGGCAAAGTGTGTGGCTTTTAACCCATGAAGGAGGAATGTGCTCTGGAAGAATGCAGTGGGCTCCTTCTTAAACAGATCTGTAAAGAACTCTCTGTAACTCAGAAACTTGCATCCAACATTTTGTCTGCTTCCGTTTATTATATTCATGGAACAAAGGCTCAGGCCAGAGAAAGGGGCACTGAGCTGAAGGGCCCGGCTCTCTGGCCTCTGCTGCTGGTCATGAAGCCAAGGGCCACTCAGAGGTCAGCACACCTTTTGTCTCCCAAGGAGAAGACCAACCTCCCCAATGTCTAGAGAGGGTGCAACTGCTCTGGCACTCACTTTGCTTTTCTCTCCTCACCCTAGTTTTCCTTTTGTACCCTATCTTTTTGAGTGTGAGTTTGCAAGCAGGACTCCCTCCCCTTGTCTGGGCATGCTTCTGGCAGCACCACAGATGTAGGGTTTTTTGTACCCACCAGCTCAACAGCTACACATCCAAAACCCAGGACTGCCCTCTTGTGAACCAGCCTCTGTGGTGCTTAAGAGTCTGTACAGGACAGACAGTTATGGCCAGTGCTTCCCATGGTACTTCACGATAATATGAGTCGAAGGCTAAGTGTCCACATTAAGGTTGCAGAGCATAAATCTCCACATGTGCAAGTAAGCATTGATGATGCTACAAAACCCTTGTGCTGACTGGGAACTTTGCACAACTGAGCCAAGATGTCACATAGGCAACCAAACGCACATCCAAATAGTGATGCACATCCATGTGCAATGTGCAATGGTCTCTCTGAGTTGTGAAATGGGCAATAGCACCACACACAGAGCTCCATTTCCACATCCTTGAACCAAGCACAGCCCTTCTACGCTGGGCTAAAATGCTCAACCACTTCCTTGGGGGAACTTACACTTATGTAAGACACCAATAGACCTCTGACCAAAGTCCCCGGTTGCAAGAATCCTACTTAGATCAAGTTGGAGGATCAGTAAAGTGAAGCTAGGGAAGTCAGACATGACAAAGGGCTTTTTGGAGATGGTAAGCAAGAACAACCAACAAAAACAAAATAAGAGCACACACCCAGTTCCTTCCAAGGCTGGAGCAGCGGAGGCGGGAAGCATCCAGGCCTCCTCCTGTTCCTTGGAGCTGCTCCCTGCCCTTGGCTTGCAAGGGAGGCACTGCCTGACACTGGCTGAATCCGGAATCCCAGGGCCTCTTGGCTGCTCCCCTGCCAGCTGGCACATTGCCCATCTCTGCTACGCACAAATCAAACTTGAAGTGCAATCAAGAGCCTCCAAGGCCGTGGGGGTGTCTCCTCCACTTTCTGCAAATGGCTCCCACAGCCCAGATTAAATTTGCTCAGCCCATCACATCAGGAAAGCCAAAGATTTTCTCTTCAGGTACATGGAGGGCTGGGTGGGCCACCGCAGCATGGAGGCTTCCCACCCTCACAAATGTGGAATGATTGAGAAATCTCCTGCGGCAGCCGAGGAGATGCCAAGAAGCAAGGAGGTGCTGGGCAGTGGGCAGAGGCCTTGCCCATCAGGGACCAGCTGTGGAGTGGACGGAGGGGGACTTGCGGTCTCTGGCTGATGCTGAGCCCTTGTGTGCTTGGGATTGTCGCCTCCTTCCAGAGCATGGGGAAGTTACTTTGGGGGATTTCAGTGTCCAGAATCTTTCAGCCAGCCCAGATAGATGACTCTTGAGTGGGAAATTCTGGGGTTTTGTAGCCCCCTCAAAAAAGGTTGCCTTTCCAACCTCTGCCTCCTTCTTCCTAGAAGTGGGTCAGGCATACCCTTTCTCTGCTCCTTTGGTGCTTCTGTTCCTTGGGGAGGTTTCAGGAGCAGATCCAGTACCAAGAGGCCTGTGGACCGATACGAGAGCCACAGCTTCATCCCGTACTGTGGCACCGGGACCCACAAAGTTATCTCAGTTGTTGAGGGTCCATAGCTGCAAGTTGGTTGTTGGGGGGCCATGTAAAGGACATACTGACCCACAGATGCTAGGCCATGGGGTGAGAGACACTATGATGGGGGGAAGGACAAGGCAGCAGCAACATCAGCAACAATGTGAATTGCCCAAAGACAACGATGGTGCATGACTCTCTTGACACTCCTGCCCTCCAGAAAGAAGCCAAAGAAACAGGCAATGTAGTCTGAAATGTGGTTAAAAACAAGGGTGCCATATTGGCCTTTAGGGAGTGAAAGGGACTCTCTGTGTCTTCTCATCTGAATAAGAAACAACAGATGGGGAGACAAGAACCAAGCAGAACAAGCCAAGAAAAGGGTGGGAGAGAGGAAGGGCTGGGTGGGAGACTTTAAGCAATGTTCAAAACAGCCGATGTGTTTCTGAGGAGGCCCCGTGCTCTTCATGGGTTGAAATGCTTTTTAAAACCCAACCCTAAAACCCCCAATGGGTTCATTGTGGAGAAACCGCAGTGTGGTTTGAGAGACCTCTGGGCCTCCCAGGGAAGCCATGCGGCATTTTTGGTGCTCTGAGAGGGTCCCCTGTGATTAATCAGCTCATAGGAGCATCCCTGGAGGTGACCAACAGCTTCATTCCTGCCCTGCTTGGCCACCAGACAGTCTGTGGCACCTTCTGAGGAGTGGCAACCCCAGTTCTTCTCCACTTGCTGAACACACGCATTCAGCCAAGACCAGTGGACTGGGGCAGCTTTGCTGTGGAGCCGTCCACCTGCCCACTTACGTGGCCAGCTCCAGCAGGGAGCCACCAGCTTGGGCAATGGTGGCCACCTCCCTCTTGTACAAAGGTTGCCGACCCCCTCCCGCTCCTGGGCCAGGGTGCCTCCCTTCCTTGCCCAAAGGGCTTGGCTTCACTGTTTCTGGGGTCTGGGGCTCAGTCCTGAGGACTCCATTCTTGCTGGAGCACCTTTGGAAAGCCACTCTGCCTGTCTCTCTATGGAAAGGCTTAATTACATTTTATCAGGGTATCAAGAAGAGGATGTTAATTAGGTTTAATCTGAAACTTGCCCAAGTTCCAGGAACTCAATTAGGAATAATTAACACCCATCTTCACATCTTCAAAGTGCTAATGTGTGTGATGGATCCATCATTTCCTCCTCTGTTTGAAATACAGAAACCAGTCAGGATTGCAACAGGCTCCCACCCAAATAGCCCAGGAAGTCCTTCGCCTCCCAGAGCAGGGAGAAGCCCGGCATCGGACAAAAGGTGCCGTCTTGGTGGTGGTGGTGGCGGCGGCCTTGCAGTTCAGGATGCAGGCGTATGACCACAATGCCACTTTTCTCCATGGCCACAAGATACATTTCTGCCAGAAATCTAGACTCTGCTTTATGGCTGGACTCCCTCCAAGGAGACCCCTCCCAAGCAGGGCAATGGAAGCCCACCTACCCACGACCAGCAGAATGGTGGGAAGGGAGTCTTTCCTCCATGGGCCCCTCCCCTGCCGCCTTCTCGTCCCGGCTTTCTTGTCACAGGCCTGGATCTCTTTTTCTGTTTCCCTGACCACAAAAATTGCTTCACCCACTCCTGGAGCGGGGGGGGGACACTGGTTTTTCAGTTGTTATTACTGAGGGTTTTCATGGTGCTGGTTAGGTTAAGGCCTTGCCTTGCCTGACTTCATGCTTTGCCATTTTGGCCACTTGTGACTCTAAGTCTGCTTCTGGGCCAATGTGTCCAGCAGGGGCAGGTAGATCCCATGTCAATGGGGATGTGAATCCAGGATTTCATAGAATCATAGAATCATAGAATTGCAGAGTTGGAAGAGACCACGAGGGCCATCCAGTCCAACCCCCTGCCACGCAGCTTTCAAGCCAGCCTTTCAAGGAGCCCTCTCAAGTGTTGAACTTTATTCCAAACTTAGTCCAGCAGCTTTGGGAGCTGCTTGAAAGCCAGCCTAGTCCTGGGATGGATTCACAGAAAAGCCAACAGCCACCACTGCATGTGGCTAATAATAAATAACAAAGGATGGATCCTGATGATCCATTATTGCAGCAGCAGGATTCCTTGTTCTCTCTCAACTGCAAATTTTGCTGTAACTGGGGAGGTGTGGGTGCATTTTTCTCTATGGGTGTGAATTGTGCCAGAAAGTGTTTCAGCATTTTTTAAGTGAATGGGTAATTAAGACCTCAAAAAGGCTCTGCAGGCTCATGGGGTGTGTGACACAATCGTTGCAGCAACTCCACTAAGCAATGGGGGGGGGGCTTCTGTATTCTGGTTGGCTGCAGGTTCCGAATGGATCAGAAGACCCAGGCAGCCTCATCTGGGGTGTGTGGGGTGTGTGGTGGGGCAGAGGTTGGTGGTGTCAGTTTTGTTCTCTAGGCTACCCATGAAACCACCATCCAGACCCAAAGCCAGGAGCAGCTCTCCTCCTTCTCTGCAGGCTGAGCTTCTCCTTGCCATGATCCCACGATTTCTCTCTAAAAATTGTGCATGGGTGTGTATGTTGGGGGGGAGGCAGGATCAGTGCCGTCATCCCCTGATAAGATATCAGGTGACAGAGGGATCAGTGCCCACCTCATAAATCTGCAACTAATCCTTGGCAATCAATATTTTTCATTAAGGGCCTGCTCAAGTCAGGCCATTATAACAGGAGGAAAATCTGTTTAAGTTGACACCTTGATGAAGTTATTCGACATGTGCGGGGGGGGGTGTTGAGGGGGGGCTTAAGTCATTGAAAGGTAATAAAGAGCCAAGAGCAAGTGGAGCTGCTGCACCCCCATGGGGCCAGGAGGGGCCTGCTCAAGAGCGCAGTTCTGGGGCTGGAGAGGTCGATTGGTTTCCTTCTGGGGAAGGATTATCCTTCTCATTTATCCAGGAATTATGAGGAGCTGCCAGCATCAGGGTCTCCAAGGCAGAGGGGGCTGGGAGAATCCCGCCAAGGGAGGAAGCCAAGGGGGTCCCCTCCCCAGGCGTCCCTAGGGTGCCCGCTTGGAAAGAGTTCTGCGAGTGTGTTGTCATTCTTTGAGCCGTGGGATGCTCTAATCTCCCCACACACACAACGCACACAATGGCTGGAATTGTGTCCGTTAGTCCCAACTAGAGTAGACCCACTAAACCAATTGTTGAGCAGTGAGTCAACAACACATAGGCAAATCCAACTGACCCAATGGGCCTACATTCTAGTCAGGACTAACAATAGGGCTTCACTTCATATATAGCAACACATTCCTAAACCACCGGTGGAGAGCAGGTCCTGACAGTCTTCTTGGACTGGCTGTGGCTGCCCAGGATCTCAGACCAAGGCGTGGGGAGTGTGCCCGTCCCCTGAAATACCTGGAGGTCCCTCATAGGGGAGGAGCAGCTGTTGGGGATCCAACCGAACCGCTGGCCTCCTGCCTGTGTTCTGCCCTCAGCAAAGCCAGCCTGAGCTTAGCCAGTAAAAAAAGACAAAAGACTGACCGACTTTAGTTTCCTGGTGACTTTGCAAGAGCTGAGCAGAGCTGTGGATGATGGGGGGGGGAGCCCTTGGAGGTCTCTCATTCTGAGGGTCACCATGTCAAAATCAACAGCAAATAACAACAACAACAACAAAAGTGTCCCAGCCAAAGGCCTCCATACAGTAATGGGTGTGGTTTTCCTGCAGAAAATAACATGTTTTGCACAGGAAAACCATGTGTATTTCTATGCAGAACAGTTCCCCAGAATTGTGAGAATATGAGAAGAATGTGGTGCAGAAATATCCATTTTCTCACAATGTGGAGGAGGGGGACTACAGAAATGGGTTCTCCATGCACGGAGGGATGAAACCGTGGAAGGTTTACATCCCCAAGAGGGACAAAGCCGGCCTGGTCCCTGGACCCACCTTGCTGACTGTTTGCTGAGCTCCAGGTCTGCTCCCACCACTGTTCTTCTTTCAAAAGACCCCCGTGTGCCCCTCCCCAAATCCTGACGGCCTTGTAATTGGAAGCGGATGAATAAAGATGCCGGAGCCTGCCTGCCTGCCTGCCTGCCATCCTCCACAGCCCCCAAATTGCCTGGCCCAGCCAATGGCTGCCGCCGGGTGTCACTGAACACGGCCCATCAATAATAGATGTTGGCAAACCTCAGAGAGGGCTAAAAATCTCTCTTCCCCACACATGTCCAATGAATTATGGATGCAGCAGAGCAACGTGCAAGCGGCTGCATCATGAAGGTTTGGTTTGGCAGGGACACTTTTGTGCAAGGCAGCAAGCTGACCCATCCTCCTCCTCCTCCTCACCATCATCATCACCACTACCCTCATTATTTATACCCCACCTTTCTCTCAAACCTGACAGTGCTTTCTGGCTTACATTTGGCCCCTCATGTTTTCTTTAGTAAAAATAATAGATCTCGTGTTTTCCTCTTCCCCCCACCCCTCCCAATCCAGACCGAAGTAATACATGGGCAGACACTCTCCTCCCCACCCCGCACGCAATCACTCCCCCATCCGAGTCCCATCCCCGGGTGAGGTGGCTCTGCAGGTGATACCCGGGCAGCGCGCCCACCTCTTGGCAAGGTCAGGCACCCCCTGCCAACCACAACCCCATAGCCAGCCCACCCACCCAACCCCAGT
Organism: Gambelia wislizenii; assembly: GCA_030847615.1. NCBI lineage: Eukaryota > Metazoa > Chordata > Lepidosauria > Squamata > Crotaphytidae > Gambelia > Gambelia wislizenii. The sequence goes on along the minus strand of JAUMIR010000012.1, from coordinate 30,506,403 downwards.
TGCCCTGAAAGCACCACCTTTGGGAGGCACAGAGGGATAGAAACAAGGCAAGATCTTGTGCATATACTTACACTGGCTTGTGTGCAAAACATGCTGTTTCCTGGGCAGAAACACCGTGCATTTTTCTGTGCAAAGTGATTCCCTGGAAAACTTCAAGCAGAAAAATCTTGCTGCTGTGCTATTCTTCTTGTTGAAGTTTCTCAAGTGTCAGAAAGCCCTGTTTCTCAGTCAGGAAAAGAATTGAGTCCAGGCCTACTGCATGCAATGGGCTTGTGCTCTCACCAAGATTCACAGAACCGTTGGAGAGCCTTGACGCCTGAGCTGGACTTGCACAAGTCTGTGCCACAGAATCATAGGCTCGTAGAGTTGACAGGGACCCCAAGAGCCATCTAGTCCAATCCCATGACACTGATGCAAAAAACCTGCAGCTAAAGCTCCCTGGAGAAATGGCCCTCCAGTCTCTGCTTAAAACCTCCCATGAAGGAGAGTCCACTGGCTTCTAGGATTGCCTGTAGGTCTGCGTGTTGTGCTGAAGCAATCTGGGAAAGAGGATGAGGGAAGTCATGACTCAAGCCAGGCTGCTGCCATGGTGGGAATCATACACTCATGGAGCCATAGAGCTGAAAGGGATTTTTTTTTAGAGTGGCTTACAAATCGTTTTAAGCAATAGCTATTTACACATCTACACTGCATTAAGCAGTTTCCAATGTGTGTTAGCTAATTGTCCCCCCAAGCTGGATACTCATTTTACCGACCTACGAAAGGATGGAAGGCTGAGTGAACCCTGGAGCCTGCTGGAATCGAACTCACAACGTGGTGGCTTGCAGGACTGGCTTTTAACCACTGCGCCACCAGGGCTCCTTTGAATCCTTTGGATCCCAAGGGCCATCTAGCCCAACCCCCTTCAGCCATGCAGAAATACACAAGGACAGCACTCCCAAAAATTCCTAGCCAACCTTTGTTTAAAGACTCCCAAGGAGGGAGAGCCCATCACCCTTCGAGGCAGCCCATATTCTACTGTCCAACGGCTCTTACAGTCAGAGGTTCTTCCCAGTGTTTAGACAGAATCTCTTTTCTTTTAATGTGTTTCTTTGTGCCCTTGTCTCTGGATAGAATCATAGAACTGGTGTGGACCACAAGGGCCATCTGGTCCAGCCCCATTCAGCCATGCAGGAATGCCCAACTACAGCACTCCTGAAAGAGGCCCACCCAAGCTCTGTTTAAAGACCTCCGAAGAAGCCGAGCCCACCACCCTCCAAGGCAGCCCATTCCACTGTCAAACAGCGCTTACTATCAGGAAGTTGGAAGAGACCTCCAAGAGCTGGAAGGGACCTCAAGAGCCATCTAGTCCAACCCTGTGTCATGAAGGAATACAGAACTAAATCAAACTGAAAGGTACCAATTACGCTGTCAAACAGCTCTCACGTTAAAAGAAAAAAGTTCTTCCTGACGTTTAGGTGGAATCTCTTTTCCTGTAATTTGAATCCCTTGGTTACATGTTCTGGTCTCTGAAACAGCAGAAAACAAGCTGGCTCCATCTTCCCTTCATGATGTCCCTTCAGAGATTTAAAGATGGCTCCCATATCATCTCCCTGTTTTCTCTCTTCCAAGCTAAGCATTCCCATCTCCCTAAGCTACCCCTCATAAGGCTTGCTTTCAAGAACTTTTCCCATCTTGGTCGCCCTTCTCTGACCATGTTCCAGCTTGCCAATATTATTCTGTAATTACGGTGTCCAGAACTGGACGAGTACCCTGCCAGTTAAGGTCTGGCTAAAGCTGAGCAGAGTGGCACTATGACTCCCCTTGATCTGAGGATGCCCAGAATTGCATTGGTTTTTCTTGTTGCTGCACCAGACTGTCAATTCGTGTTTAGCTCGTGGTCTCCTAAGACCCCTCGATCCTTTTCACGTGTGTTGCTTTCAAGCCCGGTGCCATCCTATATTTGTGTATTTTGTTTTTCCTTCTTAGATGTATTACCTTACATTTATCATTGTTGGGGTTTATTTTGTTAGCTTTGGCCCAGTTCCCCAACCTGTCACAGGAAGGAAGGGGCAAGGACGGCAGCTCAGACCGGCTGGCAGGGATGCCATTTTCATGTTGGTTTTCATTCTAGCCCTGAGCTGTCTGAGGGACTGTCACAGCCTCCAAAGTTTGGGTTTCAAGCAGTAAGTTGGGAGAGGAGGAAGTGGAACTTGGATTCCTGGTGGGTGGAGAGGTCGGGGTGCCTCTCTTAGCTGGAGGAGCCCACTCCCTTCTCCCTCCATTGTGGAGCCTAGTTGAGAATGTTGGGTATAGATGACATGAATCAAGTAATTGTCATTCCCGGTAATGAACAGCCATTTCCAAGAGCATAGTGCAAGTCTACAGGGAACCCCAACAGTGGCATGTTTCATAATTAGTCAAAAACAAGATGAAAGGCCTTTGCAAAATTGCCTATAATTGCAAGTGCCTTTTGCTTTCTCCTAACTTGAAATTAGGGGAAATAATACTGAGAACAGCATGACACAGCCTTAGACAAAGAACAGCCTCACCTGAGGTTGCTAAGGAGCAAAGGTTCCGGTGGAACACCTGCCTGACCCGCATGTTTATGCGGAAGTTCATTCTGCAGCTCGCTCGCTTGGGGGGGGGCTCAGTTTCCCCTCCCTCTTTGCTCTGACACATGCAACACATGCGACACATGCGCAGCATGAGACTCAAGCCTGGTAAGTCAATGCAATGGTCCTGTTAAGCCGCCACAGGTAGGCCAGCATGCCAGGTAGGCATGATCTCAAATGGGCTCTTCCAGCAATAAAGACAAAAACACACAAACAGCAGCTGAAACAAGAAGCCAACACAACAACACAACCTTTCCCACTGCATCCCTGGCAACTGTGCTGCCAAACCACAACTGCAATGACACTCACCAATGATAACACTGCCATGTCACCCAGGCATGAAAGGCAGCCATCAGCTGAGCCCCCGGGAGAAGGGGGCAAGGAGGCATTTCACGGTCAGAGTGGCTGGAAGGAGTGAGACTTGCGGGCTCCCCATGCATCCTCTGGATTAGACTCCCATTGATCAATGCTCAGAGAGGCGAGATTTGGGGTTCTTCTGGTGCTGCCCACCCCCCTCACTTTGCTGCTGGCAGCATTTCCACAGGGGCTAGGTTTGCCTCTTCATGATCAGCCCATGTCAGGACTGAACCCTATTCCTGGTTGTGCATTGCGTGTACACAGGATTGGGTCACCGGCACCCTTTGGGCATTGCCTTGCCTTCCTTGGCATAGTGCATCTGAAGACACCAATGGCAAGCAAACTCATAAGGGCAGCCTTCCACGTCTATGTGTGTCTCCATGTGTGTGTGTGCATGTGTATGTTCCTGGACTGCTTTCTATTTCTACCGCTATCGCCACCCCTGCTGCTAGTAGAAGGCAGAATTACAGAACAAGCCATCAGGGCCTGTTCCCTCAGGTACCGGTGATTTTGTGGCAGCCCAGGTGGTGAGCCATGCTTCTGGATCTGACCCTGACACCAGGACCATGGGCTAGTCCCAACACCCAGAGGCCAAGTGCAGATCTCTCCGTGTGTGCAGCTATTTGTGTGTGGAGGACAATGTCTACATGACTGGGATGCCTGCACAACAGTCAGCCTCCCTCACCCACCCACCCACCCTGAGAGTGTTCATGCCATCTGCTGGTCTGGATGCACCTCAGCAACTGATCTGGTGTGTGTGTGTGTTCAGTAATCAAAGGCTCAAATTAGTTGAAAGTGGGTCAGCAGCCATGACCGCCCGCCTCCCACTGGTCCTCTTTGGCCACGTCGACAAGAGCGGTTGGTGGAGTCCACACAAATCCACCTCAGTGCTTCCTGTGGCTGCAAGACAGACACAAGCACACACAAACACACACATGTACACACAGTTACACACACACACAGAGGAGGAGAGCACATATCTTCCTCTAAGACCTGATGCCTCTCCTTCTTCTGCTCTCTTCGTCCCCATCTGTGCAGCTCCGTCCATTTTCCTGATAATGGAACTACTTTCTTCCTTGTTATTCTAATCTTCTTAGTGTAAAGGGTTTGTCCATCTGGCTCTGCAGATCCTTTGGCCTCCTGGCCATGGAGGACAATCCCTCTCAGCTCCGCCTCATTCCCTGCCTCTCCCTGGTTTTGCAGAGGGGGTGCCCAAAAGAGGATGCCAACGACTGGCCTCAGAAGAGGGGCAGACCCTCCAAACAGAGGGCAGCAAATAGACCCCCTTTCCCACCCCTTGCTGGGTGATGGGTTGAAGAACATCATCAGGTGTCCTGGAAATGTGATCCATTCACTCAAGGAGCATGAAGGGGCATAGGTACCTGTCGGCTGACTCTTGTTAGCTACTCCTGGCTAAAGTAGACCCATTGGATTAACAATTGAATGGTGAGTCAACATGTTGGTAAATCCCATGATTCAGTGGGTCTAGTCAGGACTAACTGAAAGGAATCATGCCATCCTGTCTGGCCATTTCTCTGAGTCATCTTTGGTTCAGCTGATCCTTGGTCACTTTCTTGTTTTATGGCTGATCAAAATGTTAGAGGAACGACCTTGTGTTAGCGGAGGAGTGCCCCTGCCTCCCTGTCCTGCTTTCCTGGTGGGATCTGAGGAGGGGTCTCTTCCATGTGGCCACAGATGGAAATGTAAGGCTGGCTGAGGTGACCTTTGAAGGTCCTCCAGGGCAATAAGCCTGCATGCCTCACAGGGCTGGAATTGTTGCTCTGTGTTCACTCATTTTTTTGTAGGGCAGTTATGTGACACTAATCTAATTGTTGTTGTTTTAACTTTTGTACCATCAGGTTTCTACCTGGTTTTTAACTTGGTTGTAAGCAGCCTTGGTCCCCTTTTGTGAGAAAGGCAGTATATAAGGAAATAAATAAAATAAAGGATACAAAGGATATAAAGAAATAAAATAAATAATGCATAAATCATAGAGAAAGAGTCATGGAGTGAGAGGGAATGGTCTTCAGGGCTGGACATGATCCTCCTGGACAGGTGATGGGCCAAAAGTCATGGCAGGGGCAGAGGAGGTGAAGGACACCCTTCTGCGACCCTCTCCTCATTTTGGGGATACTGCCTCGACCCCCTCTGCCAACTCCCCCAAAGCCACCATGTCTCCCACCCCACCAACCCAGGGGCCGGCCAGTGGAGCAAGCGGTCAGGATGTGCTGACCTTCCTGGCTAAACTGCCTCTGTGTCTCAGGGTCACTTGGGGGGGGGTCTGCTCCTGAAGCCCCCTCCCACCTCTGGCTGGGGTCTCAGGGCCGGGGTTGGTGTCAGCTGGAGCCCCAAAGCCCATCCCTCTTGTCTTTCTGGCAGGTACCACTTTATGTTGTGAATTTTGCTAATCTCTTCATTTGCATGAAAATGGCTCCCCCTCCATCCTCCCTCTCTTTCTCTCACACATGCAATCACAGGGACATTACTGCTTCAATAAAGAGGTTCACTGGAAATCTTTTCAGAAATCACAGCCTCTCCACTCAGTGCTATTGTTATTATTTTAGTGAGCTTTTAATTACAAATGGTACACTTTTTTTTGATCTACCTCCTCCTTCTCCTCCTCCTCTTTTTAAAGCATTAAAATAAGTGGGCTATATGCATTTTTAAGCGCTTTGGCTAAAGTTAAAAGATGTCATTTTTCATAAAAACCAAGCACAAAGTTTAATTTTAAATCAGGTTATGCTCTGAATTTCCCGAGCCATGTTCCTCTCTGATCCTTTGGGAAGCAGTGCACTACTACGTGTCCTCAGAAACCTCCCTTGGCTCCAAGGAGGCCAGTGGTCCAGTGGTCTGGTGGTCCGGTGGTCCGGTGGTCCGGTGGGCTCCTGGGTGTGGCTGCAGTGAGCACAGGTGTTTCCTTGGCACCGGGGCATTTCTGGGCATAACTTCAGTCCCCAGCAGCCTGGCACCAGGGGCCCGGGAGGAGGATCTGCCTTCTCCTCTAGGATGGGACCCTTTATGGAGGTGGTCCACGCCACAGCCATCCCCTCTCCTCCCAACCCCTGAAAGTTAGGTGGGTGGCCACCAACCCTTTTTAGTGGCAACTCTACTCCAGTTATGGGATGCCCTCCCAAATGGAGCACCATTTTGCTCCCTGCCAGAATTTGGAAGCCTAAATTTATGCCCTCCAACTTCCAAAATCTCCCAGACAGCAAGGCAACTGGCCACACTGGCTGGAGGATTCTGGGAGTTGCAGTGAAAAAAAAAGTACGGTAACCCCTTGTTTTTCTTGGCATTCTCAGCCATTTGGATGGTAAGTGGAGACGCAGGACAGAAAAATGTTTTGAACTGCATTCACTCATGCTCTCATTTGCCAATTTGTGGGATAAGTGTTTTCTATGTGTTTCTGTGCTTTCCAGTCTTTGGTAGCATGAGCTTATGCTTTTATGATAATTATTTTATTAAAACCGCCTCATTGTTGACATGAAATGTGTTTTTCACAACTTTGTCACTTGAAGCAGGAGTGATGCTGAGTGCCTGGCTGTATTTATTCTTCTCTTCCCCCCCCCACACCAAATGATGAGGCAGGCCTTAATAGATGACAGAAATATCTTGATTGCAAGGTTTGGTCAGTCCTCCCACTTTTCCATGGCTGATTGGCCTCTGGATATAAAAGAGGCTGAGCATGCATGTAGGTTGTGCTCTGTGCGAGTCGAGACCAAGCCACCATATGGAGCTATTGCCAAGGCCTGGATTGTGACCACAGTAAACATCATCACCGCAGTCCTGTCACCTCGCAGCACGTGGTATGCCCCGACCTCAAATCGCATGGGGACGCATCAGCTATGCCAGGGCTGGAGCACATTGGCCCATGTCCCAGCCCTTGTCACCCGCAAGATGAGACCCACCAGAAGACCGACCAAGCTGCTCATTCTGCCCTGATGACGAAAAGCATCTACAATGTCTTGAGTATTTACCAGTATAATTTAGGGCATTGCCAGCTTAGAGTAAGTTTTACAGAACAAATATTCTCTGCCAAATTCTTGCATTAAAAAAGAGAGAGAGAGAGGCAGCAATACGACCCAGTTGCATTAATTTCTTAGTAATAAATAGTATCAAACTGTTGTTCAGCTCACTTGCCTGCATAAAGCTGGCAAGAGGAGAGATTCCTGTATACCAGGTATATATATACCTTGCACACATACACACATACGCATGGCCTTTGTTGGGTCTGTGTTTGAATTATGGATGGCAAGGCAAGCTGGATCATTTAACAAGCAAACCCCATTCCAATCTCTCCCTCTTTTAGCAAAATCAAACACCCTTGCCTTCTGAAAACAGCAGCAAGGGGGAGAGGCACAAAAGGGATGAGCCCCACCCCACAGTAGTTCAAATGGTGCCCCCCCTCTCTCACATACACACACACAATCCCAAGTTAAGCCTCCTCTGAGCAACATCCTTCTCCGCCTATAATTAATATTGATTCTGTGTAGTCAAAATATCGTAACGCGGCTTAATTTTGTTGCTAAAATTTTTGACATGAACGTTCCTGAAGATTAACGCTGGGCTTAGCGATGGATTTGGAGACTCCAGGACCAGCTTCGGCTTTGCAGCTGGCATCTGTCTGAACTCCTTGCAGCCACCCAGGGCCGTCTGGGGAGGCCACAGCGCCTTCTCAGTGCTTCTTGCAGGGGATGCGACCGTTGGTATTTAGCCTAGTTCTCTTGCTCTGGGAACATGACAGCACAGGCACGGCGTGCTGCCATCAGCAGAGTTTTGAACTGCAACAAAGTGGATCCAGGCTAAAAATAAAGTGTCCACAACACCATCTTACCTATATGCGTTTACTTGGAAGCAAGTCCTACTGTGTTGGTCAGCAGGGCCTTAGATGCAGCCTAGTGAGTTCTCTGCTCTTCCGACCACCCACTGACAGCACCAGAGAGACCCCCTCAAGCGAAGGAGACCCACAGGGGTACAGCAGCCTCTGCCCTCCTGGTTCTGCTGCGGGGAAGGAGGAGTACATACCAGTTAAAAAAATTATTAATTGTCATTGGAGCTGGCCTTGTAAGCATCTTGGGGCCCCCGCTCAAATATTGTTGGTCTTTCTCCATGGCACTTTCAGCAACAGATGCTAACACTCCCTCTCCATCTAGAGCCTTTATCAAATGCACAAGCAGCAAGAGCCAGCCACTGATTGAGATGGGAGCTGGAGGGGCACAGCTCTACTCCTTACAGTTTTGCCTCTCTCTGTGTTGGCTTTTCTAAAAATAAACTATGGCTCAAATTGGGAGCGGTGTGCATCCCTGTATGCATGCAAACAGGAGGGGGCTTTGGATTTATCTTTCTTTGCTTCAGTGTGAAGTTATCCAACCTGGCTTGGGATGGCTGATGTCTCTCTGTCCCTGGTAGCAAGACAAACTGAAGCTCTGCAAACTGAAGCTCTGCAACCCAGAAGCTCTGGGTTGGTTATTGCAACGTACAGCTTGCAGCTGAAAAGCAGTTTGCTTCAGAAAGCAAAGGGGGAAAAGCAGCAGGAATGAGGGGCAGTGGGGGACAGGAGAAGTAGTAATGATGTGTAGGGCAGGACCCCCCCCCCATCTCTCACATGGCTTTGTGGAGTGCTCCTGCTTTCATGGCCCTTGGAAGTTGCCTGGCCAGTAGCTCAGAAATGCTAGCAAAACCCACACACACATTGGCCCATCTTTTGAGCCCAGCCCTGTTGGGAAGTTTGGGGTTTGAGATGTGAGCAGTTATGTGGGCTGGCAGTGCCGGCTGCAAGAACTGCCTCTTGTAGGATAGCAGCAAAAAGGTTATAGTAGAGTCTTGTTCGTTCGGGCAGCAAAATAAAGAGACAAACACAGCTTTATGCCTAAGAAACTGTTTGGCTTTACTAAAACATAAGTAGAAATATCTTCAAATGTGTGTCTTCATATACAGAGATTCAGAACAAGACTGAAGATATATTCACAAAACAGCAGCATAGGACATTCAATCCTGTTAGCTTTATATAAAGAAAAACAAGCATCTCACCCCTCCCACCAGGGAGACATTCCAGACATCTTGTCTACAAACCCAAACACTGAAGGTCATTAATCTGACAAGTCATTAATCTTAGTACACAAGCTAATTCCAGTAACCTTTTGCTCATTTCTGCAGCCTGGCTCCTTACAGCATAAATTTACCAACTGAATGTCCCATTATCCATAACAGTTCAGGCTTCCTTTCTGAGCAGGGCCGGGTTATCGATGGTTCAGCTGGTACAGTTGCTCCAGGCTTTGGGCCCAGGCCCTGGGCACAACTCAAAAGACCTCTGTGAAGTCGAAGGCTTTCACGGCTGGCATCCATAGATATTCCTTGGGTTTTTTCCGGGCTGTGAGGCCATGTTCTGGAAGAGTTTCCAGAAAAACTCTTCCAGAACATGGCCTCACAGCCTGGAAAAAACCCAAGGAAAATCAATAAAAAGACCTCCCTTGCTGCCTCTTCTTCTCTCATCCTTGACATGGTGTGACATGGTGGGGATCAGGCTGTTTGTCTCAATGAAGTTGCAGGACTGAAAATGGAAGATTTAGGTGCTCAGAGGAAATCCTGCTTTTGGAATTGCTCCAGGGCTCCAAACATCTCAAATCCAGCCTTTTTTTCCTCAACCCTCTCAGGGTCTCTTTTTCTCCAGGACATCTTTCTCTTCATCTGCTTCAGCTACTCAAGTGTGTTCCATTCCAACAACACAGGGTTTAATGCTGAACAGACTTGGCCAAACTCTGGCCAAATTCCCTCTTAATCCTTTGCTGTAGACAGAGCATGGAGGAAGGCTGCTGGAGAGACTCCACGGGGGTCCTGCTGCAACTGCTTGTCTCTATACATCCTGCGCCAGGGGTGGGGAGCAATGCAGACCGCGTGTCCTCATGCCCTGATCTCCAGAGACACTTTGGTTGAGGTACTGCCAGGCTGCAAAGATGGGGTTTCGGGGTCACATTCAGTCATTAACAACTGTAAATGTGAATCCCCAGCAGTTACAAGATTGTAAGTCCAGCTTGAGAGCCAAGAAGGTGAGCTTCTCAGCTGGGCAAACTGACCGGCCACCAAAGGAAAGAGAATGCCAGACCAGGTAGGCCACCACTGGTCTGACTGGACACAGGTCTACTTAGGCATTTAAATAATCAATTAATGAGAAAGGAAACAGCGCTCATCTGTAGACCAGAAGATGGAAACGGCATTATGATTGTCTCCACTTACAACAACATTTTAAAACTGGGAGGGTTTGGAGGGAAGGTTCTGTGAATTTTCAGTAGATTTTTAATATTGTTTATGGCTTACTTTTATCTCTTTCTGTGTGTGTGTGTGTGTGTGTGTTAGTGTGCATGCACTAAATGTTCAGTATGACCTTTTTAATCCTCTCCCCAATGTTACTCCTGGATGCATGAACCTCTTACCCCTCCAACCCCGCCACCACAGAGCCCACCCCCCCAAATATTCATGGCATATTTCCAGGCAAAGGGAGAGTCATGGCCTTTCCTGGCACAGAGAACAGAACTGCAGATGACCTAGAAATGCCTGGACACTGGTGCTTGCATGAAAGTGACCCCACGCGGTCCTCTGCCCCCACCATCCGTGCATGAATCTGTGGCTTTCCTCCAACCCAACCCCAACCCCACTTGTCACCCCGAGAGCATCACCTACTTGTTGCAACTGGTTAATTTGTTCCAAGCAACTGCCGGTCACTAATTAGCGAGCCTATTGAACTCTGTTCAGCTTAGGGACACAATTAAAAGTTTGCCCTAATTAAACAGGGGTAATTAATAGAGCTGAAATTTCTTGGAGAGTAATTAATCAAGGAATTTGGAACAAATCAATATGGGCAGAGAGACAGAAGCATGGAAGCGAGACCAAGCATGGACACATGCGTACATGTGCAGGTGGAGAGTGGCAGCTTCCTTTCGCCCTTCCCACTCCCAACACCAATGGATATGGCTCAGGTGGCATTTTATAAAATGCTAAAGCAGAGGATGCATTACAGATGGTCCCAACCCTCCTCCCTGCCAAACACAGATATATAGCTAGAAAAAAAGCAGAGCGATGTGGCTGAAGGGGTTCCCCAAAGGACGTGGGTGCAGGCAGGCATGTTTCTGTTGCGAAATGAAGGCCTCGTGCCCAGCCCTGGGCCAACTGTGTCTCTCCTGTCCTCCTCTATTTCCAGGTTCTTGCTGGAAACCAACTTACTAGAGAGAAGAGCCCCGGTCTGCTCAGTTGGGGGTCTTTATTGGGGTTGCCCAAGGCTTTGTGAAGGCAGGAGGGTCCCTGTGTGTTGCCCTGTCCACACTTTGTTGCCACTTTGCTCAGAATGGTGGAGGGGGCTGTTCCCAGGAGGGGCAACACCCCCCCCCAAGGCCACCAGCCCTTTCCTCATGAAAAAGCCCACTGGCCACCTGGATCCCCAGCTGCCCCCTCTCCCCCTCCCACCCTGGACATGTCCCCCCCTTAGGACCCCCCCAGCACTGGGCCATCATTAACAAGGGTGCCGCGCAGGGGCGGGATTCGGCGCTGGCTTTGATTCGGCAGCTTCTGAGGGCGCTTTCTTCTCTTCCTTCCTTTCTTCTCTTTCTTCCTTTCAAGCCCAGGAAGAACAGAGGCAGGATGCCTACAAACGGCAAAGAGTCTCAGGCAAAGCAAACCATAGAATCATAGAGTTGGAAGAGACCTCAAGGGCCTCATCGGGCCTCAGACTCCCCGCCGCTCCCCGTTGCCTGTGGACTTATGGCAACCCCATGAAATTAAGAGGGTTTTCTTAGGCAAGGAATCCTCAGAGGCGGTTTTGCCAATTCCTTCCCCTAAAATAGAGCCTGAGGCACCTGGGATTCCTTGGCGGTCTCCCAGAGAGAAGCTGGAGCATGTCCAGAGGAGGGCAACCAAAATGGTAGGAGGTCTGGAAGCCATTATGTCCTATGGGGGGGTTAAGAGGCAATATGATAGCCCTGTTTAAGTATTTGAAGGGATGTCATACTGAGGATGGGGAAAGCTTGTTTTCTGCTGCTCCAGAGACTAGAACATGGAGCCATGGGTTCAAACTCCAGGAAGAGAGATTCCACCTCAACATGAGGAGGAACTTTCTGACAGTCAGAGCTGTTCGGCAGTGAAACACACTCCCTCGGAGCATGGTGGGGTCTCCTTTCTTGGAGGTCTTTAAACAGAGGCTGGATGGCCATCTGTCAGGGATGCTTTGATCGCCATTTCCTGCGTGGCAGAATGGGGTCGGACTAAATGGCCCTCTGGGGCCTCTTCCAACTCTAGGATTCTATGAGCTCTCCATAGTGCTGAATTTTTTTTTTAGGAGAAGGGGTGTTGGAAGTGAGGAAGCATCAAGCTTTGTTTACAGCTCTGTGTGTGTGTGCCTGATCCATGTTTACTTCCTGCTTTCATGCTTGGAGCTCGGAGGTCACTTCCTCCCCTTTGCTCCGAGAAGTGTTAGTGTTTTACAACCCTTTATCTCTGAAGCAAGAAGCTAGCAACCAGGGCCGGTTTAAGGGCGCTGCAGCACCTGCAGCCCAGGGCCCCCCCGTCATCATAACCCTCCTCCTGCAAAAACATTATTAGTAATAATCTGACTATCCTCTACTGTGACTAGGTTAGGTTAGGTTACATTGACCTGAGATAAACATATGGACCCCCCAAAATAAAGCATTACAGGGCCCCTCCAAATTCCTTAAACTGGTCCTGCTAGCAACCGTCATACACGCATGATTGTCAGCCTTAGGGACTCTTTTACCCAAAGTCAGGTAACCATCTCCTGTCTATCTGTTTCTCCTATCTAAGATGCATCCTCTGCCATAATAAACGTAAGTTCTGCTTTATAACTCTACTGGAGCATCCTGCATGTTTTGCATCCTGTTTTGTACCAGAAGCTCATGATTCACTGGGGGGCTCTGCTGCAATCTGCTCAGTATAAATAGAAAAATATCCTAAAGAAACTAAGGTGCCCTAAGGAAGGGAGGCACCCGACTGCCCCAGCTGTGACTTTGCAGCAGGGGTCGGACTAGATGGCTCTTGGGGGTCCCTTCCAACAATCCCGGCACCTCCCCTTCCACAAAAGCCACCCCCGTCGAGGTAAATGCAAGGGAGGGGGCTTCTGGCGGGGGGGCTTCCGGAGCCCAGGGGTCCTTCTGGTGCCCCCCCCACCGCCGCCCTTCATTTCCTCCTCCGCTCCCCCTGCGGGTGGGGGGGCGGCTGCTGGCTGTTTTTGGGAAGGCGAAATGCAAAGCCAGCAAAAAAGGGGAGGTCTGTGCGCCCCCCTTATCTCCTCCCCCCCACCCACACTTTGCAACGCACCGAACAAGCGGCAGAGTTCTCTTAATGAGCTGCATGAAAGCAATCAAGGTGTGATTAGTGGATCCTTCTGCCGAGGGATCTTCTGCGGCTCCCAGCTGGGAAGCAGGAGATCATTAGGGGCCGCATTTAAATGAGCGGCGGGGAAACTTCAAACGCGTGGGCCGCCCGAAGAGTTTGGCGGGATGGAGGCGGATCCCGAAACGCCGGCTGGGGGGGGGGCGGCTGGGCCGGATTCTCTCCCCGGGACGATCAGGGCCCATCATCCCCAGGAGACACCCCAGCACACCCCCAGACGCACCGGCTCTTCCAAAGCACCGGGCTGGGGGGCGCGGGGACCCCAGAGGCTCCTGACAAACGGGGCCTTTGGCGACACGCACACGCACCCGCACCCGCCCGGAGAGCGAGAGGGCTGTTGGCAACCGGTCCCTCCTGTTGGCACCCACGAGCGAGGCTTGCTTTGCACATATTTGTAAACACCAGCGATTGGGCAGGAGGCGCCATCTGTGCCGCGCCTTCGCGGAAGGAAGAAGGGAGGAAGGGGCAGCCCCCCAAGGGGTGGGCGGCGGGGATCCTGGCCGGGCCCCCCGGGCTGCCCACCCCCCACCCCCCGGGATAAGGCCCCTTGTGCCTGCCCGGGTGGGTGGGAGGCTGTCTCTCGCTCACACAAACTCACACAAACTCACACACACACACTGCGTGACGCCCCCTGTGCAACGCTGGAGGGGCGCTGCCAAGGGGGGAGGCAAAATCTTCGGCCCCCCCCCCCGGCACAGCCTGGCCCGTCGCGGTTGGACCACAACTCACAGCAGCTCCTACCAAGCTGGTCTTTGGTGGGGGATGCTGGGAGCTGTCGTCCAGCCACATCCGCTCCCACTCCCCTTGTTAACCCGTCCGCTGCCAAGGAGCCTCTCGGCCAGGACCCCCCCCCTCTGCAAAGTCCGCCTCGCCCTGGCAAGAGCTCTCTGCACACGCTCAGAGACACGCTGCCTGGGGGGAGAGAGCGCGTGCCCTGCCCTCGAGGGCCCCACCGGAGGAGGCATATGGGGGCATCCACGGGGCCCCTCCCGGCCGGGGACTGGCCCGGGCCCCCCGCGAGGCTCCATTGGTTTCGTTAGGGTCTTTATCGCATCAGTGACAGATAGGGGCGGATTAGGCAGGAGTAATCTCTGTAATCTACTCACGGAGACGGATTAAGCCTCGACCCCCCCTCTCGCCCCCCCCCCGAAACTTTATCCCCTTCATTTCAGGGCTGGGCTCAAAAGTGATTACATGGCGGGGGGGGAACGGGGGGGGGACACAACCGTTTAGCTTTTCAAAGCATTGCTCGGTCCGGTTTTAAAGCGCATCTCGTGGCTGGATTTGAGGCCGCAAATGTTGAGCTCCTCGTTCCGTTCGTTGCGTCTGGTCTGAGAAGGAAGGGCGGGAGCTCGCTTGGCTCACTTGCGCGAGCCCTCAGGGGCAGCTGGGCAGGATCCGGACGGGGTGTGTCTGTGTGTCAAAGGATTGTCTAGACCAGGCTTGGGCGACCTGGTCCTTCTGGTGGCTTCTTGGCCTGCCACTGGGAGACTCACAAAACCATGAAGTTGGAGGGGGCTCCAAAGGCCATCCAGTCCCATCACCTGTGGGCCATGTGGGAACCCACAGCTAAAGCACCCCTGAGAGATGGTGGCCATCCAAGCCAACTCCTAGCCAAGGGGTCAGGGGAGCTGCTCTGTTCAAAAACATTGGGGCGGGGGGCACAGTTCTTCTCCCTTGACCTTGAGAAATAACCCCCCCCCCCGCTGGAAGGCCGCCCCCTTTGTGACCTACAACCCCCTGAGCTCTCCAGTCAAAGCAACTGGTTTCCTTCCTTGATGGGTAATGACTAAACCCCCGCCCCAAAAAATGCAAATCAGGAAACGGGGTTCTGACTCCCTCACTCCCCCCAACAGAACTGTTGTTGGTGGTGTTGTTATTGTTTGCCTTCAAGTCGCTTCTGACGAACCTATCATGGGGTTTTCTTGGCAAGGATGATTCAGAGGGGGGGGGGTTGCCACCATTGCCTTCCTCTGCAGCTGAGAGAGTGTGACTTGCCCAAGGTGCCCCAGGGAACAGCCTATGCGGAAGAGCATCCTCTGCGATATTGGGCCAACGTTTTGTGCCATAACGTTTTGTGCCATAACTGTGCCTGCCAACAAGAGCAAAGAAGGCGTAGAAGGGAATAAGAGGCCATGCACCCCACCTGAGACCATTGGGCCCCCCACATCTCCGGGGGTGTCCTCCAGTTGGAGGGACCCGCCCAGCCCAGGGCCTCCTCCTTTGCTGAAAGGCGCCCTAAGGCAGGGAGACCCCTGCCCACTATAGGCCAGACCTCCTTCCCTAAGTGGTCTGAGGGGGAGGGTGCGCCCCAGCACAAGCCTGGGCCCCCCGAATTTATGCCCATTTCTCTCTTGGGAACTGTGGGCTCCGGGCTGCCCTCCTGCGGCCTCCGCCGGGGCTTCTCCCTCCGGGCACCAGGCGCGAATGAAACGCGGGACTGGCGGCGCCCCCAACTCCTCTGGGAGAGGGTCTTCCCGGTGCGGCACAGACTCTCACACGCCCACCCGGTCATCATCATCATCATCATCTGCGCTGCCCGGAGCCCTTCGCGGGAGCTCTCCAGGGTCCTGCGAGCCCCCTCCCGCGGGTTCAGCACCTTGGAGAGGGTCGCCGAGATCCAAGGCTAAGGCTTTGCGCCAAGGGGTCACCCTCCGATGCGGAAGCCGCCACGACCACCCCCGGTGGGTGCCCGCACCCCTAAGGCGCAGGAGGCGGGCCGGGGCCCCTTTGCACTGGAGGGGGGGGGACATGCCATCCTCCAAAACGACACCCAGCAGCAGAAGCCGGGTCAGCCGGGGGCGCCCCTCTCCTCCCCAGCTGAAGGGGAGCGCCTGGCTGGTGGTCGGCCTTTGCAAGGCAGCGGGCAGCGGGTGGGGGGTCGGCCCTGTACTTCAAGGGGGAGCCCGGGGGGCTCAGGGGTCCAAGCCTGCCTGCTGTCTGGAGAGCGGCCGGAGCGGAGCGGTAGGGCTGGATGGCCTCGGGGGACCCTCCTCGTCTGGCCCGCTGGCCCGGGCTTTGCCTTTGGGCGAGGGGCGCCAGGGGTCCGGCTTGTCCGGCTCCGAGAGGGGGGGCTCCCCAGAGGCCTGAGAGGGGCTGCCCCCGCCCCCCGGGCGCCACCTCCCCCTCCTCGCCCTCCGGAGCTCCGGGCGGGGGTCTCTTCTGGGCAGGGCGGCCCTCCTCCTTCGCCGGGGGCCTTCGGGACGGAAGCGCCCCCAACAGGGGGAGGAGGAGGCCGGGAAGGTCCAGCGAGCGCCCGGCGTCCGGCGGCACTCTGCCCGCGCTCAGAGGCGCCCTTCTCCCTCCCTCCCTCCCTCCCGGCCCGGTGTGGGGGGGGGGGCGCCGAGGGGCGGGGGTCGGGGCGGCGATGTCACCACTTTGGGGGCGGCGGCTCCGTGGCGCTGACGTCAGGCGCCCCTTAAAGAGGAGCCGCCTCGGGCCGGCCGGCAGTGGCGGGCCGCCTCCCTCCCTCCCTCGCTGGCCCGATGAGCCTCCGGCGGCGTCCGAGGGGGCGTCCGAGGGGGCGGCGGCGGCGGGGGCGGCGGCGCTGGTGGGGGGGCCGCCGGCCGGGGGGGGCCCGCTGGCGATGGGGCCATGGCGCTTAGCGGGGGGCGGCCCCGGGGGCGGCGGGGGGGCCATGCCCGGCGGGGGGGGCGCCGCCTGCTGCTGCTGGGCTCGCTCCTCTCGCTCTCGGCCTCCTACCTGGGCTACTGCCTCCTCCTCGCCGCGCCCCCCCGCCCGCCCCCGGCCCCGCCCGGCCCCCCCCGCCCCGGACCCCGCCCCCGCCCCCGCCGCCGGCTGCCCCCCCGCCGCCCCCCCCCGCCGCCCCCAAGAGACTCCCGCAGAAGCGGCGCCGCCCGTGCCCCGTGCCCGGCCAGACCCCCGCCGCCCCCGCCGCCCCCGCCGCCGCCTCCTGGCCCGGGGGGCCTCCGGGGGTCCCGGCCGGCAAGCGGCTCCCGCACGCGCTGATCGTGGGCGTGAAGAAGGGCGGCACCCGCGCCGTGCTCGAGTTCATCCGCGCCCACCCGGCCGTCCGCGCCCTCGGCACCGAGCCACACTTCTTCGACCGGCACTACGAGAGGGGCCTCGAGTGGTACCGGTGAGCCCGGCCGGGGGGGGGGGAGGGAGGGAGGGGGGACGGCGCTCTGTCCATGCCCAGAGGCACGGGTCGCAAGGAGGGAGGGGGGCCAGGCTGCCGGCCGTGAGGCCCCCGAGCATGTGCAGAGCGCCCCCGCCGCGCGGGCTTCCGGGGAGAGGATCTGTCCATGGGCCGCGTGGGGGGGGGCTGCGCTGCCAATGGGGGCCCTCCCGCAGTTGCCCCCTCCCTCCTGCCCCCCATGGGCGAGGGTCTCCCCCGAGGGGAGGAAGCCCCCCTTGTGCCTGCCCTCCATGGAATACCCGGGGTGGGGGGCCGAGAGGGGGGGCGGGGGCGCCAGAGTCCGGGGGGGGGCGGCCGGTGAGGTCCCCCAGTGGGCCGGCAGGGGGCGCACCGCTCCCGCTTCCTTGGCGCGATTCGCTTCTGGCCGGTCCGAGTCCAGAAAGGAAAGTCTGGCGGGAGGAGGCGGGGGGGGGTCCTCACAACGGCCTTGCGAGGTCGGCCGGGCTGCGGGGGGGGGTCAGCTCGGCCCCGGCTGTGGGAGGGCGGGCTGGCTGGACCGCGGAGCCGCTGGGCATTCCGGCCCTCTTTCCGTGCCGGGGTCAGGATCAGAGCCCTGGAGACCCCCCCCCCGAAATACACGCGTCCGTTTCCTCTTGCGAACCCCTCATTGCAGACCCCCGCTGGGACAAGGTGCCGGGACAAGGCCGCCGACTTCTCGCGATGTGGGGCGGGGGTCCTGAAAGGCTGTCTCCCCCCCCGCCTCCCCCGAACAAGCTCCCCCTTCCCGCCGTCCGCCCCCCCCCCA
Organism: Gambelia wislizenii; assembly: GCA_030847615.1. Classification (NCBI taxonomy): domain Eukaryota; kingdom Metazoa; phylum Chordata; class Lepidosauria; order Squamata; family Crotaphytidae; genus Gambelia; species Gambelia wislizenii. Next base: position 30,488,153 of record JAUMIR010000012.1, on the reverse strand, counting down.
GGTCTCAAGACATGCCGAGGGTCCCTCCGGTGGAAGCCCCTCTCCTCCGGGCAAAGCTGGGGCGGGCGGTGAGCCCCCTCCTGCCCGGAGAGTCCCGGGGGCCGAGAGCGGCAGGGTCGCACCGGGTGGCTCCGGCGCATGGACAGAGAGCGGGCCGGAGGGAGGGCCTCTTTCCAGGGGCCGCGGGTTGGGGGTCTCAGGGGAGAGGGGGCGAGGGAGGGTGAGCTCACGGGTGGGCGTCTCCATCCTTCTTTCCTTGGGAGTCCCTTCTTGGCCTTGGGGCTGGAGAGCCCCCGCTCCCCATTTTCGGGACCCCCTCCTCTTGCCCCAGGCGGTGGGATCTTCTGCCCAGAGTTTTGACCGGAGGTAGAGTGTCCCCTGGCCGATTCAGAGGTGGTCTTGCCAGTTTTTTCCCATAAAGCCTACAGCTCCTGGCATTCCTTGGCAGTCCTTCTAGACTTGGGGAAGGGTCTTCTTTTTGGACTGTCACTCCCAGAACCCCCCAGCCAGCTTCTGGGGGATTCTGGGAGTGACAGTCCAAAAAGGCTGCTTTTTCCATGCTCTGGAAGTTCTAGCCTGCAGCATTTGTTGGAAAGGGACCAAGGTCAGATTGTGTGTGCCTTCAAGCCACATTTATGGTGACCCCATGAATTTCAGAGGGTTTTCTTAGGCAAAAGAATACTCAAGAGATGGTTTGGACAGTTCCTTCCTTCCCTCCAGCACCTGGGATTCCTTGGCCGTCTCTCATTCAAGCCCTAACCAGGGCTGGCCCTGCTTAGCTTCCATATTCTCTATCTCAGAATCTGCTTGGCTTCTGAGATCGGGTGGAATCGAGTACCTTCCAGGCCTACATCCAGTGACCAGCCCCTACTTGAGTAGAAGTAAACCCACGGGAGGGCGAGTCCACACTTAACAACAGTTAAGTGGATTTACTCTAGTCAGGCTAATCAATAGGATGAAGGTCTACATGCACATTTATTTGGGAGCAGACCCCATTGACCCAATGGTCCTTCTTTCTTCTGGGTGGGATTGTTCATACAGGACTAAGTACCTGTAAACAGAGCAAGTTGTCCTTTTGAGCAGGCACACATTTGCAGTTTTGAGTATTTTTATGTTGCTGGAGCAGTAAAACGAGCTCAGATTTAATGTGAGAGGTTTGCATATGACTTCATTTTCCTCCAGTATTTCCAAAAATTCCCACAACAAAAAAGGGGGTGGGGTGGGGCATGAAACGAATCTTGTCCATGACTTTGAAACCTCTAGAAACTTAATCCCACCTATTTATATTCTATTAAAAGATGCATCCAGATTGATTACCAGAAAGCCCTAGATTTAGTTTCTGTTCTTTCTGATTTTATTTTAGAGACCCATACACATGTTGTTCATCCCAGAATATTTTCTGTCAGCTCCCAGTATGATCAGATACTTTTCATACCAGTTCCCCAGGGTGGCTTATTTAAACCCAGTATAAAACTGGAAAGGACAGGAACAAAACCTGGGACTTTTCTGTTTTTACTTCTTGCAGACACTTTACTTGTCCTGCACAATAAGGAAGTTGGTTGTTCTGTTGAATCTGTGCACAGGATTTCTTCAAGGAAGGAACATTTCTTAGCCGAAAGGACCGTTGTCGAGGGAGGGGGGCGTTGAGGCCAGAGTCAAGCATCCGGCTAAGTTCCCAGCCCAGCTTCCATGTGGACTGAGATAAATCCCCCCCCCAGCACCCCTTTTAAGCCTGGTTCACGGCAACTCTGGCACTGAAGGGCTGAGGGAAATGGAGTCTCTGCTGTTCGCTGTGTGGGAAGCCGGCCAAGCTAAACACTTCATTTTCCTGCTGACAAGTGAATAAAGCCCAGGATTATCCAGGAGCCGGCTGGCACTCCGTGCACAGAGATTTTGGGTTCCTGCCTGCTCGGTCTGCCATGCGCGCCAGAGATGAGTCTAAACAAATATTTACCATGCTGTGTTGCAAATGGGGGGGGGCATGGCCGGACCAGCAGGAAGTCGGGGAGGGGGCTGGCACTGCCCACGGTGGGCAGGTGGGCAGAGTGAGGAATGTCAAATAAAAGCCACCAGGCTACGCTTTGGAGAGCAGGGAGAGCCATTCTTTCCTTTAGACAGACATAGATACGTATTCAGGAGTTTTGCATGTCGGTTTACAACATATTCCAAAACATAATCAGTCAAGAGCAACAATCATGGCCACAGTCAACAGGACTGGCGTAGGCCCATCGCAAGGGCGGCTGGATGGTAAGTCAACCTGCTGAGGTCTGTGGATCTAATCCAGTCGGGAGTGACCAAGCAGATTCCTGTCAGTCAAGAGCATCACAGCTTCTATTAACTGTGGCACTCTTAATTAGTCTGACAGCATAGGGGGATGGGGGGGAGAGGCAGTATTATTAATATATTTTGGAATAAATGAGAGAAGAGGAAGGGGCTATCCCCATGATCCTCCTCACCTCAAAGTGAGCCAGCTGAAGCCCGGGCTCCTCTGGGGAGGGGGTCCATTGCAGAGGCTGAAGACCCTCTCTCTCCATCGCCTAAAGAAAGAATGAGCTCCTTCCTTGCAGACGTTTTGTGCTTTTGCCATTTTCTGGAGGTTTTGTCTAAGATGAATCTGGAGTCCTTACACCTCTCCTCCTTTGAGTGTGAGAGCTGGGACCGTGTGACTAATATTTAGGCAGGGTCAAAATAGCAGCTACGCCTCCCCCCCCCCTTTGGTCTTCCCTTTAGAAGTGGGGAGGGGGAGATGAAGCCGGCCATGCCTTCCTCAAAGCCCTTCTGCAGGGGTGGTGGTCGTGGGGCCTTGCAGAATGCCTGCCCGCCTCCACCAACATCACATCGCGCTTCCTTTCTGCTTCCTTTTGGGAGAGCTGTTCTTGTACCTTATGCTTCCCACATGCGCGCGCACACATGCACACTTTTCCTGCAGGCAGACTGCCAGTTCACACAACTAGGCTGTCCTTCTAATCTCCCCCCCCCCAAAAAAAAACCCCCATCCTACAGTGCTTTTGAGGGAAACGTTTTCCCTGAACCCAACCTTCTCTCTGGCAGAAGCGACAGATTCTCTTGCACAGTCCTGCATGCTCTTGTGATGTGCTGATGTGACCCCAGGGCGGCTCTTGCCATGGGCGGGGTGGGGCAGGAGGAATCTCTCCCAAATGTTTCCCTTGGGTTCTCCCACTGTTGCCTCTTCCCAGGGCAGGGGCAGAGGGAGTACCCTACCATTTATGGCTTGGTTTACTTGCATGACCTACCCCAAGCCATAGGGCTTCATTTTGCAGCACAACTGCTCCATATCTGGAGGACATGTGTCCTGGAGTGTGTCCAGAGGAGGGCAGCCAAAATGGTGGGAGCCATTATGCCCTATGAGGAGTGGCTTAGGGAGCTTGGTATGTTTAGCCTGGAGAAGGTGAAGAGGGGACATGATAGCCATGTTTAAATATTTGAAGGGATGTCATACTGAGGATGGAGCAGGCTTGTTTTCTGCTGCTCCAGAGACTAGGACACGGAGCAGTGGGTTCAAACTACAGGAAAAGAGATTCCACCTAAACCTTAGGAAGAACATCCCAACAATAAGAGCTGTTGGACAGTAGAATACTAGAATACCTCAGAGCATGGTGGAGTCTCCTTCTTTGGAGGTTTTTAAACAGAGGATGGATGGACATCTCTCAGGAATGATTTGATTGTGTCTTCCTACATGACTGAATGGGGTTGGACTAGATGGCCCTTGGGGTCTCTTCCAACTCTATGATTCTATGGCATTATCATCTGGAGATTGTGCTCTAAGGGTTGTCTTGCCCAGGCACAGGAAAAGCAAGACCTGAGTGGGTTGCATGGTTTTGCTCCACAGACTTGGTTTTGCTCCACAGACCTTCCAAAACCCAAATATTTTCATATCTGATGCTTCTCCTCCTTCCAAAGAGCATGCTCAGCCCCACAAAGTGAATGTTGGGGTAACATTCCTCTCCCCTTAGCTCTGTTTAGGGGTTGGTGTATTAATATACTGGCATTTCTGTTTCATTATTACTATTACTACTACCAGTTTATTTATCTTTTGGTACCCTCAGGTCTCACTGTTGCTTGGGAACTGCAATCCCTTACATCTCCATCTCACAATTTCTGAGAGCTCCTGGTCTTGTTCCTGTAATTTATTAACACATTTGTTTTGTGTCTTTCATAATTGATTGGGACCTGTGGTTTTGTGTTTAAAAAAAAATGGATGGACTTAATCCCTGGTGGAATTGAGCTTTAATAAACCCAGAGGTGGCCCATTAAAGGCACAGCACTTTTATGAATCTCCACTATCAGCGAGCCACTTATAAAGCTCTCCTCGGCTGATGGATGACCTGGACCTCCTCAAATCTAGTCGGAGGGCTCCCTGACACTGAATTAGCATCTTGCTGGCACTCCTTGACCAACAAGACTCATAATCTGGATTTATGAGGCCCAGAGCAAGGCGAAGGAAAGAGGCAATTACGCTTAGGTACATTCCCCAGGTCGCAGGGTAGCAAAGCCATACCTGCTGAGCCCCCATGGCTCCTTTGGGTGCAGATAAGGAGGGGAGGGGGGACAGGCCTGCTGGGTCTAGGGTCCCCTCCATCCTGCAAGGGAAACGATTCATTCCCAGCCCCACCTGCCTGAGTGCCTGGCTGTGCATGGGCAGCCATGCTGCAGGTGGGAAGGAGGGCGGCACAAGGTGGGAGTTTTTGTACCCCTCCCCAGCTAAGGAAAGGGAGGGGGCAGAAGAGCCAAGGAGAGGAACGGAAACCCTCCAGCCAGCAGCCGTGCCAAAATTGCACAAAAACGTTCATAGTCTAAGTGGGATTTGAAATGAATTTCCCCCCTCTTAACATCAAAGAACCAAGAGCAAAATACGCCAGGCTAAGCATCCTTCTCAGAGGCCGTTTGCTCGCAAGGCAACATGGGAGTGTTTTGAGCAGTGGGGCACCTGGTGGCCCCCAAGGCAGTGGTGGGAGTGGACCCCCAAAGGGGCTCTGGGGTGCTGAACCCTCTCCCTCTCCCTCCCGAATAGGTCCTTTGCCATCAGACTGGGCTCTGGAGTGGGTGTCCCATCCTCCCCTCAACATGGGAGACCGCCCCAGTTCTGGACTTTCCACCCCCCAGAGGGCCATTTTCTTTCTTTTCCAAACACTTTTTCCCTTAGCAATGGAGGGGAAAGTAAGTCAATATTGGCAGAGTAGCCCGTGTGTATAATGCTCAAACACTGGGCTAGACTCTGGAGTCCAGGGCGTGAATCCCTGCTTGGCCTTGAAAACCCAGGGGGTGGTCTTGGCAAGTCACACTCTCTCGGCTTCAAAAGATGGCAAAGGCAAACCCCCTCTGAACAAATCTTGCCAAGAAAACCTCGTGATAGGTTCACCTTAGGGTTGGCATAAGTCAGAAATGACTTGAAGGCACAGAACGACAACAACAACGACAACAACAAGCTTGACTGCAGCTTAAAGAGCCTTGACTGAGGTGGTTTGGACCTTTTTATTAAAAAAGAGGAAAGGGGGGGGGATGACCTATGACCTGAGGGGGGACCGTTCGTCTGAATCGCCAAATGGAGGGAGACCCTTGCAGACGGATTTATCCCAGCGTTGTTTTCTTACACTCAATTCATTTAGCTGCATGTTATTAATTATATTCCTTACATTATTTAAACATGGGTTGAGTGATTCTAATGAATAGCGGAGCTGGGATAAAGTTATTAATGAACTGATCAACCTTTGAATCTGATTAATGAATTAATCAAGGGTTTGACTTTTCACAGCAATTTGCTTATTTATTCATATTTATCATTACGCTATATTAATTAACTTGTGCTTCCTACATCTGGAATGGCTTTTTAATTGATGTATTTACCCATGAGCTTCATATTGATGGCCGAGGGCTTGATTACTAATTAATATTTCAAAATAGTGTAACATTTCTTTCTTTTGCACTTTTATGCTCTCTCTCTTTCTCTCTCTAACATATAGTTATTAAAATTGGACTTAAGATTAGGGAGGTATCAAAGGCATGGTGTGTTTGGGACTACGAATAGGTGCAAATAAGCCTGTTGCACTTAATTTTTTTCAGCAATAGGACAGCGACTAGACAAGCTCAAAAATATTTTGCAAGAGTAGAAGAAGGTAGAGGACTTGTCATTGCATCATTGTGTTGAAGAAATCATGAAACAGAAGGCATCCAGAATTTATTTTCATCCAGTAAATTTGACTTGGGGTCACAATCTTTTAAGAAAGAAGCCATTTCAACTATGTAGAGGAGGCGGTGGGGAGGAACGCAGGGCTTGACTCATTCCCTCTGCAATCCTTTGTTGTTTCTGGAAAGCTCTTGAACAGAAGGCACAGAGAGCAAGAACGAAGGGAGCAGAGTCAAGCCAATGTAGAGGCAGGAAAGCCAGCATTTAATTTGTTGGAATGTGATTTTGGAAGGCCAGAGCAGGCTGTAGCTAAAACAGGGAAATGTAGAAGGGAGATGTATTCGGATTAGACGACATAATTTACGTCTTGGAAGCTTGAAGATGGTGCAGGATGATATTTTTTTCTACTTTAAAAAAAGTTTAAACCTTGATAAAGATTGTACTGAACCGAACCTAAGATAACGGATGAGGTTTATATAAGTTCTATTTACAGGATCGATAGCAATTATGCCAGAAAAAAGAAAGCTTCTAGAGATGTGTTGGTTAGATTTATAGATTTGGAGTCATAGAACATCGTCGCGGAGAATTGTGGAGGGAACTGAGGTATCTATGGATTTATCACCTCTCACATTAAAATGGAGAAAGGGGATGAGGTTTTTAACACAGCAATTAAGCAGCACATTTGTGAAGTGTATGGTTCCATATTTAAAGGTGGGGGGAACAGACTTTAGGTGGGAATTGAAAGTACCGCTGCTAAAACAGAACAGGGCATTGATGAATAAAAGAAAAGAGAAAGTAAGAATTTGTGGGGGGTTATAGTGATCCATCCATAATGGATAGCCCATTGGTCTGGAGTACTTTTAAAACTTGGGCACAAGTTACATTCCAGGTTAGATGAGGAGGTAAAACAAGGCTGGAGGGTTGGAGTCAGTTCCCCCCTGCCCTCCATGTGCTGGAAGACAAGTGGGATCCGCTGCTGCTGCTGGGGAATGTGATGGAGCCTCCTTCTTTGGAGGTTTTTAAGCAGAGGCTGGATGGCCATCTGTCGGGGATGCTTTGATTGGGTATTCCTGCATGGCAGAATGGGGTTGGACTGGATGACCCTTGGATGCCCCTTCCAACTCTATGATTCTATGGAATGCATTGTCTGGGAGTGTGGTGGAGTCTCCTTCTTTGGAGGTTTTTAAACAGAGGCTGGATGGCCATCTGTCTGGGCTGACAGGAAAAGCCAGTATTGCAACTCTGACTGTGACGATGCCAAAATCTCCAAAATGTCTGACGCTCCTTCCATGTTGGCTTCCTCCCAGCCTTCCAAGGAAGGCTCTCCATCTTGGAACCACGCATGATGGTGGGGTTGCCAGGAGAGAAGCCCTCATCCTTTCCCACTGCAGAGGGGTGGTTTGGAGGGCAGGGGCTCTTCTTCTGCCTGTTCCCAGCTCGGCCACTGAATCCCACCCCCTCCTCCATTTATCTCTCTGCCTGCAGGCGCCTGATGCCTCGCTCCCTGGAGAGCCAGATCACCATGGAGAAAACCCCCAGCTACTTCGTCACCCGGGAGGCCCCTCGGCGCATCTTCAACATGTCACGGGACACCAAGCTGATCGTGGTGGTGAGGAACCCGGTCACCCGGGCCATTTCGGACTACACCCAGACCCTCTCCAAGAAGCCCGACATCCCCACCTTTGAGGGCCTCTCCTTCCTCAACCGCAGCCTGGGCGTGGTGGATACCTCCTGGAGCGCCATCCGGATCGGCATGTACGTGGTGCACCTGGAGAGCTGGCTCCAGTATTTCCCACTCTCCCAGATCCACTTTGTCAGTGGGGAGCGGCTCATCACTGACCCGGCCGGGGAGATGGGCAAGATCCAGGACTTCCTGGGAATCAAGCGGCTGATCACCCAGAAGCACTTCTACTTCAACAAGACCAAGGGCTTCCCGTGCTTGAAGAGGGTGGAGGGGGGCAGTTTGCCCCACTGCCTGGGGAAGTCCAAGGGGAGGACTCATGTCCACATTGACCCCGAAGTGATTGAGCAGCTGCAGGAGTTTTACCGGCCCTACAACATCAAGTTCTACGAGACTGTGGGGCAGGACTTCAGGTGGGAGTAAGAGCTGCGGCAGGCAATGCAGCAGCCCGCGGCAGGCACGGCACGGCACGGCACGGCACGGCACGCCTGGGTCTTCCAAGAAGGAGCAGTCATGTTGGTGAGAGCTCCTCTTCCGCCGCCTCCTCTACACCACCTCGGACGATGTTTTGGCCCACGTCTGGTTGGAATGAATGCCGCGAAGTGCCAGGAGATGCCCCCCAAAGCCTCCTGGTTTGCTGGAACCAACTGTAAGCCCCCTCCCTTTGGTTGGGCAGGTGGGCAGCTCGAAAGGGGCAGACCGGTCCCAGCAATCCCTTTCTGGTGGTGCAATCAGGGTATGTGACAATGCCCAAGGATGGATTTTATTTTTCATAACAGTGATATATAAGATATATATATATATATATAAATCTAAGTATAAACATAGCCTATAAACATCACTGCCTAAGCACTGATTGGCACACCTGGGTCTCCAGGCGCCCCACCCTGGTCCTCCGTGGAGCAGCCCACCCTGCGCGTGAGAGCTCTGCGGGTGCTGGCGGTCTCCCCCTCCCCGTCTCTCAGCCCCCGTAGCCACACGCGGGAGGGAGCCCTGTGTGACCATGAAGGCTGCTTCAAGGGAGGCCTCCAGAGACAGGCGCACGCACTTGCTCTCCCTCCTGTATTTCTGCCCTGTGAATGAAGCACAGAAATCTGCTGTTACGGGTAACTTCAGACACACCCACCTGCACCCCTTTTCTTGTTCAGGATTGTGACTCCACTCTCCCTCCCCCCTTTGTACCCCCACCCCCTCCTGTGAAACAATTAAAAAACGACACACAATGCCAACTGGTCTCTGATCAAGACATTTTTCTCAGAGCCATCATGGGAGCAAACATGGAGCAATGGGCCGGGTTCTCTTCTCCGCCTCTCCCCAGACAAGAGGACTGTCTCCGGGCTGGGGGTGCTCCTAAAACAGGCTTGCCGGTCTTGACCCCGGGGGTGCTCCCATGCCAGTGGGGCTGGGAAGCCCCTCCAGCTTTTAGTGAGAACTTCAGAGGTGCTACCCAGGATGCTGAAGCTATTGGGGGCCTGGGGTTCAGCATGAGAGGCGGTGTGTTGTAATGGTGTGAGTGTTGGGCTAGGGCTCTGGGAGACCGGGGTTCAAATCCCTGCTCAGCGACAGAAACGGAGCAACCAAGTCGCCCTCTCTCAGCCTGGGAGAATCTCCTTGACAATCCAGACTAAAGCCCAGAGCCCAGGCAGATGTTCAGACTAAAGCCCAGAATCCACCAGCACAGACTGAGCAAAATTTTGGACCCCCAACAGTAGCCCAACTGTCTTCCAGTGACAGCACACTAAGGCCTAAATCCTATGGCTGGTCCCAACGAAAGAGGAGCCATTGGACCCCCTGGGTTTCCATGCACATGGACTCCCCATTCAACCATCCATTCAGTGGACTGCTCCAGTTGGGACTAAAACTCACATGATTCCAGCCTGGGTCTCCTTCAGTTCTTTCTCTGCCTGGCAGCCATCAGGCCAGACTGGGGAACTGGAGCCCTCCAGAGATCTTGCCAGGCGGCAGCTCCCAGCATCCCTGCCCACTGGCTATGCTGGCTGGAGCCCCACAACCTCCAGGGCATGGCACCCAGTTCCCCAGCCATCCCTTAGGGACACTGGGGAGTGGTGGTTGTAAATTGGGTTATCACACAGGTCCTTTCACCCCTGGGGGGGGGCTGATGCCAGGGGAGACTTTCAGGCAGTTTTTGTAGGGAATTATTGGTATTTATATTAAGCAGAATGCAGTGTAGCCCCATTGCAATATGAGCTTCTGGTATGAAATAGGATAAAAGCACACAGTAAGGTTTAAAAGACAGAACTTACATTTATTGAGGCAGAGAACACATCTTAGATAAGAAAAAGTATATGGATAGAAAAGAGTTACCTAACTTGGATGGAAGAGTCCCTAAGTCTGACTCTCAGGAGTGGGTGTCAGGCATATTGAAGCAGAGCTGTGATCGAAGACCACCAACACCCCCCAAGTAGCTGCCGGTCCGCCTCTGGGACTCATCCGGCCGGGACCCCGCCTTTCACCTCAAAGGGGGCCGGGGGCTCCCAGCGCAGAGGAAAACCAAATAAATAAACTGCCCTGGATGAAAGAAGTCCACTCATACAAGCACAGCGGGGAAGTAGTTATTTGAAAACCATAAGAATGAAAGCCGGGCCACCCTCCTTGGCCGCGGAGGGGGACCCCCACTCGCCCCCACCCGCCCACCGGGAGGGGCTCTGGGCCCCTCGCCCCCTCCCCTCCCATCCCCCAGGGGTTCACCCCGCCGGGGGCTGCCAAGGAAGGGGGCTCCCCCTCGAGGGTCCTTGGCTGCTGTCCCCATCCCTGGGGGGCTAGGCTGGGTCTTCATCTCTGGAGAGGCCCCCGAGGAGGAGGAGGGAAGGTGGGCGCCTCTGGGGCCCCGATCCATTGGAGCCTCTGAGCTCAGTGGCGGAGGGAGTCTGTCCCGGGGTCTAGTCTGAACCTTGAAGGAACTGACCCAAGGGCTGAACCGGCCCCCGCCCCCCGTCTGATCCCAAGGCTGGATCAAGAAGGTGCCCCCTGGCGGGGAGGCAAAGGCAGCCTTTCCAGGCAGGGAGGGATGGAGGAGGAAGAGGAGGCACGAAGCTGGAGAGGGTCTGCGGGCTCAGCCAGGGGTGTAGGGTGGAAAGGGCCCCCTGGCTGGGTCAGAAGCCCTCCAGTCAGACGAGGCCACCCAGAACAGGGCAGCTCAAGGCGGCACCCCCAACCAGCGCCTGCCCGACAGCCCTCGGAGCCAGTGGAAGCCCCCAAGGACAGGGTTTGCCCCCCAGGGAGGAAAGAAAACCATTGAACCCAGTGGAGGCAAATAGGCCCCCAAGCAATGTGGCTCATTGGGAGGGAGGGAGGGAGGGAGGGAAGGGGACCTGCTAGACCCCCACCCACATCGGGAAGCCTGAGAAGCCCCCCCCCCAGAATGTAAGAAAAAGTCAGCTGTGTTCACAGCTCCAAGACCCCCCACCCTGTTGGAAGCGAGGGAGCATCCTGGCTTGTTTGCAGCTCTCTGTGTCTCCCTGATGGGTGCTCACTTCCTGCTTGCATGCAGAGGTCGCTTCCCCCCCCCCTTGCTCCAAGAGGTTTTAGTGTTTTGCGACCCTTTGTCCCAGAAGCAAGAAGCCAGCGACAGGAGGCAGACCACCCGCAGGTGCCTTACCTGCACACATGAGGGTCAGCCTCAGGGACTCTTTTACCCAAAGTCAGGTAACCATCTCCTGTCTATCTGTTTCTCCTACCTAAGATGCATTCCCTGCCATAATAAACGTAAGTTCTGCTTTATACCTCTACTGGAGCATCCTGCATGTTTTGCGTCCTGTTTTGTACCAGAAGCTCATGATGCACAGCGGGGGGGGGGGCTCTGCTGCAATCAATCTGCTCAATATAAATAACAACATATCCTAACACCCCACCCCAAAGTGGCTGCTTATAGTTCCAGCTGTGTTTCTCCTTTTCTTCGGAAGTAAGTACATATACTTCTAATTACTTTTTTAAAGCCCACCTTGAGTCCTGGTTTGGAGGGGAATGACGGGGGAATGTACTGTATATAAACTTTAAAAAGAATAATATTTGTGTTTTTTAAAAATCTATAGATTTTCCTTTGGGTTTTTCCAGGCTGTGAGGCCATGTTCTGGAATATTTCTGACGTTTTGCCTGCATCTGTGGCTGGCATCTTCAGAGAATCAGGTGAAATGTCAGAAAGAACTATTCCAGAACACGGCCTCACAGCCTGGAAAGAAACCAAAGGAAAATCTATGGATGCCAGCGTGAAAGCCTTTGACCTGCCTGCTACATCAGCTTTGCCTCCAGGCCCACAACAGAAAAGGAGGCAAGGGCAGGAACCAACACTGGGGCCGTGTGTTCCTCCACCATCTCTCAGTAAAGCCACACCCCTATAACTAGAAAAGCAACTAAAATTAGTAACCTCCCCACTGCATTAAAGTACCCATTACAACATAATACAGTTGTAGGTCTTTGTTGGTGGAAACAAGAATAAATAGCAAGCAACTCTCTGGTGCATTACCTCCTGGCTCGGTGGCTTCATCAAACAGACAATTATGCTAAAGCAGTCCACCAAAAAAAGCAGGAGGGAAATAATTGTCCCAAAGATAATTGCAGTAACAATCACTGCCCATAACATCCAAAGGGGGATAAACAGTTGTGTAACAAACAAAACACATCCTCAATGACAACCCTCTCAACAAGTCCAAAAGCATCAATTAACCATCCCTTATTATGCAGAGCAGCAGGCGAGCTCCCTCCCTCCTCTTTGGAAGGGCGCAGGGTGACCCTTTCCTCCCCAGGGAGAGGCCGGATCCCAGGAAAGAGGAAGAAAGGCCACCAAGCCCACCGCCTTTCGGGGGGAGGGGGTCCCCATTGCATGGGCAGTGACCTACCCTCCAACATTTCACGGAGGAAAACCAGGACATGTGCGGCCAAGAAACATCCAAGTGTGATCAAGGTGGCAAAAGTCATTAGGAAGACTTTTGCCACCAGGAAGAACAGACAAGCCAGGAGAGTCTGCAGCAGTTTGCTTTTGCCTAAACCTCCTGGGAGGGACACGATTCTGCCCCCTCCCCTCTTTGCACTCCATTAACTCCTTTTGCACTTTGAACTCTGTTTGCAGCCTTTAAAGTTAAAACAAGAACAGAGGGGGAAGAATGGCGGGAGGAGAGAGAAGCCGGGACACTTTAAGAGCAGCTGGGAAAGCAGGAAGGCAGAGGATTCACCAAGGCTGCCCCTGCCAAATCGGGGCACTCGGAGGGGATGCCAATGGCACCACCAACCTCCCTTGGAGGGTCTACATGGGCCTCACCCCCCTACCGCTTGGGAGAAGTGGTGGGGAATCAGGGGGGGCGTGCCCTGTTTGCAAAGACCACCAAGGCACAAAGACCACCGAGGGGGCCGCCAGCCCTATAGCTTTCCCTCAGCGGGAGACCTCAGCCTGTGGCCTCTCCAGTGAAACCCACAGAGGAGCCAAGGCAGCAGCAAAAGCCCAACTCAAACAGTGGTGATAAGATATTGTTGAAAAATTAATAAAACAGTAAAACTGCAGTGATCTGGTGCAATTAATACGTTAGCAGCAACACTGCCTGGCCCTTTGGAGTGAGCAGGGATTGATCCTGCAATGGCAATGCGTTTTAGCCCCATGGGAACACGATGCATTCACTTAAGAGGCAAATTTGGTGTTGGAATTGTGAAGGACCGGGGCTTCAGTCTGAGCCAGGGCTCAAACCAAGAACATTAGGAAGGCTCCTGAGCAGTACTCTGACCATAAGCAGAGTGTTTTTCTCCCCCAGACAGAACCCATCATGCATTGGCAATGGGGCTTCTGGGGCTCCAGGAAGGTTGGTGGCCTTGAACTTGGTGGCTCAAGTCCCTGGGTGGAGTTAAAGCCTCCAAAGGCAGGATGGAAAGTCCTGAAGCCCCCCCTAGGCAGGGAAATACGGTAACTCTGATTTTAGAAACCAAAACACAAAAAACCCTCACATAAACTTGATGTGAGTACAAGCCAAGCTGATATCCTCACACCCTTCCCCTCTGACAGTTAATTAGCAAACTGATCCAATTAGGACCTCCCCCCCCCCTTTCCCTCCTGCCAAGGTGCCTGAAATGGGGAAGGCGAGGGGGTGGCGGGGGGCAGAGTGACAGGAGGACCCAAAGTGGGGCAGTGCAATGGCACACCCATGGGCAAGGGAGGCACCCACACCCACACACACACACACTGCGGAGATTCGGTCATGTCAGGCAAAATGGCTGACAACAGATGGCTGGGTGTGTGCGTGCGTGCGTGCGTGGGCACATATTGGGAGGGGGAGGCAATGCGCCAAGCTGAGGGACTGGCAGGAAGACTCATCCTTGCCTGGCAAATATGATGCAGCAGCACTTGCAGAACTCAGAATTCATTCTGCCATCGGCCACATGGGCAGACAAGGCAGCCAACTGGGCCGACTGGGCCAACTGGACAGGAAGGCATTGGAAAGAAGGGGGGATTTTACACCCAGTTTAAAACATTCCATTAAAAAGAACAGGAAGCAACACAAGGAAGAACAGGGTGACGTGTAGACAGGGAAACTTCCCAGGGCAGGTCTTGGAACTTGCCAGGTAAACCTTTGGGTCTCAGCGCATGGCAGCTATGAAGCCCCTGTGGACACACCTGTGGGACTGTTGCTCCAGCAATGGGCCCCTTAGTCGGCCCCACATGAGGCGTACATGCACGTCTGGATCTGTTCGCCCATGCTGGGGGTTCCTGGCTGTCAGTAGTCTGCCTGGGGTGGCTGAGTGAGTGGGTGGTCTTCCCCCCTTCTGATGGACTGTGGGTCTGTCTTTTGCTCCATGTCTCCTGGTGGGGCTTGCATCCCCTCTGGGAATTCTTCCCCATGGCCTCAGCAAGTGGTTGGGTTAGCCTTGGGTCTACTTAATGGCCAGACTGTGAGCATGGGATTGCTCTGAAACTCCTGCAACCGGCCTATTTTGGTGTATGTATTTTTAATTGGCTTTTATGTTCTTGTTGAAAGCTTTCCTGAAAGCCTGGTTGTGGGGCAGCCTATTAATACTTAAAACAAACTGGGGAAACCAAATTCCATGGCTTCCAGCAAAAACGTTTCCATAAGAAAAAGGAAGCACTCTAAGCCAGGAAATGCAAATGGAGATAAACTGGAAAGGAGAAAGCAGGTTTGATGCTGGAAGGCTGCTGGTCCCAGTCTGAGGGCCATAGCAACAGGGTGGGTGTCCTCTGGGTGGTCTCCTTTGACCCTGCAACTGCTCTCTTTGGCTGTTTTGATGCCAGCCTGCCTGCCTCACCTGAAGGCATCAGGGCCACCAATCTGGAAAGACGGGCTGGTAAAAACAGAATAAAAGCAAAGTGGGGTCCTTTGTGGCCACCCAGCACCAAGGCTTGGGCCACTGTTCCCTGGACAAAGGTGCCACCCAGGAGCGATTCCAGGGATGGTACAAAATTTAACCACCTCAAGCAGGGTCCTGTGATGAAGGACGGGAAGCAGGAAGGAAACTGTGGGAGCCAGAGAACTTCAGGAGGTTGCAAACCAAGCTGCCAAGGCTCAGCTTTCCATAAAATGGTGGCTGGCAGGGGTGGTGGTGGTCCTGGCTGGTGGTAGCTGCGCACTCTTTAAGACATGTGCATCTAGGCATCCCACAGGTAACTGGGCTTTCTTCTTGAGGAACACTTCTTGGAGCCACCTTGTCTTCTGCTGGGTGAACATACATGCACAGGTTTGGTTAAAGAGGAAAAACTAAGAAAGTTTGGGCACTCTGTTTTAGTACCACGAAGCCTGCCTCAGCATGGAGAACATGCCCCATTGTCGTTGTTGTTGTTGTTTTCTCAAGCAGCCCAGGCTAAAAATTCTCTTGCAGAGGAACTCAGAGTTGGAACCCACAAAGGAATGAAAAAGGGATGTCATGCAAGGAACAGGTAAGCTTTTGCACACCTCTTGGGGCTAAAGTACGAGGGGCAACGAGAAAGATTGGAGGCAACAGAGCAGCCTTTCCCCACCCGCAGAGAGCGAGGAGAGCCCTGTGCAGCATTTTCTTCTGGGACCCCCCCATCTCCCCATGTGCACAGAATCATGGAGGGACCTCAAGGGCCATCCTGGAGATGTGGACATCCAGTCTCTGTTGAAAGTCCACTCCATCTTCTACATGACACCCCTTCAAATATTTGAACATGGCTCTCATCACGTCACCTCTCCGTCTTCTCTTTTCCAAGCTAAAGTACCCAGCTCCCTCAGCCATTCCCTTTGGCCATCTTGGTCCCAATGTGTCGGTATCTTCCTTGGAGTGTTGAAGAGCAAATGGCTCCATCTCAGCTTCTGCCTGTGGCAAAAGACCTCTCCAAGGTGCTGAACCCTCTCCCCCAAATAGGTCCTTGGATAACGCCATTAAAGTTCAGACTGATAACACAGTGGATCCACCAGCCCTGTCCCCACCAAGTGAGATGGGATCCCTCCCGCATTTGCCACCGTCCAGAAGGTCTGGTTCCCACCCCAGGTCCATCTTCCTGGAGGGCACCAGCCATAGGAAAAGCCTTCAGAGGAACAAAGAAGCTAAGAAGAGCTTTTTAAAAACACACACACACACAGGCATTAAAAAATAATTGATGCCCAATTCCTTGTTAGTGAGAAAATTTGAAAGCAGCTAATGATCTACGCCATGATCTATAATTCATAGCCAGCTAGAGAGCTTTGAAGAGTTCCTGCCAGTTTGGCTCGATTTTGTGTCTAATTTATAAATGAGGTGTTTCATTTTGGATGGGGGTGGCTGAAGAATGGAGAAATGAAGCCCCTCCACTTCCCTTGGCCTGCAGAAATCTCTAAAACATCTCCAGAGATGATGTAGCTGTGTACCAGGAGAGCTCCTTTCCTAGCTGAGCTTCTGGCGGTCTGCAACCTGTGCCAGCCCAAGCCATGCCAACACTGGCTTGGCCCTTTCTATGCCAAGAGGAGCAACTCCAGTTGGATTAGAAGGCCATGCAGCTGGAATGCTTTCCTCCAGAGGTTTATATTAGGAGCACCTTTGAATCTTCACCACACTGACTCTGAAGCAGCTTGGTTTATTTCTGTCTGGGCTGACAAAATGTAATGCCAAAGTACCCACCCTTTCCCACCTGCCCAGGTGCCATTAAAGCTGCCCATGGAAGAGGCAGAGTGTGAGCAGCCTTTGTATCGGCCTCCGTCTGGCTTCCATGGCCCGTCCAAAGAAGCAGCGCATGCTTCCCCTCGCCTCTCAAGAACAACATGGAGGGCAAGGAGAAATCTGCCTGCCTGAAGAACTGGAGTCCAGGTTGCCATGGCCCTCGGGACCCTTAAAGGGTGACCAGACGCTCCCCGCCCCATGCTGCTGAATGCCTTTTATTCCCTTTCAGATATTGGGGGGGGGGGGATATTCCAGCAGCATTCATTCCAGGAAGCCTTTCCACGTCAACTGCACGACTGGGCCAAGATCCCCCGCTTCCATCAACTGGAGTGATTTGTCTCCTTCTTATACTTGCTGCATTACTTGGTTACATTCGAATGATGTGGCTTTAATAATATAATAATAATAATAAAATTTATTTATACCCCGCCCCTCTGTTAAAACAAAAATTAAAATACAATACAGATAAAATCCCCAAACACCCCCCACCGCACCCTCCCCCATAAAAAAATATTAAACAATTATAAATTAAAACCAACTAATCTAAAATCACAATTAAAAACAATAAATACAATAAAATACTATAAATGGCCAGCGGACTAAAAGAAGCCAGGATCCCCTGAGGCCGGGATCTAATTAGGAAAGGCCTGCCGAAAGAGATCCGTCTTTAGTGCTTTTTTAAAGCTACTCAGGGTTGTTATCTGACGGATCTCGTTCGGATCTTTATTCTTTGGATTTCATTTAAAAGGCAGCTCGGATCATTCTCTTGTACGGATTGGTGTTGCACTTTCTTTTTCAATTCTTAATTCACCAATGTTGTGATGGTATAGTTTGTTTAATTGCTTTTTAACACGGCAGCCTTTCATACCAGTACATGTTTGGATCTATTTTTATTTGTATCTGTTTTACTTTTGTTAAAAGCTGGCTGTTGTGGGAGAA
Source organism: Gambelia wislizenii (assembly GCA_030847615.1). Lineage (NCBI taxonomy): Eukaryota > Metazoa > Chordata > Lepidosauria > Squamata > Crotaphytidae > Gambelia > Gambelia wislizenii. The sequence goes on along the minus strand of JAUMIR010000012.1, from coordinate 30,470,277 downwards.
AAGGCAGGATGTAACACACATAAATATGAGCACACACAGCCATGATTTTGGCAAGGATGCACAGCAATTTTTTAAAATATTCAACTAAATAAACCTCAGTTTCTAGTAAGTCCAGAGCATCTGGGAGAAACACTTCAGAATAATCATGGATCTTGACCTCAGGGGCAACGGGGGCCAAACTGGAGGTGACCAATTGTCCATCTGACACCCGTATGTGATGCTGCCAAGTCTGACAATAATAGACAGCCTCCTCCTCTGCTTCTTAAGCTATCTGATGTGGGGGAGCTGCAATTATTTTCCGCCCAACATGCCAGGAACCAACACCATTGTTGTGCCCACTGGCTATTAATATTTCTTCCTTTCTGGGAAACTCTCCATGGACTGGCAGCCAATGGCTCATGGACCACCACTGACCCATGAAACACCATTAGCAGTTGCACTGGTTCCAGTCAGCTTGCGACATTGCCTAGTGAGCGTGATTTTGGAAGAGAAAATGTGGAGGAGACAGCTAATGGCAAAATTATGGATAATTAACACAAATACCCCCACAGTCTACCTGCTCCTCACAACTTACAGAATAACCACCCATTTTTCCACACTGGTTTGGAACCGGTTGTACCATGTTGGAAGCATCAACCAAGACCCCAAAGAGACGTGGAACTGAGTGAAGGCACACTATAAAGGTGTGCACATGCGTGACTGTGGGAAGCCAAAAGTGTACACCAAAAGACACTCAAGGTTGTCCATCACCCTCAGGCTGTGCTCAGCAACTGCCTGCCCTTCCAGCATTTCTAATATTCCATTTCTAGCTGCCTGCTGGGCTTTGACTGCACCCAAACTGGGCAACAAGCAGAGTTTTTAACTGGTCCCACTGGAGATCAAGTTGACAGCCAGAACATTTTCATTCCTGGTACATTTGGAAGCTGGTGAGAGAGTGTGAGAGCAGCTCAGTTCATTTAAGGGGAGAAATGTCATCAGCAATCTTTTATTAATGTTACTTTTAATGGAATTCTTTGAAGGTAAAACACGCACACGTTGCGCTCTTTGAGAACAAGATGAGTAGGGGGTAGAGGCACACTGGGGAGCCCCAAATGAGGCCAGTTTCGTCCCTCCCTCTGGATCCACGTGTGAGAGATTTTAGTCCAGCAAGCCAAGACTGCGTTCCTTGGCCACCATCTTGTTAGTGACTCACACAGGCAGAAGTTGCACTGTGCAAGCAAAGTGGGGGGTTTGGACAATGTGCAACAGTTGCATCCAGCTCTCGGTGGCATAAGCGGACTTGCCTGTGTGGAACCACTGCGCATGCGGGAGCACATGAAAGTATACCAACTAGGGTATGAATGCGCATTGCACATGGCAATTGCACAAGGAGTCACTCGCCATGTACCTCGACCGTTGATCCACACACATTGCACTAGACTGGCATTCAGTAGAGCGGCTGCCTAATGTAATGATTATTTACGCTGTGCTGAAGCAATGCTGGATCTCAACCATTCAGTGTTAAGTGGTGCTTTCTTGGGGACTAGGCCCCCGTGAGCCAGGGTTGTTGGTATTTATTTTTACTTGCTCGGTCCTTTAGTAAAATATTTGCATCCTACCGTATATCAAAAAGAACTTGCAGCAAGGCACAGACAGTGGGAATAAAACATATCTGAATCAAACATGTGACAAATAAAAAACAGGTTAAAATGTTGAAAACTATTCAGAATGGTAGTACTCTATGGTGAACTCGCCACGGGTCAGCATAAGAGGGGTGCTCCAAAAAAGTGATACAAGGACTCCCTGAAACAACATCTCAGGCTCGGCCAAATTGATCACCAACAATGGTCCGCCCTGGCCTCACATCGGGAGGCATGGAGACGCACTATCCACAATGCTGCAGCCTTATTTGAGAACTCATGCTGAACAAGTCTGGAAGAGAAACGACAACGCGGAAAGAATCACAACCCGGAAACATCGCCCAAGGAGACCCTCTGCTGTGCTTTCTGCAACCGGACTTGTCTATCTCAGATTGGCCTTTTCAGTCATCAGCGTGCTTGCAGAAAACGCGGGATGAGTCCTTCCTGAATCTTTGTTTGCAAAGAAAAGCCAGAGATTCCGAATGGTTTAAAACAAGTTAAAACCATGCACACAATCACCAGACTACATTGCCAATGTCCTGCTGCCTTGACCCCAAAGAGCGATGCCAGAAAGAAACCAGCATCAGTGTCACAGCCAGGCCTTCGGGGGGGGGGGTATTCCAAAAACAGGGTGCCATGGCTGAGAAGGTCCTGACCCCTCTCCCCCCCACAGTGCCTTTATCCCACAGGTAGAGACAAACTGGGGGCTCTCCTGACAACTTCAGTACTCAGAGCGGGCATCGGCTTCTCCATTGTGGCTTTATTTTTGTTGAATAAATCATGACATGGTGTAATATGTCATGTGTTGTTGTTCATCTGAGGTTGTGTTTACCTAATTTTAAGACCTGCCTAGAAACAGGCTATTATGTCCTGATATGTAAAACCATAGAATTCAAAGAGGGTGTACTTTCTTTTTCACATGACTGTTAAGTACTATTTAATCATGACTCTATGTATGCTTTTATTTAAGGTCTTATGATTCTTTTTATCTTGTAAGCTGCTTTGAGTCTCAGATTTGGAGAAAATGTGGGGTGTAAAGAGAGAGAGAGAGCACATGCCATCCAACATTTCACAGATGAAAGCTAGAAAACATGTGGCCAAAGAATATCAGGGTGTGGTCAAGATAGCATAAGTTATTAATGATGGGGGAAACCACAATCTCGGAGAAGCTGCAGCAGTTTGCTTTTGCCTGAGCCTAAGGGAAGGGCAGGATCTCCCCTTTCATCTTCTCTCCTCCCTCCTGAATGTATTAGTGCCGACTATCTTTGCACTTTGAACTCAGTTTGCAGCAATGGAAGTAAGCTGAAGACAAGAAGGGAGAGTGGGCAGAGGAAAGAGTGGAGTGGCAGAGGATTAATCAGGACTGTCCCCGTAAAATTTAGAGAGCTGGAGGATATGAGACAGGCAGGCACTCAGACAGCCTGTGCCATGGTAGCCGCCCCACTAACCCTTTGCACTTTGGGGGTTCGGATGATGAGCGGCCAGGCCAGAGGGTGCGTGGCAACTAATCAGGCAACCAAGGTCTCCCCTCCACACCTCTCCGTTCAGGGACTCCAGCTTCTGGGCCTCTTTTTCCAGTACAGAGGCTGAAGACTGGATTTAATTCCTGTGTGTCAAAAAGAAGGTGTGTGTGTGTGGGGGGAGAACACCCAAGAGCAAAGCATTAAGAACATCAGATGAAATTCCTCCTAAGAAAGCCACACGTGTGGGGGGGGGGGGGAGCTGTCAAGGAAGCCGTGCAAATTCACTCTGCCGTTGGGCTGGATTTAGCTTTACCACAAAAATGCTGCTCAGAACACACACACAGGCACACAAACACCCATTAATGGGTTCTGAAATCAATAGGAAGCAGAGCCCCGTGGCTGTAAAATAAGCATATTATCCCCAGTGCCAGCCAGCAACGGGTCTATTAAGCCCACACCCTCTTCCATCAACTCTGGGGTGTGTGGGGGGGGGGCAGGCCTCATCCTGGCCGCCACGAGTGATGGCACTGTTTTAAGGACTCCCCTCCTCGCTCGGACTCCCCATCTGCAGCTAAGGGCTGAAGCAGTTGTCCTGCCAGGTCTGACCAGCAACAGCCCCATCCTTGCATGCCCTCTGAGAGACCGCCACGTACATTGACCAGCAGAGCTCAGGTCCAGGTTATGGAAGGACTGTATTCTCCCCATAGCAGCCTGTGTCTGCTTTGAGAACAGCTGGAGGGCGGAGGCCCATTTCTCTGTCCCAGCCCCCTGACAAATACGTTGGCAGGAACACGGGCGGACGAACACGGGGCCTCCTCTGCGGCTGCTCCCAGGCTCGTGAGAGGCCGGACTGGTCCCCTCCGTGCTGCCCTTCCCTAGGGAGAGGAAGGCTTTTCTTTCTTATTTCGGCAAGCTTTTCTGCCTGGGTGGAAAGGGCCACTCAGAATATGCTGCACTGTTTATATTTGCTGCTATTCTTTTAAATGGTAGTGTTTTAAACTCTTTTTAATCTTACACTTTTAACTTTTGTATGCTGTGAATTTTAGCTGTATTTGCTGTAACTTTTGTAAGCCACCTTGAGCCTTAGAATGGGAAACAGGTGGGAAATACGTAAATGGTGGTGGGTGGGACGGGGAATGGGGACAGGGAACCTGCCACTTTATATGATGAGACCTCCCTGATTCTTAGACTCAGGGACAGAATCCAAATTTTTTATGGTCCAAAACTCCAGTCAGTGAAACTGAGGAATAATTACAATATTGCTGTAAACACTGCAGTGATATCTCTTATCACAATTACAAAAAGTGACCCTACTCAGAATAAGCCATACTATCCAAAGATACGGCACAGATTCCTAGATTCTTGGACAGAAGTGGAATCATTGGTGGTCCATAACTCCAGTTGGTAACACCTGTCAGGCTATGAAACTGATGACAATGACGACGACAACAACAACAACACTGCCGCTCGTCCTCCTTCTTGACCGCCACCAGGCCGGGCGGGGCAGGTGGTGCCTTCAAGCAGCTGAAATGGTGCCAGGGGAGCCCTCATGCGAGAGGCAAGAACTTGAGTGTCCCTCCTAGAGCGGCGCATAGAGCATCATGCCCCCCAGACAAGGGCGCTCAGAGAACCAAGAGCGTTCCCCGCCATTGGCATTCACAGCCAAGAAGGAGAGGAGACTCAATTCAGAACAGAAGTAGATCCACCTCTCTGGATCTGGATCGGGTGAACGCAGTGGTGGAGCAGAGCTATTTCATGAGGCGCTTCCTCAGCCATACTCCTCAGTGACGAATATGACACACAGGCGTTAGGGATCCTGGGAAGAAAGCGAGGCTCAAAATTAGCATGTCTGCACAGAAACAGAGGGAAGGGGGAGAAGTAGAAAGTCACCCCAGAATTTGCCTTGTCCTGAAGGGGCAGCTGAGGAACTTGGTGCTCAGAGCCTGAAATAAAATCTATCGCTATCAACAGAAGTTTAGGATACTCTCCGAATACTACTCCGTACTGAGAGTGGTATTTTGAGAGTATTCTACCCAAAAGTCCGGTTCCCAAAATAGCAGTTTTATTGTTATTGAATTTCAGATGGTTTTATTGCTGGTCTTCATCTGCCCTGAGGATGTTGCTACAAGGAGACCTATAAATATTGCAAGCAAATGCCACAATGAATAGTTAACAAGGGGGTGGCCCCCTGCCTAGCCCCCCCATCGTGTTTTTGATTTCAATCAGCAGAGGTTTGTGTTCCAGCAGAGACAGAATGAGCCAGTTCAGCTGGAGGGGACATCACACCCGGTGCCTCAGCCACATTTCTCACCATGCTCCCACATGTTTGGCCCCGGACCCAAACGGGGTTATGCCTATGGATGAAAACGCCAGAGCTGCCTTTTGTCACCAGAGATGCCCACAAAGCTGCTTTTGACGTGCTTTGCTGTCTGCTGGGCCCAGAGGGAAGTCAGGAGTCTTGCCAAGACTGAGTTCATGGCAGAGGCTTTCAGAGCTGCAAGGGAAGCTCAAGATGTCTCCGGAGCACTGCATCTACCCTCTGGGTCACATGGATCCTTTGGGGGGGCTTCCCCATCTGCTGAGGGGGGATCCGGGATGATCCAGACGCATCCACCATGGCAGCAGCGCGCAGGCTTTGTTCTATCACCCGGCTAAGAAGCAGAGTGACCGGGTGAGGACAGCCCCAGGCCCTGAGCCTCCATGGCCAAAACCTGATCTCCAGAGATGACCCCTCGTGATGCACAGAGGCAGTCCCTGGTGATTCACAGTGGATCACAATACATTCAGCATCATCCAAAATTGCACATTCAAATGAAGAACACCAAGCCAAACAAATGGACACTCACTTTTCAAGGCAGTGCTCTTGCCCTGAGATTCCTTTCTCCATGCTTGAGGACTGGAGAAAAGGATCCCGGCCCTGAGAGCTGGTGGCACGACTAGGAGGAATGTACAGTCTCTCTGACAACAAAGGGGGGTCTCTTTTGGCTCTCCCCATAGTCACCCTCCGCACTTCCAACACTCCCTCTGAAGAAAAATAATAATTCCAAAAGGGCGCTGAAAAGGGTCCTGAAATCAGGAAAGATGCTATCATTATGTTGAAACAAAACCCTTGGTCCATTTAGCCCAGTATGGCCAGCTCTGACTGGCAGCTATGCCTCACCACGAGGGTCTCATTCCAAGCCCCACCTGGAAATTCTCCAGGATATTCCCTACTGGGGGTCTCCTACTTAAGCACAAAGCAGGCCTGACCCTCCTTAGCTTCTGAAATCTGATGAGCTCGGAGGGGTATCGAGGGGGTCAGGCTGGTTCCATGAGCTGAGCAACCCTGGAGAAATGGTTCTCTTATTATAATTTCAGTCTACCCAATAACAAAGAAGTTCTCTGGGCAAATTACAGAGAGCTAAAAGAATACAATGCAAGGCTAAGAAAAATGCAATGCAATACAATCAAAGGCAAAAGGGAAAGGAAAGAAGAAAACCAAGCCCCCCACAGAAGGGGGAGCCGGATCCAGCTGCAGTGTCTAAAAAGACCAGTTTGTGCATCAGTGGGATTATTTGCATCCCTCCTCCTCCTCCTCAGCTGCCATGGCTGAACAATGCCTCTGCAGGCCTCTTTTGTGGCTCTGGCAAAGCAGGCGGAACCTCCCCCCACTCCACACGGCATCTGACCGCGTCAAGAGTGCTCTGAGCCCTGCCACCAGCGCCATTTCCTCAAGCAGCCCCTGTCAGCCTGAAAAGGCCCCAGCGGAGTCCAGCGGCAGCGGCGGCAGCACAGAATTGGCTGTCAAGGCCCAGCAGGGATGGGCAAGGTTTGTGCCAAACAGCGGGGACTAACAAGGCCTCCCACACGGCAACAACCACCCTTGGCAGGAGCAGCACACCCTGACCCCTGGCAGCCCACAGCGACACACACACACACAGGTTGCCTCAATGGCAGCATTCAGAAGGAAAGGGGGAGTGGGAGGCACACAGCCATCCTCCTTCACTGGAAAGAACTCACAGAAAAGGGAAGGGAAGGGAGAGAAGCATCGTGTGGAGCATTCCCATCCAGCGCCCAAGAAGCATCTCTGGAGACTTGTTGCACAGCTGTGAAGTCAAAAGTGAAGGAGTGGAGCTGGCAGATAGATGATCTCTCTGTGTCCCCTCCACCCTTTGGCCACTCAAGGGGGTCATAAAGGGGCACAAATCCCTCCCGAACCCTCCACGCACACAACCGGCTAGTAACTTCATAGCAATCAGGTACTTTCCCCCTGCCCCCCTCCCAGCACTCAATGCCAAGGAAAGAATCAATGTGAGTAAATTAATGCCTGTTTCTTTTTTAAAAAATACCATCAACAGATCACCCTTCGCTCCCTCTTTATTACCGAATGACCTCCAGCCAGCCATTAGCCTAACGGATGATATGAGAGTGTTTGGCATAACGAATGAGGTTGGACTGAAACCAGAACCTCCCAGCCGCTCATCAGTAAACGGCCCCACGGCCCCACGCTCTGGCCAGGCCGGCCTCAGAAGTCGGGACAGGGCGGCCAGGAGGAGCAAGCGGCAGGAGGAGGGTGGCGGCCGCAGGGTGAATGTGGCCCTCCTGACCATGTGCGCAAGTAAGGAGGACACGCGCCCTAAACGCCCCTCCACACACACCCAGCAAGCACATGGGAGGGCAGATCCACCATTGCATACCCTCCAACAGTCCCAGTTTGGCAGAGACAGTCCCAGTTGATCCTCTGCCTTCCCCCCTTTCCAGCTGCTTTTAAAATGCCCGTTTCTCTCTCTTCCACTCCCCACCTTTGTCCTCAGATTGCTTCAGGTGCTGCAAACTGAATTCAAAGTGCAGAAGTTGTTTGCCCTTAATTAAGGCAGCAGTCGGGAGAGGCAAAAACCAACTGCAGCAGCCTCTCCTGGGGAACAATTTTTGCCATCTTGGCCACACTCAGGTGTTGCTTGGCCACACTCACCCCGGCTTTCGTCTGTGACAAGTTGGAGAACACGCCATCCCAGTCAAGGCGTACTCCACAGAGGTCTGGTCTGCTCAGCTCTCCCTGCTGATGAACCCGAGATGCTTCCAAGGAGAGAGCTACATCCCCCTCTCTTCCCAGACTCCTAAAGGCCATCTAATCCACCCCCATGCTGCCAGTGCAGGAAATCTCCCACTCAGAGACTGCAATTGGCAGCTGCCTGCCTCGGCTGTAAGGCCTCCAACAGTGAGGGGTCTGTTCCGGGGTGGGATGCTCATTGTCCGTCTGGCAGAGAAGAACGTCGGCAGGGATAGCGCCAAGGGATCGGGGCATCTGCCGCAGAGCTTCTAGCCCAGGAACTTGGGCCTGATCCCTTGGCGCAGTCCGTGCAGAAGTGGCCACATTTTTCCAGGCGGAAGGGCACTGGGTGTAAGGGGCCTTACGGTCATGGATCCCAACAGCCATCTAGTCCAACCCCATTCTGTCATGCAGGAACACAGAACTAAAGCACTCCTGAAAGATAATCATCCAGCCATTCAACCTTTGCTTGAAGACCTCCAAAGACAGAGAGTTCCCCACCTTCCAAGCCAGTCATATTCCACTCTCAAACAGAACTTATGGTCAAGAAGTTCTTCCCAGTGTTTAGGTAGAGTCTCTTTCCTTGTCGTTTCAATCCATTGTTTTGTGTCCTCGTCTCCGGAGCAGCAGAAAACAAGCTGGCTCCATCTTCTCCATGACCCCCTTCAGATATTTAAAGGTGGCCTTGGTTTTCTGCTTTGTTAAAATTGTCCAGCCGGATCACAGAGGCAGCCACTACCTTATCCCTCAAACAGTCAGGACATCTTTCCCCCAGGGGGTGGGGGCACCCCTTGATCCCCACCACAACCCACAAGGGGTCCAAGGACCCCATTTCCAGAGAGAAAGAGACAGACTGCTCCCCCCTGCACACAGGCCTTGTTGCGGGGAGATTAATGAAGGTTATTGGCAGGGGAGTTTCATCAGGACAATGTTTCAGAAACAAAATCACAGGTAGATTTATTACTCAGCAAATAAATAGAAGTGGAGGTTTATTTTGCTCACTTGAGAAGGGATGGGGAAGTAAGCAAAAATATTAAAAATAAAATAGATTAAATTCTACTTTAATTGACCTTTGATTCTCAGTGTAATGTGCCCCCCCCCAGCATGCTTTTGCTTCAGCCTTTAATTTCTTCTGCTGGAGCGGCTGTGCTCAGTGATTCATTCTGTCCTGAGGCAAAGCACACTCTGTAATTGCTTTTTAACTTCCTGGAATGTCAGAGCCAGGATTGAAATTTTACGTATCAGTCCTCCTCCCCCTCCTTACCCCCACCCCCAGCAACCACCACACAAATTCAACAGCAGCTTTAATGATAACATTGCAGGAAAAGAGGCAGATTTACAGCGCCAGAAAAATGTAATCAAATTTCCAGCAGGAAAGCAATAAGTCCAAATGCTGGCTTTCATCTGGAAGCATGTTAGATCAATGTGGCTTCACCTGCACAGCCAGCCCCACCCCTCCAAAAACCAATTTCTTCCCCTCTCTGCAACATGGGTGGGGTCACGATTGGGGGCTGGAAGCAAGTGCTGTCTTGGCAGTTGTGGGCTGGAGGGGCAAGGAACCAGCAAAGGCCAGAGGGGGGGCTCCTGGAGTTGCCCAGCGCCTCTCCCCCAAGGACCAGCAAGCACACCTTGGCCAGTTCCTGGAGCTCATGCATCTGGCCAGAAATGCTGCACAGCTCCAGTGGCCTCCCCCTGGCCCAACTGGAACAGGCCCTGTGCGAGGCCTGCTGTGGAAAGCATTTTGGGAGACCTGCTGCTGCTGATGGCTGGCCAAGGCACATGGGACACCTCCCTTGTGAAGAGAGTTTCGCGCGCGCCCTCCACAGCAAACAGAAGGGGCTTTCTAGGTGTGAACAGCTTTCAGCATCTTGCTCTCTGCAAGGCTAGAAGTGTTGAGAGTAAAGGAATATTTCATTGGTGAAGGGATGGAATTCTTAAGGGGGGCAATGCCTTCCTTTCAAACCCCCTCCCCTCGCTACACTCCTGTACACACACTGGACACCAACAGGATCCCAGTGCTACATAAAATGCAGAACTAGGATTGCTAGGAAATGCTTTGGATGCTAGCCAGCTCCATCCCCGCCCTAGGCCCGGGACCACCATGCCCACCTCCTGCCCTGACGCTGCTCCCCTTGCCAAGGTCCCTGAGGCATTCACTGCTGTCTCCAGGCAAAAAACTTTGGGCTGCAAGGCCAGGAGAGAGGGAAATTGCCCATAAGGCAAGACCCTGGCAAGATCTGAGAGTCAGCAGGAACCCACAATTTTCATAGTTTGGTTTTCGAGGTATGGTGCCTCCCTCCTGCCCACATCAGTCAAAGATGAGCCAGGCCTTGGACACCCCCTCCAAAAAAGGGCTCTAGCGTCGATTGTGAACAGCCCGGAGGGCTCGAGCACTTGAGGGGAAATTTTGCAGCCTTTGTATGGAAATTCCAGGGCCCACGATGAGAAATGGAGTCCCCGGAGGAGCCCTGTGGCTTCAGTGGGACAAAAGTGTTTTGGTGATGACCAGTTTCAGGGGATCTGGGGATCCTTTTAGACATCCTCCCCCCCCCACATACACACACCAAAGAGCTGCAGGAGCCTAGACTGAAGGCCACCACCTGCTAGAGAACTAATACCCAGTTGGTGCTACTTACTGGGCACCCTAAAAACCCACACCTGCCAGTCAGGGAGGATCTGTCCCCCCGACCCCGGTTGCCTTCCTAAGGGTGGGGGGAGAAGCTAAGAGAGAGGGAAAGCCCAAGGAGCTCCCTGCCCACCCCAGAGGAGGCCTCAGTGACCCAACCGACTTGCACGGGGCTTGGTTTGTTGGATAAATAAAGAGAGGGGGGCATCAATATTCTATAAGCCAAAAGGACTGCAGTGCATTAAAAAATGATGAGCCTGACGCTTCGTCTGCCTGCACACAGGGGAGGAGGAGGTGTGTAAAATCTCACGTCAGCAGGCCCTTGGCAGGGGCATTTGTCAGAGGCAGATAAATAATAGCTTTGAGAAATATTCAGTGTGCTCAAGACCCTTCCATCACCAAGAGGAGCAGCCAGGCAGCTTGAGGGAAACACCAGCCGGGAGACCACCAGGAAGGAAGGAAGGGAAGGGAAGGACTAAGGAAGGAAGGCCCCTTTGCTGCCGCCACCCCTGTAAGCCTTGGGGAAGGAAGCCTCGCCAACAGGGATTTTGCAAAGGCCGCTCTGATAAATGGACCCGAGAGCAAATCAGGCAAATCAGGCCTAGAAGCAAAGGTGACTCCAATGAATCTGTCACATTTTGAACAGCCGATCAGAAGACAGGACTCGCTAGAAAAGACAATAATGCTTGGTAAAGTGGAAGGCGGCAGGAAAAGAGGGAGGCTGCAGTCCAGTCGGAGAGACTCAGCCAAGGAAGCCCCCATGGCCGCTCCCTGCGCCTGCAGGACCCCCTGAGCAGGGCTGTTGATAGACGACAGGGTGGCTTGGAGGCCTCCCATTCATTCACAGGGTTGCTGGAAGTCCAAGTCCAAAACAAATATTAATTACCTCCTCCATTTATGCCCCATCTTTCCCCCAAAACAGAGACTCCAGGCAGGTTACCAAAATACAAACCAACAGAGCTCCCTGCTGACCCCTTTGGGTGGCAGAGGTCCCTTCCCAAAGAATGCCCAGTGCCCACGTAACAACAGTAAGCTGGTTTCCAGTTTAAGGGTGGACACAGAACCCCAGAGGTTCTCCCGTGGGGTGGAGGCTCCTACAAGGCCCACCCCAGCCGCCCCACGCCAAGCCAGGGCTGGAGAGTCACGGGTGGGAGGGAAGGGCTGCCCGGCTGCTCCTAGATCAGGGAAACAGCAGCAAAGAGAGTCCTGATCATCTACTGTGTCTCAGTAAGAGACAACCCAGCTTACTAAATCTGCCCCAAGGCTGCCCTGCTGCTGTAGGTGGGTGTGCCTGTCCAAAAACGGAGGGGCCTCCCCAGAGCTAACGGCCACTTCCCTCCCCCGGAGCGCTATGGCTCCTCAGCCTTTTCTCAGTCCCAGGAAGAGCTGAAGAGCTCCATCCATCCATCCATCCATCCACCTCTCCCCAATTCTCCTCCTCCAGCCCATGAAAGGGCAGCCAGTCCACCAGGGAGGAGCCCCCACACCCACCCCGGGGGTCCCTGGCTCTTTTCCAGCCTCTGCCACCCAACTCTCTCTTGACCTGCCAGCTTTCAATTAGTCGCAGGGAAGCCTCTTCTTTCTTGGCAGCCCCGGCGGGCGGGCAGCGTGGCTCTGCCTCTTTTCTAATCCCATTACACTGGCAGCAGCGGGCGGCAGTGCATTTGTTTCGAGGTGCCACTTTGGCTCAGAGAGGGAGGAGGGGGTTTTATGTTCCCATAAATTGTCAACACTTGGTTCTCTGCCTGTGGAGGAGGAATCGATACCCAGCCGAGGAGGAAAGTGCTGAGGAAGAGAAAGAGGGGTGCTAATTAGACAAGAATTTAAGACTCCGGGGTGACCGTGACAGCCTCTAAATGTGGGATAATTGATGGGCGCTCTCTGTGCCCCCCTTCTCCACCGTGGGCTGAATCACAAAGAGGCACCAGCCAGCCGGGTGGAAGGGGCTGCAAAGATCAGGAAGGGCACCAGAGAAGCCCCGGCACCTGATGCCTAGGGCGGGACTCGCCTTCCTCTCTTTCTCTCCCACACAGAATCTGAGAATCTTAAGAGTTGGAAGGGACCCCAAGGGTCATCTAATCCAACCCCTTCCTTTGCAGGAACACAAAACTATGGCACCACACACTACACACATACACAGGACGCACTGAGACCAACCTAGGAGGCAGGGCTGGATTAAGGAAAGCTAAAGTGACAAAAGCTTGCAGAAAGATGCCCCCACTCCACAACTCCTTTTTGGAGGAAGCACACTGCCGGGGGAGTCCATCTCTCTCATTCACTCTCACACACACACACTTACTTTGAAGTAGCAAGTTGGTTTTCAGGAGGATGATCTCACTTCCTAGCATTGAGTGAATGTCATTTCCAGCTCTGGGATCTGCCCTGCATGGAAGGAAGGAAGGAAGGAAGGAAGGAAGGAAGGAAGGAAGGAAGCCCCTCTGCCATTCCACCCATTTGTTTGACCTGTGGGCAAGCACCCTCAGGAGTGGGAATTATGGGGCTTCAAGATGCTACACGGTTGCAGTCTCCAGCATTCCTCACCATTTAGTTATGCTGGCTGGCTGGCTGGGAGTTGCAGTCCAACCCTGTCTGCAGGAGGACTGCATGATTCCCACCCCTGGCCTAGACAAAAGGCAGTCTGGCCAATGGCCCATTGGACACAAACTCCCCCAGCCCTCCCTCTCAGGGAGCGAGGCCATCGGGCACCCGAGAAACCACAGAGTCCCATAAGAAAGAATATCCTGTAAGCTACGCTGGAAAGCGACTAATTCTAATCCCCAACAGGATGCTGAAAAGGAAAAGGAGTCCTCCCAGTACTGAGGTGCCTCTACTCTTAGGTGTGCTCCCCAAAACCTGCCTGGAGGTGTTGAATGATGTTTGGACACAGTCTGATGCTGATTTAGGTCACAACTGCACCAAGCACAATTCAATTGCCCTACTGCCTGCAGACTCTTCAGCTTCTCTAGTGACCTAGATTGATCCCCCACACTTCATGTTTTATACACACACACACACCGAGAAGACACCAGGGCCAATCCAAGACACAATCCGGAACAGATCAATGCCCCCAACTGCCCACTTAATACTCTTCCTGTTCTACCCATAGCTCCTGCTCCAATAAAGTAGCCATAAAACCACCAAAATTGGAAGAATATTGGCCACTATAACAAACAATAAAACTATATTAGCTATAATTTGGCATAGCCCAAGGCAGGATTAATATAGCTGTAATCCAATCGCCTATAAATAAATGATGGCCTTGCACTTTAATATGACATCCATCACAGCTGTTTTCATATGACAGATAAAATAGGCTGGGGGGGAGCTGGAAATAAAAACAGGACTGGTGGAATTCGGCCCCATATTGCGGTTGCAGCCAAGGTGAAGGAAGGAGCAAAATGGCAAAGGAGCAGCCTTGGAAAAACACTCAGAGAACTTATATTTTGTAAGGAGAAACCTTCACTCCACTACTGCTAATACAACAGTACAAGGGGGGGGGAGGTACAATGGGGGGGTCCAAAAGTAGGAGCCCTCAAAGTTGTTTGTACAAGGACATGCACCCCATATCAAAGACATTCTTTGTTCTGTGGTTTTCATACATTTTATATTTGCTTCTATATAACAGTGGATTACTTAAGTTACCCTGTAAATTCCATTTGTTCGCTTAAAGAAATGTGAGACAGAAAGTGGACGGCCGCTGGTGGCACACACAGAGATGAAAATTTAGGGGAAGATAGTCTCTTTTTCACTAGAGAAAGATTCCAGTTCATTAGAGGAAGGGAAGGCGAGAGGATGAAGCCAGGAAGCAAAAGAAAACATGTTGAGTGGCTCTTACCAAGGCAGAGATGGTGGTTGGGCCCAGCAGCGGAAGCTGGAGGCAGGGGGGAGAGCCAAGCCAGCAAGGGGTAGACGGGGAGGAGCAGGAAGATCCAGCCGTACGCAAGGGAGGACGACCGAAACTACCACCACCCCACTGAGGCACCCAAGTAACAGTGCGGCGTCATCGTGCGGGTCTTCATCAGGAAGGAGGGCTAGAGCGTCAACATGTCGCTTAAGGAGAAAACAGGACAGTAAGTTTTTTCTATTAGGAAGGAAATATGAAAACAGTAGAATTAACGGAACAGTCTCTATCCAGACCAGTGGATTTATCAGAATGTAGGACATGTTCACACTCTTCCACTTCTGCATTAAGCAGGTGGTGGGCAGCAGGGATGTGTGCAGGTGTGGTTGGGTTTTTTAAAAATCCCATATCGTGATGTCACATCCTCCCCAACCCCCTTTCGGTTTTTCGTTGTTTCATTCCAAATTCTGGGGAACTAGAAATCTTGCTCACAACTTTTTAGCAGTTCTAATTTCAAAGAACGATAGAGTTGGAAGGGACTCCAAAGGCCCATCTAGTCCAACCCCCTTCAGCCATTCAGATGAATGCGCAGCTAAACCAACCCTGGGAGACCCCCATCCAGAGGGGCAAAACAGCTCAAGTACCTAAAAGAAAATATACTGAATCAATATCAGGGGGTCCACTCCCCCTAAGGGAAAAGAAACAAGAGAAGCGGACCCCTCAGGGAAGCTGACAGCCGAGCAGGGTGTGCTGGACAGCCCACAATGGAGGGAGCTACTTGCCCCAGGGAGCCAACACTATGCCTTGGCAAAGAACTCACTCATCCCCAATGCCCCAAGTTGGATAACACAGAGGGAGACGGGGGCTGTGCTTCCTAGTGGGCAGTGGCCAAAAGCCAGAGCGACGCAATATTCTCTTCCAGAGAGAATCAAGGGGTCCCATCAGCAAGATGGCTTGCACCAGCAGAACCACCGCACCCGGAGGAAACTCACTCGCACACTTTCATTGACTTGTAATAAATTTATTGTACTTTTATTACATGTTCCACTTTTAATCATCCAATTCCTTGTATCCAAACTCCTCTTTCTGAAAGGAAATGATTTTTTAACATAAAAATATAAATTCTGCATATTAAAAGTGCATACAAATAAATAAAAGGCATTGACACAGTCTCATGCACTTGCCCTCAAATAAGTTAAAACCCTCTTTATGGTACAATGGATCCACCCCAAGAAGAGACACAGCCTCCCTCCCAGAGTATTATATAGTTAAAAAACACTGAAATTTTGATAGCGATATCAAAGGGAGCGCAGGGGGGGGCTGGGGAGGGGGAAGCAGGGTGAGGGTCCAACAGAAGGGGACATGCAACTCCTCCTCAGGCAGCAGAGCAGTTCCAGTGCTTGAGGCTCACAGTTTCGAGAAGGGGACCGAAAATTCAGTTTTAGCCAAAGGTGAGGCACAACCGGTAAGCAGCCTGCAAAATGAATTCTCTGAAGGCTTCCAGTTCCGGCAAACAAAGTGTGGCAGGTATTGTTGCCCTTTTGTAAACCACTACAAAATACACCTGGAAGGCTTTCCAAATTACTTAACAAATGCCAGCACTTGGATCAGGGCCGTGGATGCCGTAAAGTGGTAGCACAACAGAAACACATCCAATTTTTCTGTTTCTTCCTTGATTCTGTTAAATACAACTCCCACTGCTGATGGTATTTTTTTTAATTAAGAAAAACAACATAGTACTTTCATCTCACCACAGATCAAAACGAAATTTCAGTCGCCTTTACAGATAAACATAGGACCCTAACAAGGTGCTCTGGATTAACAGGCAAAGGATGGCAACAAGAGATGCCTTGAAGTGGCCTTTCGAAAGGGAAAAGGCATCCCGGGCTGCTGATGGGAGATCCAAGAATGGCCAAGGCAAGGCCACAGAACAGGGGAGAGAGAAAACCTCAGTGCCCAGGAACCATGGGGAGGGAGGGCCCATTCATCCTCTAGCAGCCTCAGAGCATTTGGCCACAGAAACCCCACGCTGGGCCCCTTTCCCAGAACGGGAGGCCCCCAACCTCTTGAGCAAGCCCCCAGGAAGAAGCCCCCCCCTTTGCTGGCAGTGGGGAGCAACATGCCTCAGGTATCCGGGACAGAAGAATTTGAGCAGGAGATGGCTGTGGGAGACCAAAGCCACTCAACAAAAATGCACCAGGTGAAGGTGTGAACAGCCTGCCCACCCTCCTGTACCCCCAGAAGGAAGCAAAGAGCTGCACCAAGATTTTGGGGTTCCTGCCAAAATCATTCCACTCCAGAAGGTTTCGAAGGAGGCTCCGCACAGGCACAAAGAACCAATTTGTGACTCACAGAGACAACATGGAAGAAGACAGTCTTCTTGTGTGCAAGAAGAAGCAGAAGCCAACAGAACAGAAGCGAGAAATCAGGGCTTGTGGGTGGGTGGGGGTCCTCTGATGCCGTGGAGGCAGGGCCACTCCGGGAGAGGTGGAGCGCTCTGCCCCGACATCACCGCCTGCTCTGGCTTTGTGGGAGCTGCTTGCATAGTTAATATGGGCATGCGCTGGATGGAGGGTGAGTGAGAGGGCAGCGCCATGCAATCTGGCCTCTGGTGGTTGGGGGGGGGGCAATGGCTGGCCATGCTTACAAGTTCAGCTGTAGCCAACAAGCAAGAGGCAGTCCTATGGGGACAGGGAGACTCACCCCCTAAGCAATCAGTCCAGCACACTCCAGTTGAGCCACACAGACACCTGAAAGGCCACAGCTAAAGAGAGAGAATCCCTTGCCATGGTTACAAGGCACCATCTTGTTTGTCAAACATGGGTAATACAGACAGACACACACATATGCTGAGAGGCCCTTCTGTGTGTGCCTTCAAGTCCCCTGAACTTCACAGGGCAATGACCCCATGAATTTCGCAGGGTTTTCTAAGGCCAGGAATACTCAGGAAGGTGGTTTTGCCAGTTCCTTCATCTAAAATGGAGCCAACAGTACCTGGGATTCCTTGGCAGCCTCCCATCCTGGACTGACCCTGCTTAGCTTCCAAGATCAGACAGTATCTGGTGCCTTTACGGTTTTTAGGACCTAAATTCTTTGATGTGTGTGTGTGTGTGCCTTCAAGTGGCCTGTTTTCTTCTCCCAAATGAAATGAGAGCTACTGGGCAGCAGAGGCAAGCTGGTGCAACGGGGACAGGACAGGCCCAAAGTGGCCAACACAAGCAGAGGAACTAGCTGTCCCAGGCGATGCTGGACGAGACCCCTCTCGTTCAGTCTGCATTTAATATGAGCGGAGGCTGCCTTTCTCTGGCCCTGAAAGTCAGTCAGCCCTGAAAGAGAGCCCACAGCCAGCCACCTGGTGAAAGGATTAGCATCTAGGCGCCTGCAGTGCCATCTGGCCCCCTTTCTGCGTGTAGATGGTCTGACGAGGGAACCGGGAACCAGCAGCCCTCCAGATACTGGCCACCATCCGCTCCCATCATCCCTCCTAACCAACTGTTTCCAGCTGGCTGGGGATGATGGGAATCAGAGTCCAACAGCACTTGGAGGCCCACAGGTTCCGGAGGCTTTAGTTGCTTTTGCCTTCTGCGGCATGCAGATGAACCAAGAGCAGCTTCCCCTGAAGGCGGGGGGGGGGGGACTGGCTACTCCTCCCCTGGCTGAAGCACCTTGGCACGTGCCTGTTTCAAAGAACTCCTAATTTTACTGGGGGTGGGTTGCTCTCCCAAGTTCGCAAGCCCAGCTTCAGGGGAGGGGCCGCTTTGCTTGGCTGCCCCGGCACAGACCCTAAGAGAGCAGCGCTCCTTGCAGAGACCAGGACTCAAGGCAGTGGCTGTGCTGACTCCAGCTGAAGAGAGGCAAGCGGCTGAGAGCCAGGCTCATCAGCATGGTGCTGAAAGGCGTGGCTGGATTTTTCCACCCAGCATTCCCAAGGCTTCCTTCGTGAGAGAACACTGCCTCGGGATGGAGCACAGCTGCCATTCAAAGGACAAAGCAGCCACTTTCCAATGTGAGAATTCCCTCCAAAAGCCCCATGGAGGCAGGCGGCTAAGGAGGAAAGGAGCAAGAACCACTGTCGGCTCAAAGCACCCAGCGGGACCCTAAGGGCAACACACCACTGAGTCCAGCTAGCAAGGGGGTGCCTCAGAGTGATGACTCACTGCCAAAGCCATGCAAAATAAATGGAAAGTGCAGGAGGCAAGAGTGAGGAGAGGAGACTTGGAGAAGAAGCCTAGTTCCTGCTAGGATCCACAAACTAGCTACCTCCCAACAAAAAGGGAAGGAAGGAACACAGCCAGAAAGGCCCACCGTGGAGAACGCGAGCCAGCAGGTTTGTGTGTGGAGAGCCAAGCATCCCTCTGGATAACAGACTGCAGAAGGCACACACACACACACACACACACACACACACAAATTTACTTATGCATATCCACCCCTCCCCAATGCAGGCATGGATCCTCACTTCCTGATCCCCAAGTTGTTGGCTGGTCCCTCCCTTAATCAGTGCAACACTAAAGTAGATACTGGAACAGACCAGGCTTTGAAAAAGAACAACAACCCCCCCAAAACCCAACACAAATCTGCTGGAATGAAAAAGAAAAAAACCAAAACCCAAAGACAGTCATCCCTCTATGAGAGAGAATGCACCTTTCCCCAGCGGCCCCAGTTCCCTCCAGTACTGGCTGAGCGTTTACCTGAGAAACAACATTAGCGTTGAGATATTGCCCTTTAAGCAGCTGGGGAGGTGGGGTGGGTGCAGGGGGGGGAGGCAGCAGGGGACAACACAGCCTTGCTTTTCACAGCTTCCCTTGGCCGCTCTTTGGCAGCTCACAGAGCTCGGCTCAGCGCAAGTCCCCGGGGAGAGCGAGCGAGCAGCCACGGACGCGTTCCAAAGTCACTCTCCGGAGGGGGAACAAAAGTGGTTTGGCTCCCTAAAAGGGCTGCTTCTGTACAGACTGCAGTTCTGCTATAGGGCTGGTGGGGAAGCGGCAGAGGTTGGGGGGGAGATCATAACCTTTGCTGGCAGTCCCCCACCACTCCCCCCTATCGCCCCATTCCACCCGAGCCCATGACTAGTACCAGCTGCGGTGGCCCTGTCGTTATTTGGTATGATGGCGGAATCAAAAGGCGCTTGAACAGTAGTAAAGACTTCTCCCAACACGATAGGCACATGAGCCAAAAATAAAGTAAGAGAACAAAAAGCCAGAGGGGGAAACCAGCCCGGCGGTGGCAGCGGATCACTGAGATTTCGAAGAGGGCTGTGCAGGCGAGGGGGTGCTAGCGGGGGGCTTGCGCGAGGCCGCTCGGTCAGCAGCTGGCTGGCCGGGCAACTGGGGAGCAGCCTCCAATGGGGAAGACTTGGATTTCCGGTTCAGGAGCAGTGCATGTTTGGCAGGCGAGGCATCTTTCAGCACAGCAGGGCTGGAGTTGGGAAGAGCGGACGGTGGCTGCAGCTGGGACCCCCTCTTCTCCGCCTTCTCCTCGGGCAGGTTCCTCCCTGCCACTTTGGAGGAGCTGCCCGCCATCTTTTTTGACAGCATGGTGGTCTTGCCCAGGTCAGCCGACCGGCGGGTTTCTTTCTGGCGCAGGGCAGACTTGAAGAAGGAGAGCCCCTTCTCTTCTGACTTACTGTCCCTCTTCAGGCTTGACCGGGGGCCAGGGGTGGGAGAGCGGAGGCTAGCCATGGAGGAGCTGCGCACATGCTTGCCATCAGGTGTCCGGCCCTCGCCGCGTGACTGGCCGATCCGCGGGGAGCTGCTCCGTGAGCCAGTGGTGACACTGGCCTTGTCTGAGCCCAGGCTCAGCTTGGAGCCCTCCCGGCTGAGGCTGCGGTCAGAAGTCCTGTTTTTGCTGGCGGGCACATGCCCCCGCGCAGACGACCCCGAGGAGTTCCTTCTCATTGCAGCAGCAGCAGCAGCAGCCGAGGAGGAGGAAGAGGAGGAGAAGGATTTCTGCCTCTGCTGAGAAGAGGGGCCCACATCATGGGCTTTGGAGCCCACCTCCTTCCTGCCCTGCCCGGAGGCAGGAGAGCCATGCCGCCCACTTGCCCGGCAGGAATCTGGCTTGTTCCGGGACCGCGACCCCTTCGGCAAACTTTTAGAGGGAGGGGGAGAGGCGGCGGACTGGCGAGACACTGGAGACTCCTGGCTGGACAAGACCGCCTTCCCTTTCCTGAAGCTCTTGTCTGGCTCCGTGGTGTGTTTGGAGGGAGCCGCCTTTGGGGAGGTGTCCTCCGACTTTGCGGGAGACACCGACACTCCGGGCAAACTTCTCGCCTCCTTAACCGGAGAGCTTTCAACAGAATCACTCTGATCAACAAAGGCGATCTGATTGTTGTTATCAAAGGGATCCAGAGCAGGGCAGTTCCTTTCGGCCGGCGCACCAATCTCGCCACGTGGGTCCACAGCACGGCTTGTTTTCCGCGCTGGCGGCTCATCTCTGAAGACGCCCTCCATGACTGCCAGGGGAGCCCGGCCAAGAGCCCGGTGCTCCTGCCGGCCGCCACTGCCACTACTGGGCTCCAGGTGGCTCCCAGACAGGCTCCTCAGGCTGCCAAAGCACGAAGTGGAGACTTTGTCATCCACCAGCTCCCCGATCCGCTCCAGGGTGGAAGCTGAGCTGTGAACTGGGGAGTCCCCAGAGAACCGTGAAGGCGAGTTGGAGCGCATCTGGAGCTTGGCCGACAGCGACCACGAGGGGCGGATCCCATTTTCGCTCACGGCCAGGGGGCTGGTCACGGAGGATCTGGAAGAACAGCTCTGGCGCTGAACACTCCTCACAAATGGGCGCGTTGAGAAGCCACCTGCAGCAGAACACAAAGGAACATGTGGCCACATGCGCTGGCTGATACTAAACATGAACACATACACACACACACAAAACATACATGCCTCCCTCTTTTCCCCCTGAACAACAAGCCAGCCAGGCAACTACCCAGACCAGCCTTAACTTTGTAAGGCTGGGATCAGAAAAATCAAGAAAGCGGCACTGGCAAAGACCTCCTTATTTAGCCAGGCCTTTGACTGCTAACTGGTCATTGCAGAAGGTATCTTAATTGGAAGCTGCTGCATTTTTATTCCTTTTATGATGATTTAACTGCCTTTTTAATTGTTCTATTTTTTTTAAAATAGAACCAATTGTTTCACAGCCTTTAAACCACTGTTTTAACTGGACTTGGTTTTAACTTAACATTGTGAGCCACCTTGGGTCCCGAACTAGGAGAAAGGCGGGATATAAATAAACTCAGCACAAAGTAGAACTCGCTGCCAGTGGCCAAAACAGGAGCAAAGGCAGCAGATGCCAAAGCAATGTCCAGCAGGCACCCAGGGGCACAGAGCGTAACTTCCTCCCACTTGCCATGGGGTCAGATAGGATCATCCCAGCCTTTGCAATGCAGAGGTCCTTGCAGAAAGCAACAATGCTTTTCACTGCCCACAGCTGCCTCCTGTGCAGATGCCTGAGAGTTCCACATGCCACGAAGTCAAAAGGTGTCAGGGAAAAGGAGGCAGCCAGTTTGCTCCCACAGGAATCTTTCAGGCCTTCCTGCTGCTCTCCCGGCTCAAGCAGAAGAACCAGCCTGTGCACCCTAAAGGCCAAGGCTGCCCACGTGGGGTGACTGCCACAAGAGAGATGTGAGACCCATGGGTAATAAGAGGGCAGCCCCTCTGGCTACCCCCGAGAACAGACATGGCCTGTGGTTCTGCTGAGCGATGAAGAGCAGCTGATGAGAATGAGGGGCTGGTTGAGTCTGCCCCCGGCTTCTCTTGTCTGACGGGGACCCACCTCCCCAAGGGGCTGAGGAATTCCCTGCCGGTTCCTTCCGCCTCAGCGTCCTGAGCCCTGCCTCCCTAGGCCTTCCTGGCCAAGTGGCTGGGCAGCCCTGGAGAAATCCAGAACCCTCGAGACAAGGCAGAAGAGCTCTCCCAAACAGAGCCCACGCGCACCAGCCGAGGTCAGCCAGCCCCCGCCCCTCATACCCACCGTCATCTTCGCTCCTCTCCCCCATCAGCTCCACGGATTCCGAGAGGGAAGCCAGGGACGTCCGCCGGGAGGAGGCTGCTGAAGCAATGCTGGGCTGCTTGCTGCCGGGCAGCCGGCTCACCCAGTGCTCACACAACGAGGAGCTTGTGGATCCTGTGGAAGAAAGGAGAAGGGCGCTGGGGTCAGACTACAGGCCCAAGGGGAAGCAACAGGAAGGCACGCTCCAATGGACACTTAGCAGCAGTTGTGTGCACGCAGCCCAACCACAAGCCAGCAGCACAGGGTTAAAGGGGGAGCTGGACCAGGGTGGGGTGGGGTGGGGTGGAGAGAGAGAAGCCCACTAAGTTATGAGACAGAAGGAAAGAAAACCGGGGGGGGGGGATCCATCAGTGTCCACATAGCCTCATAGTAGGCATAAATCAGCAAGGCAAAGAACAGACTTCTGCCAACGTACCCGGATGTGCAGGGGGTGCTGGACATGTCTGGGCAATAAACAGCAGGGAAACGGACTGAGAGCAAGATCTGGAGTAGCTAGGGAGGGCAAAACATGGGCTAGCAGGTGATCTGGGCCGTGTGCAGGTGACCCGAGAGATACACTTGCCACGACTCGGGTGGGAAATCATTTCATCATGTCCAGATGATACACAGGCATGTGAACCCCCCCCCCACACACACATTTTATGTGGATTTGTCTTCTGTGGGCCTTAGGGTCCCACGGTCTTTTTCAGTACACACCAAGACCCTTGGCCCTGCCTGAGGCCAAGGGAAGAGATCCTCCTGTTCCCACTGTGGTTCAGCCGTGTCACACAAGAGGCTCCCTAACACAGCCAAAAGAGGGGCTGAGCCTCAAAGTATTTCTTTTTAAATTGGAACTATATTCCAGGCAATAGTTGTTCTAAACTCAAGCAGAAAGCCCTCTGAACTTGTAAAAATAGGCTAAAATATTCCTAGCCCCAAACCCAGCACCCCAGAACCCTACACTGCCCCCACATACTTCCATTTTTCCTCTGCAGTCCCTCTCAAAATAGTGAAAAGAAGTGACAGGACATCACTTCCTGTCGCCATTTTGGGAGGGACTGTAGAGGAAAACAGGGGAATCTGGTTTCGGGAGTGGGGTGGAAGAACACGGTTGCCCACACCAGGCCTAAAACTGTAAGACGTGGGAAGTCCCTGCTTGCAAGACGAAGTGATCTGTAAGGAGGGACACACAGCACCGGAGAGGAAGAGGCTCCTGCCAACAGTGGGGACAAACCAGCAAGTCCAAGGCTACTCAGAGTGCTTGGCCCCTGAGCCATCAGCTGCCAGTCCCTGGAAAGGCACACGGGGCACAAATGCCGACTCTCCACACGGAATAGCTTAAGAAGCACTGAGTTAGCTGACAGCAGCAGAACCTGAACCCAGCACAGGCTCTTCTGAGGCTCCGCAGAGCTGAAATGAGAGTGAAAGGGCCTTGAGGAAACTGACAAAAAGTCATGGAAGGAATTCAACAGGTTTCCAGGAGAGCCAAACAAAATCCCTTCGGCCGATCTGGGAATTTCTCTCACAGCACACAAGGTGCTGTTCTGGACAAGAGACCCCAGTATCCCGAAGCCCCCTGCCCGTGCAACTGGGGAAGCCACAGAATGCCCCTACCTGCCACAGAACTGTTGGCTGACCAGGAGGGAATGGCCGTCCGCCTCTGGTAGAAGAGGATGTAGGCCGTCTGCTTGCAGACCTCGTTCTCCGGCAGCTGCTGCACCTCGCTGTCATCGAAGCAGTACCACAGGCCATCGATAGAGTTCTTGCAGTAAGCTGCAAAAGAAAGCCCGGGTCTGAGAGAGAAGTTCCCTGCAGAAGCAGCAGCCAGGGTATACTCGAACCTCCCTCCACAATCAGCCTGGGCCACAGTTTTCCTACTCCTGCCATCTGCCCTACAAAAACTGGGGAGGAACAGAGCTGTCAGGCTGCCTTGAGAGCAGAGGAGTGGGCTTTCTCTTCAGCTCGGAGGCCATGGCCAGGATGCACCTGAAAGGCTAAGCCTATCTGAAGCAACACCTCAGAAGCCTCTCTGAGCCAGACAAAGGACATCCCAACACCCATCTGGCCTTCCTATCAGAGGAGCTGGGAAGATGGAGAAGAAAACGAATCACATGGTAACCCAGGCAAGGACCCAGGCACGGGGGAAGGGTAGGCCCCAGCCGTCACCTGTATAGTGTCCGCCTTGCATGGTGCCCTGGTGATTGCACACCGCATACAGGTCATAGATGAAGTCTTCTGGGTCCCTGCCCAGGCCGTAGGGGCGCCTCCATGGGGACCAGTGAGAAGGCAGGCTCCAGCTGCTCTGGCTCCGCTTGACCACGTGAGGCGTCATGTCAAGGCCAGTCAGAGGGAATCTCACCATGTTCTGAAGCTTCATCCTTCTGTCTCCTTCCTGTTTGAAGGCAGTGGGGGGGGGGGAAGAAACCACATGTTGTAACCAGCAGAGAAAAGCACACGCTCCATCGCAACAGCACCTGCGAGGCGCTGCCTGAGTGCCCAGAGCAACGCGCCGGGTAAGGGAGCTGACCTCCTCAGGAGAGCCTACGGGCAACTCTCCCACTCACCTGCCACTTGGGCAAAGGCAGGGAGGAAAGAAGGCTCCAGACCTTGGTGTCGAGAGGAGTTCAGCCTGCCAAAGACCTCCCCTTCCCCAAAATGAGCACCCTGTTAGCTGAATGGACAAGGCCCCTCCACGCGGGGACACCCCAAACATGGCTGCACAAGCTCACGTGGTGGCTAGGAAGGGCTCCGGCCCACACAACTTCAACAAAGCCCCAGCCCTCCCCCCGGCAGAGGCTGCCCTGCCAAGCCAGGCTTCCCTCACCTGGCGAAAGCGCTTCAGGTGAATGATGAGGACATCCGGCAAGGTCCACAGGCTCAGCGTGATGCTTCCTTGCTGAAGCTGCTTACAATGGGGACAACGCCATGCATCATCCGGCGCCAGCTATAAGCAAAGGGAATGGCACTTTTAGGCACAAGGCGTGCACACACACACAGAGGTATGCACAAGCTTCATGTGGAATTTATTTTACTGAAATAATAATAATGTAAACAGAATGGCATATACTTCCCTTATCTTTAGGGGGAAAAGACTACACCCAAAAGAACACGTTCCTAAAAAGAACTGCCCCTGATGTATCTGCTGGTGTATCAACAGTCTGACTTCCTTCTACTGAGGCAGAACTGTGGTACCTTCAGCTTCACCCACTCGCTCTGTACACTACTGCAGCTGTCCCTCCGTATCCACGGATTTGGCATCCATGGATTTAAGTATTCACGGCTTGAAAATATTCTTAAAACAATAATAATAATCCAAAAAGCAAACCTTGATTTTGCCATCTTATATCAGGGACACCATTTTGCTATGCCATTGCATAGAATGGGGCGTGAGTATTCACAGGTTTTGGTATCCACGGGGGTGGGGGTCCCAGCAAATAGGAAGGAACAACTGTAGTTACCAGTTCAGTTTCAAGAGGAGGAAAAACTGATTCAGTATAATGAGTTGAACATTTTGTTCCACTAAATGACTGATTGTACTAAAACCCCACAGACAACAACAGAATCACTTCATTCCGTGGGAGAGCCTTCCAGCCCGTGTCCCGGGCGCAGCCTAAGACAAGGCCTTCGGCAGAGCCCCCCCCCCCCCCGCTCACCTGTTCCTCTTTGGTGTAGAGTTGGAAACACTGGGATAAAGTGCAGGACTGAGGCTGGTGGTGGAGCTCCCTCTGCTGGCGGACACTCTCCGCATCCGGGATGTATTCCTCCTCCTCGGTACTGACAAACAGGCTGCGGGAAGAAGGAAAGGCGGCATTTAGGGCCTGGCCAGCCAACACCAGGGGCTACAGTTCAGAGGAAGGAACTGGCAAAACCACCTCTGAGTGTTGCTTGCCTACGAAAACCCTCCGGGCGCTTAAAAGCACATGCACACACGTGTACACACACGGACACACGCAAAAGGCACCTCTCCCAGCATAATATACAAGCTGGGCAGGACTTTGCAGCTCCCTGGGAAACTGTTTTGTGGGAGACCAACCTGCTGTTTCTGGGCGTCCAAGGTCAGCCTGCCTCAAAGCTGGGAGGCAGCACCCTCCCCTCCCTTCCCCACCCTCTGTCCACTTGGTAGCCCTTGCACAAAGTGTTTAGGCAAGGGGGGGGGTGTCAGGAGACCCCCTCCAGAGCAGCAGCCACTCAACAGACAGGCTGAAAAGGAGGTTCCAAGCCCAAGGCATCTATCAGAAAGCCCACCCCCCAAATGAAGAGCAGGGCACTTACTAGTCTTTTGTCTCCTTGTCCCATTCCACCACCAGCTTGACATGAGGAGTTCCACCTTGCCCACAGGACTTCAGGGCTCTGCGGGGAAAACGCCAAGCTAGCCAAAAGGCAGCCCAAAAATGCTACGCACAGGGCAGCCAGTCCCACATCTGTCTCACTCTCTCTCTCACCACGCTTAGGTACCAAACACCACAAAACCCAAAACCCACAGAACAGTAATACGCTTACTGGTGAAGCAGAGGCCTCTCCCCTGCTTGGCCGTGTGGGAACCGGGGACAAAGGGCAGTAAAGACAGGCAATAAAATATCTAATCTAAGAGACTACAAGTGACACCTGAGACAAAAGGTAGGACTGTGACTCTAGTCTAAGGTCATCCCTTTTCTTCTCCTGTATGATTTTTAACCTCTTTGCCTAATGAAGAGGGCCGTGAAGCTTCAAAAGCTTGCATGATGTGTTTTGTACCTTTTAACTGGCCCAATAAAGGTATTGCTGTGCTGTGGCTTTTGGATTTTGTTGTATTTTTCTGCATGGCCAACACAGCAATCCCTGAATATACATGTTCGGGCAGGAACTCAGCTGGGGACTAAAAGCTCATTCACTCAGACCACCATGGGCAGTCGACCATAAAGAGGAGCGACGGGCCAGTCTTCAGAGACAGTTCAAGGGGTGCTGAGACTGGCTCCGTTTCCTCACTCTGCTTCAGGACAAACAGAATCCAACTAAGGATGCTCAGACAGTCAGACAGACAGACAGACAAGCTCCTATCCCTCTGAAGGATGGCTGCAGGCAGTCCCAGCAAGGTCCGCTGGGGCCTAGCAGACTGGAGTTGCACAGCGGTCCCAGGGCCAGATGCCCCAGCAAAACCACCTTCTGTGGGCAGGTGAGATGCAACTCCCACTATGCGCCCCAGTGGGAGAAGTACATTCCCATGTCTTCCCCGCCCACCATCACCCCAAAGAACTGTGCTCACCGTTCCACCATTAAGTGGCAGAGAGGCCGTTCTTCCTGGGGCAACAGGTACGTGATGCCCACCGCACTGACCACCCTCAAGCTGAATGGACAAACCTGCAGTGAATTGGAGGAAGAGAAAGAGAGCCTCAGCAGCTGACCTTCCATGCATTCTGGGAAGCTGGAGGAGAGAGGCACAGAGGAAGCGATACTTTTGCCCACGGCTGGCTGGCTGGGGGCTCCTTGTGTCCTTCGGAGCATGTACACGACATATATGCCCACACTTAAAGTTGGAGACCATTTAGAGGAGAAGAATGCCAAATACAAAGCTTGTAAACAGAAAACACACAAAGTGCTCCGTTCTCATTCCATGTCTCCTTCTCTTTTGCTTCTCTGACACACCAAACAAGAGCAGCAGCCATTTCATGTGTGGCTGGGCCTCTTTCCCTGTTCCATCACGTTAGAACAAGTGGCCTCATGAAGACACTGGGAGATCTCAAAACCTTGTCCTTAATTCAAATCAAGCCTAGAAGCAAACTGAGACGGTCATACTTCGGCCATCTCATGAGAAGACATGACTTGCTAGAAAAGGCAATAACGCCTGGTATGGTGGGAGGCAGAAGGAAAAGAGGAAGACCCCATCCCAGGTGGAGAGACGCCATCGAGGAAGCCACCGTGGCTGCTGCCCTGAGTCTGCAAGACTTGAGCAGGGCTGGTGAGGAGAGGAGGACCTGGAGGTCTCTCATTCACGGGGTCGGCATAAGTCGAAGTTGACTTGACAGCAGTTGACAGCCACAAATTAAGACATATTACTTTGTTTTAGATGTTAAGCCCTTTATTCAGCCATTTCAAGAGCAGGACAATGTATGCCCCCTGAAGATGGGACGTTACTCCCACTGACACAGGTGAAGACAGGTGCACTGAGGTGCCCAGTGCCCAGTCCCAGACCGCCTTACCTGAAGACAGGCAGAGGGCCGCAGGAAGTACTGCATCTTCTCCAAGATCTCTTTCTGCAGAAGGTCCCATGGAATTGTCTTCTCTACATGCAACACGAAGGGCTGGCCAAACCTGCAGAGAAGAGGGCCACTGAAGGACCAACAGGGACTAGCCCACCTTCATCCAAGCCATGAAGAAACAGAATCTTCCTCATAGCAACCCTAGCAAGCACAGGGCCTGTGGCAGTGACAGTGTGAAGAGTTTTTGAGGAAGTGCCAATCTGAAGTGCAAGCCTAAACAGGCCTACTCAGCAGCAAGTCCCACTGAGTTCAGTGGAGGCTCCGCTTGGCTAAATGCGTTCTGGGGAGGGCTTGCTTGCTTGCATGCTTCAGGCTGAAAAACACTTTAATCTTTTAGGAAAATAGTTGGCTGGGTTGGTGCTTTATTTCTGGGTCTTTTAAGGAATGGTTTTGGTTAAGTGGATTAGTCCTGGTCAAGCTCTTCCGGACTACTACGATCCCTAGATCTTTATGACCTACTACGATCCCTAGAGCATACATCCTGACACCACGCAAGGCTTCTTTACCTCAGCCTTGATTCTTTTTAAAAATCTAAATGCAGGAATTATCATTTATCTCTGCTGAATTTCATCCTGTTATTTTCAGCCCAGTGTCCTAGCCTGTCAAGATCCTTTTCAACCTGCCTTCTGATTTGCATGACGACAGCCATCTGCAAATCTGATAAGCATACCCTCATCCAAGTCATTTCTAAAAATGCCCACTAGTACTAGATGACCAACACCTTGGCTTTGCTCCTCACATAAGCTGACTTATTCCCCATACCTCCCTGACAAATTGAGGGGATCATTAAAAAAAATCTCTCTCTCTCTCTCTCATGAACACACACACATACATGAAACTGAGACGCACTCAACTTAGTTGGTCCAGTTAAGCCCTACTGTCCTCTCAATTTCTCTAACCCATGCTATAATCTTCTTGACCCCCACTCCTGTATACCTTGAAGCTGCGGTTGCAGCGGCACACAGTGCCGCAGGAGGACTCATTTCTCCCCCTTCCCGCCGCCAGCAAGGAGTCTGCCTTTCCTGGAACCCAGGCCCTGGGCTCACTGCCAAGGCAGCACCAGCACCAGGGCACTAATGGAGGAGGAAGGAGATCTTGCATCTCATCACTGAGAACATCAGCAGGGAGGGAGGGAGGGAGGGGACCGTGTTCTTTGGACTGGACCAGAGGAGGGTCAGAATGGCCACTTCGCAGTCAAGACAAACATGATGAGCCACCAAAGTTTGTATTCTGAGCCAAGCAGTTGCAAAGCTCAATGACCCTTCTACTGACCACCAGCCCAAGCACCCAACATCCTTCCCTCTTAGCAGCTTGTTACTGGCACAGGAATATATTTCTGGACAGGTCTGTGATCCAGCTGCTGATCTGTTAAAAGACTGCTTTTCTAAACAGCCTCAAGCAGGTTTTTAAAAAACCCAAACAAACCCAGGAACAGAGAGACAAATATAAAAACATAAGGCAATATCAAAACCCAGCCCATAAAAGAAGGCCAGGATAGAGTCCCTGAAAAAGTCCCTGCACGGCTCTCCTCTTCATCCTCGAGCAAAGGGACGAGCCTCAGGCTGCTGTCCTGGGCCTGGTGTTGTTTAACATCTTTATACATGACTTGCATGATGAAACGGAGGGCATGCTTGTCAAATTTGCAGATGGCACCAAACTGGGGGTGAAGGTGGGGGTAGCTAATACCCAGAGGACAAGAAACAGAATTCAAAATGACCATGACAGATGGGAGAATTGGGCTAAAGCTAACAAAATTAATTTCTGTAGGGATAAATGCAAGGTACTAAATATAGGCAGGAAAAATGAAATGCACACACACAGGGTGACACCTGGCTTGTACAACTGAAAAGGGTCATGGGGGCTTAGCAGAATGATGAGAGCCATCTTTAAAAAGCTGAAGGGATGTCAATGTAGAGCAGTGCTTCTCAATCTTTGGTCCTCCAGGTGTTTGGGAGACTCCCAGAAGTCCCAGCCAGCACAGCCAGCGGTCAGGAATTCTGGGAGCTAAGTCTCAAACAGCTGGAGGACCAAAATTTGAGAACCACTGGTACAGAAGATGGAGCTAGCTTGTTTTCTGCTGCTCCAGAGACTAGAACACAATCCAATCAAATTACAAGAAAAGAGATTCCTCTTAAAATTTAGAAACAATTTCTTGGCCCAAAGAGCTGTTTGGCAGTGGAATATGGACTGCTTTGGAGGGTGGTGAACAGAGGTTAGATAGGCACCTTTTGGGAGTGTGTTAGCTGCGGATGCCTGCATGGCCAAAGGGGGCTGGACTAGATGGCTCTTGAAGTCCCTTTCCATCTCTATGATTCTATGAAATCATGGTGTCTTCCTAGAAGCCTTTCACAGTATAATCAGACCAAGAGCAAGTTCCTAAAGGAGTTACCTCTTCCCCTGTTGTCCAGTACATGCTCTGTTACACACCAACACGACAATCTTGTCGCTTGCTGCTGCTGCTACCACCCTTGTATTCGAGTTCTCCAGACTTCCCTGGGAGTAGGGAGATGCCCTCTGATGGTCGATGCCATATTTCAAGTGGTTCAGGTTACTATTCACATGGATTCCTGGAAGAAAGTGAAGAAGAGACTTTATGGCCGACACCCACCAGCAGCAAGCCCAACAATGTGGTAAGTGCTGAAATCTATGGCTTGGGGAGGTTGGTTTCCCTAACCTCTGCTGAACCGAAAAGCCAAAGCAATGGAGGGGGGCAGGTGGGAAGTAAACAGCAGGTATCAAGCCACAAGATCCCCTCTCCCCTTCCTCACACATTTCTGTGCAGCATGGACATCTGGAGACCACAAGCCAACCCTTCCCAGATATCCTAGGACACAGGCAGGAGAGCTCCATGCAGCAGCCCTCCCCTACACAGGGAGAAAGAGAGAGAGAGAGAGAGAGAGAGAGAGAGAGAGCGCACTTACCTCTCTGGCTTAGGATCCCTTCAGGCCGGAAGATCTCCGGGGTCTCGAAGGCAAAGATACAGTCACTCTCTTGCACCGTGTCGAGGTCATCCAAGTCAGAGAAAGAGCGGTGGAACCCGTCATAGTACATCTCCGTGAGCACAATCTGGGGAAGGCCAGAGGGTGTCAGAGTGGCCATGTGCGGTAACTCTGCCTCATCCAAAAAGCAGGTGTGTCCAAAGCGCGTATGCACACGCACACAGAGCTAAGACTAAATGAGCACCCATAGATGCCCTGATGCTTATCCAACCAAGGGTTTTCTCCTAATAGTGAGTCCCAAGTCTCCAGGAGCTCAGGAAGAGGTCTGCCCCAGTTACTCCTTAATTTGGGGTGCCTGGATTAATGTAAGAGCAATGCTGCCCTGGCTGAAAAGAAAAACCACAGAACTGTAGGATCTGAGAAAGGGAAGGGATGCCGTGGGCCATCTAGCCCAGCCCCATTCTGCCATGCAGAAACACACAACTACAGCACTCCTGAAAGAGGTCCACCCGGCCTCTATGTAAAGATCTCCCAAGATGGAGAGTCCACCGCCACCCTCCGAGGCAGTCTGTTCCAGTGCCAAACAGCTCTTACAGCAAAAAGGCTCTTCCTAATGTTTAGGTGGACTCTCCTTGCAATCTGAATCCACTGGTCCATGGGCTAGGGCTAGGAGACTGGCCCAAGCAGCGCATGAGCCCCCCACCCACTCATCCAGGCACATGACAAAGGACAGGAAACTGCCTCTTATGTTTTAGGCCAATTTGGCACCTCATCAAGAGATGGAAGGAATATTAGAAAATATCTGAATGAGAGGTGAAAGATTGGGAGAATGTTAGGGGCTGCACAATTTGGGACATATTCATATTGTGGAAAATCACGTGGGGATTTTTGCAGAAAAAAGAACATCCCTGCACAGAAAATACCACTTTCTATGAAAAACCAAAACCAGAAACAAACCACACATGTGTCCCAATCTGTGAACTTTCTCATACCAAGGAGAAACAAGGTAAAATTATTCATTCCTGTCCAGAACACAAACATACCAAGATTCACACCCCCAGCCTCATTTTCCATTTCTTGGGCAGAGGTGAAGCAAGTGCTGGGGATCCATCCAGCGTGGCCCAGTGGTGAGAGCCAACCCCCTCCGGCAGGACACACTTACCTGTTTGGTGGGGATTTTGGTTTCTCGACCAACGGCTTCCCTCAGCCTGGCCACTGTTCCAGACAAAGGCACAGCCACTCCAATGCGCATGCAGTGGGAGCATTTTCCTCGGTAGACCACGGTGACGTACAGCGGCCTGCAAAGGAGGCACAAAAGAACACCAGTTGGGGGTGGGAGGCTGAAGCAAAGCGCCTGACAGCCTGTACTTCTCTCATAGGACTCCCTAAGGAACCCGGGACCTTCCAAGTGTATTTTGCAAAAAAATCTGAATCCTTGTATGCTGGCAGAAAGGAAAACTTTCCCTACCATGTTAAAAATCCTGAAATTCCAATGCCTAAGGTTACTTAAGGAGATGTTAATGCTAATCTGCCTATCTAGTGGTTAGCACCATTGTTTACAAGTTGGAACCAGGGTAAGTAAAAGGTGACAAGAGGTAACCCCAGATAACTGAGAAAGGGCAAGGAGCCCTCTGTCCCTCCATCAAAAGGGGCGGGGGGGGGGAACCAGAACTTTTTCATAAACGTACCTCCGGCCCGTCCGCTCCTAACCCCCTAGAGGCTGGGGGCACAAGATGCTTTGCTAAAGCCATCTCACAATGTAATTCCCATCATCCCTGATTACTGGCCACACTGGCTGCACTCCAAAACATCTGGAGCGAGCCTCATGTTAGGGACAGTTGTGCTCTCATCTGAACCTCTCTTCCTATCTTTAGAACTAAGGATTCTCCCGCTGCCCAAATTAAAGTATTAGATCCTCTAGAGTAAAAAAACAAACAAACCAGGATCTTGGAGGTGGACCTCTCAAGGGGTCACTCAAGATCTGGTTGCTTATTTATTATAGGTATTTGCATTCCGTTTTTAAAGGGGAGAACCTTCCAAATCAGCACAATAAAAAAACAACAAATGTACATTTTAATAACACTTTAAAACTTTTTTTTTAACCGATTAAAACATACATTTAAAAAGAGCCAGCACTGCCAGCTAGGACAGCCCGACATTGGCAGCTGACCTCCAATGCAAGCAGGGACCACCTTTCTCCAGGCAAATAACAGGGCCAACTTTCCCTACACCGAGAGATTTTTGTCAGGGGTGGAAGCCACACACGTTACATGTTCTGGGCCAATGTGCTGCCAGACACTGCTGGTGTGCTTCTCCACACATTAGTCCCAGGTGACTCTGAGCGAGAGTCTTCTCCACCTCTTGCTGCCTCACCACCGAGCTGAGGACTGGGCCCTCTCTCACAACAGCCATGAGAACCAACTGCCCCAGCAAAAGGAGAGGCAGAAGCCACTGACTCTCCTCGTTGCCACTTTGTTAAAAACAGGCCAGTCTGCCAATGACCCATTCCCTACTGACCTCACACAGGCTGCTCTGGAGCCCTGCTGCTAGCAAAGAAATGGGATAAAAGTATTTAGCGAAATAACTGTCCGGCTAATCAGTGTGTGCTAAGATTAGTGGGCACAGTCCTTTGGTGGTGAAAACCGACAGGCTAGGTCAGAGGTTTGGGGTGCTTCAGCTGGCCGGTGGCCCTCAGACTACATGGCTTCCTCCCCACCCTCCCGGCCCCAGCCACCCAAAGAATCATCAGTCTAACAACCACAGAGGAAGGTTTGCAGGAAATGCAAGTCCCCACTCCCTCCCCACAAGGCCCACAGAACCTTTTATGTATGATCTTCACTCCCACCCACTTTCCTTGTTCTTCTTTATGTGTGGGCATCAGAGACCACACACCCTGCCCGTGCTGCCCAGTTACCCACCCACCCCGACACATACATACCGCGTGTGAGGCAGTGGGATTGGCAGAGAGATGCACAGGAATGGATCAAAGGTATTGCTCTGTTTCTGGCAATGGGGACACGTCAAGGATGACCTGCCAAAGGCACAAGCAGGCAGAAACTTTTGTTGAGGGCAAGGTATGGCAGCCCCTTCGCCAGGGGAGTGATAAGTCAGTGAGAGGCAGAGGCCTTCAGCTCCCAGACTCCCTTGAAGGAAGAGCCTGTGAGACCCTAGCAGAACGGCATCCCTGTCACTTCCCCTCCTCGCCACCACGCCATTCAAAGCACAGTCATGTGAACAGAGCGCCAGGGACACTCCGGTACCTGTACTGGGCCTGAAAGAGCTCCTGGACAAAGGTGCTGTTGATTGGAAACACTGTTCCCTCGATCAAGATGTCTTCCTCCACCGGCGGCTGGAAGAAAAAGCCATTTGGTAAGAGGGGTGTTCCAGGTGTGCTCTGGGTCATCACCACACCCTGTGGCGGGCAGAGAGCAAAACTAAGCATGTGAACGTGCAGCCTGAGAAACCAGCCTTCAAGCCTCACGGCTGCAGCTAATCTGTACTTAAACACAGAAACGCCCAAGTTCCACCTCTCAGTCATCCAAATCCCCTCTACACACACACACACACACGTGCACACACACACACAAAGGAACTATGCCCCCACCAAGTACATTTCTCGCTAAGAGTACCGTCCAGGACAGTTCTGGGGGATACAGCCTCATCTCAGGGGCTGGAATGAATCAGTCTCTGGATTTCTGGACCCACAACACTCTCCCCTTCACATTTGTTCACAGCAGTGCCCATACTTGTGCCAATCACTTCCTGAGTGGAAATGTGGCGGGGGGGGGGGGCATTCCTTACCTTTAGAGAAGGCCTGCCATTGTTCTTCACAATATTGTTGAGGTCCTCATGGACTCTGTCCAGGAGCCAGAGGAGGAACTCCTGTGCATCATGCTGTGAGCTCCCTCGGTACTGCATGGCGTTCTTTGAGACAATGCTCTGGGGAGAAACAGCACAGGAGCTCAGTTGGGACACCAGACCCTGGAAACACGCCTCACACATCCCAAACGCCCTCTGGATCAAGATGAACAACTTTTATTTGGCACAAACGTCTGTGGAATGCAGCCCTCCTGCCTCAGGTGCAACCTTTAAGGTACCACAAGACTCTTTGCCGTTTCCACCTCCATCAAGCTTAAGCCTAGGCAAAGGGCGCAGATCAGCCGAGTGGTCCTTGCTATACACCCAAGCCCTACTACCAGCTGGAACAGCCAACTCCAGCCGACACTTCTCCCCCAGCAAACTAGGAGCAGTCTGGTGCTCCAGGAAAGTGATGATGGACAAATCCTCACGTGTTCATTTACAGCACTGTCACGGAGAGTGCTGGGCTTTTCCCCATTCAAAATTCCAGCCACCACAAACCTTTTGGTGGATGCACAACCTGCCCAGCAGCAACCTATGCGAGAGGCTTCCAGTGGGGCCCACGCAGGCTTTCTTCACTTTCAAGGGCCTCCCGGTTTGCTATCAAAGCACCTTCCAAGGCACTACAGGAAGGACTCTGCAGCTTCTCTCTTGCATGAGAAGAGAGGCCCTAAAGGAAGGGTGTCCCTACCATACAGATCCCAACTGCCTTGACGAAGACAGTAAAAGAGAGAAGAGAAAGAAACCTCAGAGTGCTCGGTGAACCAAAGCAGCGCCTACCATGAGGACATGAATAAAACCAGACTTGCCCCTAGATGGCACTGCTGGCCTCCAGCTTCTCCATAGCCAAGCTGGTGGAGGGCTCATTTCAGCATGACTTCGGTGTCCCCCCCCCCCTCTTGTTTACCAAATTTTCATTCTCTTAAAACTCTTGTTTTTCTTTCCATGGGGAAACTTACTGATAAAGACTTGGGGGGCAACAACTGTTGCTGGCAGGGTCTACCCCAGGCAATTTGGGGACGAAAGCCATTCCATTTCTGAAAAGTGGATTTAGTTTAGGGGCACCAAGATGGAATTCTACACCCAACACATGGGGGTGTAAATGTATTAATTGCGCTGTTTCTCCCAAATGCAATAGATCTGAAGGGGTGGGAGTGGAATCCAAAAGAAATAAAAGACTTCCATTCTTGACTAGTTAGTTGTAATTACAGGTTGAGTATCCCTTATCTGAAAGGCTTGGAAACTGAAGTGTTTTGGATTTCAGATTTTTTCTCCCAGATTTTGGAATACTGTATTTGCATTTACATAATGAGATATCTTGGAAATGGGACCCATGTCTAAATATGAAATTCGCCTATGCTTCATATGCCCCTTATACACATAGCGTGAAGTTAATTTTATGCAATATCGCCTTGAACGGATTCAGAGGCCAAATGTGAATCTTGATTCAGAAATCCCACGTCCCTCATGCCTCCTTGTCTGTTATTACTGGAGACCAGCCAACCACTGTAATGGATCCATCTGACAGAATGGGGTGAGCGTGGAGGCCTAGCATCCCATCCTGGGAGAGAGAACCTGCTGGAGTTCAGACAAGTAGGTCCAGGGGCTTTTTTCTTCTAGACCCACCTTTAAATTAAAATTTTAAAAAGAGAACAAATGGCTAGTAGCTTCCTTAGCTCCTGGCTGAATTCAATTACATCTGTAGACATAACTGCCTATTCTGAGAGGGGACAAGCTTACCCCCATGGGGTTTTGTGCAACAGTAGCCTTTATAGTTTGGGGGTCCAATAAAAGGAAATGCTGATACCCGCTCCCCATCCTTTGTGTGCCATTACTGTGGAAATGAAAAAGGCTGCTCTGGAGTGCATGCTTGAACCAGCAAAATATTACCAGAGTATCTCTCTTCAAAGAAAGGGGAGGGGTGTGCTCACATGTGTGCGCGCACACACACACACAAGCTCATCCAATCTGCTGGCTGGAAGACAAGCAAGACAATAGTCAAAACAGGCAGGATAACTCCGTGGGGGTGTGTGATCTGGAATATTTTAAAGTTTAAGCTTCTGGTCCACCCCTCCCCCAATCTTACGTCTCCATTCCCTAGACAGGTCAGATATGTTTTTGTGCTACATTAGTAAAACTAATCTTCTTCCAACAGAGCATTCCCTAATCAGACACTACAATCTGGCTAGGCAAGCAAAACATCTGTAATGGAAGCTGCCTTCCTCCAAAGCGAATACCACCACCACCTCGTCTGCTGGAGGGACGTGTGTGAACCTCTGGCCACCGGCAGGACCAGGACCCAGCCTATGACTCTGCTGTAGTCCCGCTCCAAGGCTGCCCTGCCCCGGTGGCAAGAGAGGAGAAAGTTGGGATGGGCATGAGGGTGGCACAGAATGGAAGCAGAGAGGCACAACGGAGTGGTGGGGGGAGATTCGGGGCAGGCAGCAAGGCTTACAGGCATCCCAGCAACACCTGGAAGGGCAGAAGTGGCAACTCACTGTGGGCGGGGGGGGGCACAGGCTTCCCCTTAAAAGGAGACAAAACCAGTGTGGGCTCTCCAGAGACCACAGGATCACAGCTTCCATTATCCCCGGTCACTGGCCATGCTAGCTGGGGCTGCCAGGATTTTTGAACTCAACATCTGAAGGACCACCGACTCCCCATCACTGGGATAAAGAATCAACGATTCCTGCAACAGCACTCACTTTAAGCCTAACATTTCAAAGGTGTTAATTCCATCTTCAAGCTTAACAAGGCACCAGTCGGTCTCCCCATCACCATGAGTTCAAGAAGCCTGCTACCGGAAGAGAAAACAGCTGTTTAATGGGGCTATCAAACATCTGGCCTGGACTTTTCTCCTTTGACCACCCTGCTATCATGCTGACCAGATCCGCCCCCCTTGAGGACCCCATGCATCCAAAGTGGATGAGGCCAGAGCCACCTCCTAGTCTTTCCTCCTGTCCTTCTCACTGCTCAGTCCTGCACATGCACTCAGGTTGCAGCAACCAGGAGTTTTTAGTTCAACTTCACTGAGACCTGTCCCGATTCAAATGTCTGCTCTGAAAAAGGATGTTCCCTTGTTTTGCTTTTCTTTTCTTTTTGGGGTGGGTGGGTCACATTTTGTCTCACAAACAAGCTAGCCCCCAGATTTGAGCCAGGAATCCATGGCATGTAGCAAGAGAAAGTAATGGCCAGGCCTCCATGCTGCCTGTTCCGCAGCTCATTAGCAAAGAGCCTTTAGGTCCATTCTGCCCAGCCAAAATCACTGGCAGGCACTGCTTTGTTTTGGCTTCCCGCTTTCTGGAGCACAATGGGGAAGCGCCACCTTCCACAAACAGGCTTGGCGCACCAACTGCTGCCTCAGCCAGCACAATTATCTTCATGTTTGCTTCCCAACACTTGATGCTGAGCTCCTGGAGGAAATGCCGTGCCACCTAAGTCAGTAAGCCTGACAGACCCAACCCAAGGCCAGAACAACAGCCTTTGCCCAGCTCAGGAAAAAAGGGTTATAGCTGAAGCCCAACCTTGGGTGCTCAGAGGAAAGAGTGAAGAAGTACACAACATTCGGTCCTTTAGTAACCAGGGGGCCAAAAGGAAGCCTCAGCACACTGGGGCAGAAGAGACAGGGCCTCCCACCATCTGTCCCACTGGCCAAAGCCAAGCAGCATGCAAGGGAGATGCCCATATGGTCTCAGGGGGGTTGGTAGTTAGCCCTTCTGCCTGCCTCATGGAGGCAAGGCGGCTATGGAGGAAGAGCAAAAAAAGAAGGCCCAGCTCCACACGCTTAAAGCCTCAGAGGAGAGAGATGGACTTGAAGAGAGGTTAAGTGCTGAATGGAGAGTATGGGAGGAAATCACCTCAATACACTCTATAAATGCTAGTTTTACCTTACTAGTGAGGTGTGCTTGCAACAGTACATTTAAAATGTGTGGCAGTGTATGAAAGCAGAATTTGCTTTTCACACAGTAAAAAGATGTTTAAAAAGCAGAATACATAGAATCAGAATGTATTAAATCCTTAACACGGAAGTGTGTATACAAATGTGTAGTAGGTTTTTATCTCACTGTGCTGAAACAAAAATGTCTTCCTAGTGTGTTAAAGAAGAGTTGGGCTCCTTTTGATTAACTAGATGCTTGTTGCCAGCTAGAGAGACTGAGTGGCTTCCTCAACAGCAGCTAAAGATTAGTAAACCTGCCATCTACCTCCAGGATGGGAGCAGACAGAGAATGTCAAAGGAGGAAGCATTCTCTCTGGGTCTCTCATGATAAGGAAATGGGGCTTGTCCTTCCAGATGCAACCCTTCATTACCACTCAAATTTGTGTTTTTCTTTTTGTTGCTGTGTGCCTTCAAGTAATTTCCGCCTTATGACAACCCTAAGGCAAACCTACTGGCAAGATTTGTTCAGAAGTATTTAGTCCTGCCTCCCTGTAAGGCTGAGAGAGCACCTCCGAGAGCCTGACTTGCCCAAGGCCACCTGGGGTTTTCAATGGCCCAGCAGGGATTTGAACCTGGCCTCCATAGTCCAACGCTCAAACTACCGTACTACACCATGCTGGCTCTCTGTGTTTACTTTCCTTGTTTTAAAATATAAGCCCCTCTTGAACTCAAGGTTGTGCATGTGGCTCTTTCCTCTTCTGCCCAACATCCATGCAAGCTGCCACTTACGTACCCTTTCCGACTTATAGCTGATGTGAGGCAAAGACCTATAAACTTCTCAGGGTCCTTCTGCAGCTAGCAATGTGGTGAAAGTGGGATTTACTGCAACTATTCACTCTGTGAAGGATGATGCACCCAGAAGCATACACAGGCAAGTAAAATGCACAGACATGCAGAAGCAGAGCATGCTGTGTCACCAGGATTAGAAAACATTCAAAGCACACTTGCAGCCCCTGCTTGCAAGATTCACCAGCTGTCACAGCCCTGCAACGGAAGTGCTGTCAAGGAGAGACATTTGTGGCCCTTGCAACAAAGAAGGAACAACTTTGTCAAGCAGTTGCTGCTTCCTTTAAAGAGGACAGAAGGACCAGCTCGGCAACCTGAAACAGCCAACTGGGACCCCTCAATGCAGCATGTCAGCAAGTACTGTCCCAGGAAGCAGATCACAAAAGAGCCCATTCAGGGGAGGGCCTGTGAAGTGACTGCTAATACAGCAACATCCCAGTATGTGGCAATTACAGAGAAACCTCTGGAGAAAGATACCGTAAGTCTCTTCCCTTAAGAGCTAATAACAGGAAGCGGGAGAAAAGAACCAATGGTGAGGCATCAGCGTGAGCACCTGCTGTTGCCCAAGGGTTTGCCTGCATTTTGTTTTCAGATAGGGGTGGTGCGAGGCCTCAGCCGTGTGTCTAGCCACATGCCCCTTTCAACAGGACAAGCAGTACTGCCTCTTGATTTTCTTTTATTACCATTCAAGGAAACAGAAATCTGATGCTGCTGCTGCTTGCTTGTTTGTACTTACAGAAAAAAGGCTGCTGTGAGGACAGAAATGGGATGCAGGGTTACTGACTGTCAACCTCTTCCTCTACGTCTCTGCTTCTCCATTTCTTTTCTTGCTGTTCATTATAAGACGTACCTGCTACTGTCGTTGTTCTTGAAATGTGCAGTCAAGTGGACTTCGGTTTACAACTTCAGCTAAATAATAATAGTCTTTCAAAAGACCCTGAGGCCACATCAGGTCTTGCAAATTCAGGGCGGCTGTGGCTTCCTTTACTGAGTCAATCCATCAGTAATGTGCACTTCCTTTCTTCCTACTGCCTTGAATTTTTCCCAGCATTATAAGACCTACTACTTAACTTTTGCTCTTCTTTCCCTATCCCTCTTTCCTCTTCTGTTGTAACTTTCTGATCATAAACCTAAGCACAGGCCAGGAAAAGCTCTTTTTCCACTGCTTGTGTTTAAGCCACTCTATGAGCTTTTGATTTCAAGGGTGTGCATAAATGCTTCAGGTAGTATTAAACAATGAAGAATCTTCCCCAGAACATGGCCCAGCTGAATCACTGCTTGTGCACAGCACGGAGCAGAACTTGAAGAAATATATTGCCATTGCCAGTCTCGGATTTCCTTCTGGCTCAACATCCCATAAGGCTTGTAACAACACAATAAGAGCAGGACTACTGCAGAAACCAGACCATTCAAAGAAGAGAGCCCACAAGTACTGGAAGGAAGCAAAGCACCATCATTTGGTGAAAACAGCCCTGGTGAAAAAGACTCCTCTTACCCCAGGGGCCTCTGAAACACAGATGGATTTGCAAACATGAAATTAAATGTTAACAGCCTGGCTAAAGGGATGCTCAAGCAGGTGGAACAACAAGCCCAGATATAGGTCAGCAGAAGAGATTTAGAAGGCCGCAGAGGGATTTTCCAAGCCACCAGGCAACCCAGATATCCCTTCTTGCTGTTTTGCTGGAAAACAGAAATCCTCCTCAGGCAGCTTCGAAAAACCCTGTCCCGCCCAACTGTGGGCCTCCTGAGCAAACAGGCCATACGCCTGCCTGTCTCTCGAACAAACGTTGGTCCCATTGGCAGCCCAGCACCTCCTGGCCTCTACAAGAGGCGCTCCCTGTCACCCTTGTCATTGTGAGGAAGAAAAAGTCTTGTGCTGCTAGACAAGCACAAAATCGGGAAGGGGAGGAGGGGTAGCTCTGTTCAGGCAGAAAAATGCTGAGCAGACAGAAGTGGACAGCAGTGTTAGCACAGAACTGGTTGCACTTGAAGGATGAAATGACAGAAGCGCCCAAAGCGAGGGTGGCCTTAATCTTCCCACAGGAAAACTCCCTCTCGCCCAACATACAGGCAAGGCTGTCTAGGAACATTTCTTTGTTCGCATCAGTATTAAGCAGGAGGGAATGACTGCTCACATTCACTTTGCAAATTCTGACCACTCAACATGAGACTGGACATTGGAACACAATAAAGCCTGCCACCCTAAGAAGGATTAATGACAGAGCGGATGATGGAACTTGCACCAGGAAGGAAATCGGCACAAAGGGCTTTTAATATGCAAGCTGCTTGGATGCTATGGATTTAGATTCGATATAAAACCAACCCCAGCCATACTATTGTTTCCACAGTACCTTGGATCTGAAGGGGTACTTCTGACACCAGGATGCAGGCATCTCGAGCCCCACTCCTGGGGACAAAAGGGCAGAATGCTATTGACAAATATAGGGCAGGCACGAGAGCCTCTTCTGCATCCAGCTGGAAAAGCCAGGAAAGTGTTTAGCTAGGCAGAATCCAGCTGACTGAAACTGCTGACACAGTAAGGTGAAAGCCATCTTGTCTTGCAAAAAGCAACACAGAATTTTTTTTCAAACAGCCAGTGTGTAAAGCTCACATTCTGACAATGAGCATCTATAAGGGAAACAAGGTTCATATATTCAACAGACCAGTTTGTTGGCAAGTGGTAAGCAAGCATATTTTACACCCAGCTGGCTACTGAAAAGCCAAAAACACACTCTTGACTACAGAAAAGCCAGAAACAAGGACAGGAGACACAACTGGCATGCAGACAAAAGAAGGAAAAGCAGCAGAGTATTTCTGCAAATGTTGTTGTTCCTCTTCCACCCACCCGTCATCCAAAGCCCTGTGATAACCTGCACAAGCTCCTGTGATGACCCACAAGGATGTTTTCCACACTCGCCTT
This sequence comes from Gambelia wislizenii, assembly GCA_030847615.1. Classification (NCBI taxonomy): domain Eukaryota; kingdom Metazoa; phylum Chordata; class Lepidosauria; order Squamata; family Crotaphytidae; genus Gambelia; species Gambelia wislizenii. Next base: position 30,427,028 of record JAUMIR010000012.1, on the reverse strand, counting down.
TCTTTAGCAAGAAAAAGAGCACCTCACAAGAATGTGACACTCAGTTTTCAGAGATGACAGGGGCATTAGGCTCAGAATTGATTCTCAATCAGTGGCTTGGAGGTTTTTTGTAATTATAGATACAACTTTAAAATAAAATCTGATCTAAGATAAAAATTGGCAAAGGGGGGAGTGCATAATGTGAACTGAATAGTAAACAAGTATTAAAAAACATGTGTTTGTGCACATTTCCATGACTCGTGGAATACAGTCATATCATCTGCCTATGAAGTAGGAACTGTGCAGATTTCCTGGTCGATATACAGATTTTCCCAGAGGCCTTGTGGAACGTGCTTTCCTCTGCAAGGCCTCCTCTCTTTCTCTGGGTATTACAGTATATATAATCTCCCAATGAGACAAGCAATTTATTTCCTAAGCTTTATAGGAATCCCCCCTCCCAGGGGAAGCATTTTCATCAAGGTTAAGGAGAAGGAGAGAGGGATAAACCTCTCTCTCTCTCTCTCTCTCACACACACACACACACACACACACGCACCATGCCCAACTGATCAGCAGGGAAATGCCAAGCACTAGAAAAATTGAGCCATGCTCCCCACCCCACACAAGATGATCAGGAGGGAATGGGGCAGTCTGTACAAATGTAGACAGGAGTCTGTCTGTGGGCAATGAACTCACTTCTGAACTAGAGATAAATATTGAGGGCCTGTTTCGTGGAGAGTATGGCTACCGACCAGAGAATGTGCATGCCCCCCAGGGAAGGTACAGAAGGCAGTCAGGATATACATTTCCCCAAAGCCCACTGGAGATAATGCATACAGAGAGGGAAAGGTGCAAAATTGCTTCTTCATGGATTCTCCAGAAGATGCCATTAATGTGCTCCATGGCCAGTTCTTAAGCACAGGGGAGCCCTTCAGACACACACAGAGAGAGGGTGGTTTTTAATCCCTCCTTGCTGACACCATGGGGCCGTTTACACGATGAAAATGTCCTGGGAAGAATTCGTGTCTATCCCTGGCAGTTTACACGTACATCGGGTCGGGTACGTGATTTTCGGAAGGGGGGCCACCTTTTATCCCTCAACCTGCGGGACTTCCAGTCCCGCAGGTTGTGCCGGTTTTTTAAAAAGTCACTGGAGGATTCGGAAAATCGGAAATGTAAACAGCGTGGGACAAAAAGTCTCGGTACTGGGATGACCGGAAATGGTGACTGGGGGCGGGCAACGCAACAATTTCTGTCGTGTGACTGGCACCCCTGACTCTCAACTTCCAGCTATTTGGAGAGAACCTGACCACATGTCACCAACATTTGTTGTTGTTCTTGTGTGCCTTCAAGTCCTTTCCTACTTATGGTGACCCTATCACGGGGCTTTCTTGGCAGGATTTCTTCAGAGAAGCTTTACCACTGCTAATATGAATAAGATCAGCTCTCTCTCTCTTTCCTTTCTCTCTGCTATTCAGACATTCATCAGTCTTCTATTTTTATGCAAAAGGGTGTCATTTATCTCAGTTTCCAAGTGAGAACTCCTCCTCCGCTACAGCAGGTAGACTCTTAAGCAATCCACGGGGCATTTGAAAGACTCCCCAGTTGCCTCACAGCAACTTCCACAGTGGCAGTCATGTTAATCAGCTGTAGTATACACACAAATAGTTTTGTGACACAGTAAGACCACTTCGTGGCTCTTTCAAGGTACCAGAAGACTTATCTAGCTCTTCTGCTCATTCACTTAAAAGGCACCTGTAAGGGGAAGTCTCAGAAGGAGAGAAGGAAGGGGAGTCCTTTTTTCCCTTTCCTGCTCTCCAGAAACCACTCACCCCCAGCATATATAACAGCAAGGACTTGGGTGTGGGGCCAGTGGCCAGCCTACAGCCAATGGACCCCGTGCTTTCTAGCACAGCAAGGGAAAGGTCCAGAGGATGAGAAAGGAGAAAAACAGCCCTTCCCCCACCGTGGCCACTGTGGACCTAAACCAGACTACAACACTCCTGTCCATATCGGCTGGAATCCCAGCAGGACTGCTTCTGCCAGCAGTTGGTCACAGCTTGAATTATGTTATTCCAAGTTGCCACTTGTACAATCATTATGGGCATGATTGGGGCGGGGGCAGAGATGGCAATTCATCACTGGCATTAGGACTTCACCCCTGGCTTTGGGAGACATGTTGCTTTAACTTGCCGCAATAGTCCACTGAGTGCACCTGCATCATCATCATCATCATCTCATACACTTATTTTTGTATATGCTTAATTAGCTAGGCTCTGCCATTTGCTCTGTTCTCAAATTAGGAGTTTCACTACCTGCCAAACAAAGAAGACATTTACAGTACTTTCAAACTCATTGGAGGGCAGGGAGATGAGGACACACTTTGCTTCAATATTGGTAGCCTATTATTTCTAGAAGGATCTGAGTTCATGGGGGACACAGAGAAATCGTCCTCACAGAGACACCACCAGGGAGGGGCTTATGTTGAGAACTTCACATGGGCTCCTATGAAATTACCAGGCCTTCCCAGCACTGATCTAAAATCATCTTAGCTACTACTGCCCGTTCCAAACGACCGCCTGGCAGCCACAAAGTCAAATAAGTAATTCAGACATGACACCCTCAGCCCCACTGAAGTTGTCCCCATGACTTGCCTGGGCCACACGGTCCTAGTAACTACTCCTTAAGGAATAAATAGAACACAAGGTGTAGGAAAGATCTTGAACGTTCAAATAACCTTTAGACCTTCCAGGGAATTGTCACACTCTGTGCTTTTGCTTGTTGGCAGAAAACTGTTCTGTTTAGTTAAAATATTTCTATAATGTCCTTCATTAAAATTGTTTCCAGAGTAGTTTTACAGAATTAAAATGTTATAGCAATAGAAACAGAAATGGTGATGATGACTATGATGAAGCTGAAGTCTTCCTTGCTCCCTGGACTTTGTTATTCTACTGCCTGACTGTGGATGCTGGAATTTTTTATGACAGTGCTACACAGATTTCTCAGCTGGTTATTAACTCTACAGCTGCTCTTCTCTCCTACCATTCCCAGTCTCCAGAGACATTTCGGCTGACACATATTGCAACCTCCATAGCAGTACCAAGGATTACAAAAGCCCTACTCCACTGAGTCCAAATAGTGGTGGTAATAATAGTGTTAAAACACACACATATGAAGGAAAAACCAGAAGCACAAGCAGACTGAAATTGTCTTTGAAACATGAGAACACAAGGGGAGCCCAGATGTCAGATCAGACCAAATGCCCGACTAGTCCACCATGTTGGGCACACAGTGGCCAACCAACAAGGTGTCTATAGTCAGGATGGAAAAAGTGACACTCACACACACACACACAATGCTGTTAAGACTATAGTTCTCCTCACCCCTCACATTTGATTAGGCTGGTGAGGGCTTATGGCAGCTGCAGTAGAAAACATCTGGAGGGCCAGATGTTCCCCACCCCTTGGCCTCTCGCCAGCCCACAAGTAGGACAAGAGAGCAGCCCCCTGCTCCCACCTAGCAACAACTGGTCCTCCTCAGGAGCACCCCGCCTCCAATGTACCAGAGGCCACATACTCTTTGCCGCTGACAGCCGTCCCTCCCATGAATTTACCTACGGTGGCACCTGCTTCCACATCATCCGGCAGCAAATTCCATGGCCTAAATGTGTGCCTTATGAAGAAGCCCTTCCTTTCGCCTGTCCCAAATTTCCCACTGCTCATCTTTGCTGGATGACCCCATGGGGTCCTAGTATAGCGTTCAAGGAGGTAAGGGGCCTTCCTATCCACTTTTTCCACAGTAACCATAACTTTACAGTCTTCCGTGATGTCTCCCTTACTCACCATTTTTTCCAAGCCAAAAAGCCACACTAGTACTTCTTTCTAGGAGGACTGTCCCAGCCCCAGATCATCAAGGTTTCTATTTGTTGCTCTTTTTTATTTATAACTTCTCTGGCTCTTCAGACAAAAAGTATGAACAGCAGCTTACATACAATCATTTTTTTAAAAAAACATGTTTTAAACAAGTATCTCCCATCAAGTGATAAAAGTTGCCAATTCAAGTCAATGCGTTCTGGGAAGAAGTATTGATAAATATTTATTCAAACAGCAACATCCTTTTCAAAACAGTTGCAATCCCGCTCACAACTTTGGCCAGGCTTCCTGCACTAGACTCAAGCTGGAAATACAGCTGGTTTTGAGACTGCCAGGGTGCTGTTGCTGCTGCTGCTGCTTGTCAGGAGCAGACAATAAATGTACAAAATGACCACTTGGGTTTGTAAACAGTGTGTGACCTCCTGGGGCTGTCTGGCACTCCACCCCTTGCTTTCTGAGGGCATGGGACTGAAAGAGAAACCATCCTGCTGAAAGTATTCCACATCTTCCTGATCCAAGCATGAGGAGCAAACAGGAAACAATGCCCCCATTGTCCCAACTCCCAAATCATCAACTCAGCTCTGAAAGGGAGGCCCACTCTGCCCTGCCCTGCTGCCCCTGGAGAGGGTACACACCGGGAGGTCTCCATGCCTGAGCTTTGCTCCGTGAGGCTGCTGAAATCCAAGACCAGGATCTCTGAACCCAATGGGGCATCCTTCTAAGTAGAGATGTATACAATTGGGAAGTGCGTCTCTACAGGTTAGGTCTAGAAACTGGAGGTTAAACAAAGTCTAGCCAGAAAACAACCTTGCAGGGATGCAGGGATAATCCAGCCATGAAACTATCATCAACGCAGAGAGGGAGCCAGCTAGCAGACCAAATTGCTCACAATACCATAGTCCTTACACTTTGTACCAGTGGATTTGGGGGAAAAATAGAGCAACTGCTGGCTTTGCCTCAAAATGCCAATGATGAGGGGGGAAACAGCCACGGAACCAAGTGGGCCTGGGGAGTCTCTCCTGGCCAAAGGTCTAAGGCAGGCTGGGCAGCTTTCACAGGCCTAGATTGTGTGTGATGAGCTCTGGCTGGGAGGCCAACTCTCCAGTCTTCTCACAGACTAGTTGCATGCCTTCCTCACCAAAGTCATTTCTTGGATACCTTAGGTGTTCTCTAACTTAATCTACAGGCACCCTGTCCAGAAACCTGAAAGGGCCTGCAGTCTGTATGACGGCAAAGCAGGGCTGTATTTACATTGAATACTGGAAAGCATTCACTACTCTTCTGTTCTCTTTGACAAAACTCAGAACCTTCCCGGTTCCAAAAGAAGCCAATCCAATAAAGTGACATATTTCAGTGTTTGGGGACACATGAGCCACAGGGAGCACACATCAGCGAAACAGAAACAGTTGTTTTTATCTGGAAGCACTCAAAGCACAAGAACCTCCACACTCCAAGGAGGACGCAGTCTAGATATGAGTACTGAGCAAAGGGAAAGGGCATCAAAGGGATGAATGCCAACCCTTGGCACACCCCTGGCAGAACACAGCAGAGGCAAATGGGAGTGCAGGGGAAAGCCAAAGCCCCACCCACCCACAGTGCCCCTGGCCCCAAAAGCAGACCTCAAAGGGAGTCACAACAGGCTCATCTTGGTAACACCCCAAGCAGCTTCCCAAGCACCCACTGGACGCAGAGGAACAAAGCCACCAAGGAAGCTGCCTTATAGCCAGTCAGACCACTGGTCTATCTTGCCCAGCATTGTCCCCTCTGACTGGCAGCAGGTGTGGCTCCATCCAGGATGCTTTCCTAGCCCAGTGCTGTCAATCCACTGGCTGACAGGCAGGGATCTCACCAGCTTTAACAAGAGGGAGCTAATGGACTGGGACTTAACTCTTTGAGGTCTCTGCTGCAGTAAAACTCTTTTGTTTGGACTACAATTGGCAAGTGTTACCTATATAGGACCTAAACATTTTTCCAAATGTAACAGTACAGGGACTTGAGAAATTCAATGTTGTCTGCCTAAAAAGGGGGCAGTTACCTTTGCACAGAACAGGGACAACCTGGACCTCAAGAGAAGTTACTTTTCTGTTGCTAATGGAGTGGAAATCTTATTATTTATCTTTTATTGCCCTTTGTCCAGTCCCCACAGGGCCAGGAAGAGGAGGGGCCTCTGCCTGCCTTGAAATCCCTCCAGAGTCCAGACCATCTTAACTGACAACAGAAGTAACACCTGAGACCAAATGTAGGCCTGTGATTCTTGCATTACCACTTTTCTTCTCCTGTATGATTTTTGACATCTTTGCCGGATGAAGAAGCCAGTGGAGCTCCTAAAGCTTGCATAATGTATTTTATGCCTTTCAGGTGGACAATAAAGGTGTTGCTGTTCTGTGAATTTTGGATTTTGTTGTATTACGGATCTCACCAGGCTTTCTTTGAGGCAGGATTCTTCCCCTAGACCTAGCCTGGAGATTCCTGAGATGTTTCTTCCTGGGGGTCTCCCACCCAAGGACTAAGGAGACCCAACCCTATTTAGCTCAGGTGGGTGCATCCAGGGTGGCATGGTGGTAGGGTGCTGGGAGTTAGGTGGTCAGTGCCCCATGTATACATACCCTGTATATTTTAAAGCACCACACTGCTTTATATCAGAGGTGGGAGCATGTGGTTCTCCAAATGTTCCTGGATTGCAACTCTCAGCATTCCTCACCCCTGTTTCTGCTGCCCAGGACTGCTGGGAGTTGCAGTCCAGCAATATCTGGAGGAAGGCTGCGGGGGTGCTGTCCCTGCTTTACAGGGAGGCTATTTCTCTTGCTGCCTCCTTCAGCTCTCCTCTGCCCATGCACACAGGAAGCCGCCGCCTTCACATGCTCAGCCAGAAGTTTGGCAGCCCATAGAGTGCAGCAGGGCCAGCTCTGGCTGGCAGCAGGGAGGCTCTGCTGGCCTGTTCAGGCAGGCAGGACTCTGCTCGCAGCCCTCCACCTGAACCCAGGACCTTCTGGAAAAAGAAAAAGGGCGTAAGACCCTGAGCCCAGGGGAGGGAGGCAGGGGTCCATCTCCCGCGCCTCTCCACCCTGTCATCCTCCTCCTCCTCCTCCTCCTCCTCTTCATCCTGGCCCCCCAGGGCTTCCTCGGGCAGGCTCCCTTTCCTGGAGACCCCCGGGCCGCCCTCGCCCCTCTCCGGCGCCTCACCTTGAACTCGCGGCTGTGCTGGGGGGTGTACTCGAGGGTCCAGAGGGCGCGCACCAGGTGGGCCAGCACCTCCGTCACCTCGGCGGGGCGGGCGGGCGCCGGCGGCGGGGCGTTGGCGTTGCTGGCGTCGGCGGGGGTCTCGGGGCCCGGGGGCGGCTCCCCCTCCGGCGGGGGCGGCCGGGCAGGCTCGGCGGCGGCGCGGAAGTGCTCGAGGGCCAGGTACTCGGCGAAGAGCTCGGTGTTGCTCAGGCACTGCAGGACGGCGTTCATGAAGCACGTGTTGCCGTGGTTGCGCAGCCCCGCCACGCCGGGCACCGGGGCCGGCCAGGGCGACGGCGACGACGACGAGGAGGGCGGCGGCGGGGAGGAGGAGGAGCCCGAGGAGCCGGGCGCCCGCGACGAGGAGGGCAAGGCGGGCGGCGGCGGGGGCGAGGGGGGCGCCGGGGCCGAGGGCAAGAAGGGCGGCGGCGGGGGCGGCTCGGGCTCCGGGCTGGCCTGGAAGCAGCGCCCGAGGCCGCCGCCTCCTCCGCCGTGCTGGGCCGCGGGGGCGGCGGGGGGCCCGTGCTCGGAGCCGAGGTGCGAGAGGGTCGAGAGGGTCTTCAGGACGCGGCTCATGAAGCCGCCCAGCGAGCGCGCCGACGGGGAGGCGGCCGAGGCGGCCGGGGAGGAGGCGGCGGAGGAGGCCGAGGCGGAGGCGCCGCCGGCCCGGCCCCGGAAGAGCAGCCGCTTGCTGAAGGAGCGCTTCTCCTTGGCCGCCGAGGCCGCCGCCATCGGGGAGACCGGCGCCCCGCTCAGCCGCCCAGACATCGCCGCGCGGAAGGCGCCCACCGGCTCGGCCTACGACCACCGCGGGTGCGGGTACCGATGCTGCTGCTGCTGCTGCCTCCGCCGCCGCCGCCTCAGCCTCATCCCTCCCGCCGCCGCCGGGCCTCCTCGGGCGGCCTCTCCCTCCCTCCGGCCAGGCCCTCCTCTTCCGCCGCCGCCGCCGCCGCCTCGGGCGCTCATGGACCAGCCGGGGGAGCCGCCGCCGAGGCCGAGGCTGCTCCTGCTGAGGCGGCGGCGGGGCGGTGGAAGAGCCGGGGCGGAGCCCGCGCGCAGGGAGGCCACGCACGAAGCCGCCCGCGCCATTTTGGGTCAGGGCAGCCTCCAAGCGCCTGCCGGCGGGCGCCATCTTGACTGCTGGCAAAGGCCTCGCCTCCGCCCTCTCTGCCTCGTTTCTTTCCGAGGGGCGGCGGCCGCGACGGAAGCGGACCAGGAGCCACGCCCTCCCGGCGGCTCTGGCTGGCGATTGGCTGGCTGGGGCCCGGGAACCGCCTTCCCGCCTAAGTCTTGGCCGCCGCCCGGCTTTTCCCTCACGATTTCTTTCCCTCAGCGGGGCCTGGCGGGTGGGCGCGAAGGCTCCGCCCGGGAACTAAGTGGAGTTTTAATTAATTACTCCCCTGTCGAGGACCCACGTTTATTGGCAGTAAAATAATCCCACACGCAAAAAGTCAAGAATGGCACACACGTACACACAATCCACACTAGAGAAATAACCTAGTTTGAAACTGGATTATTTGCATAGCTCCTTCCTATGGAATCCAGGGATTTGTAGTTTGGTGAGGCACAAGCACTCTTTGTCAGAGAAGGCTCAAGACCTTGTAAAACGACAACTCCCAGGATCCCATAGGAAGGAGCTATGCAAATAATCCAGTTTCAAACTGGATTATTTGTGACGTGTGGATTCCTCCACGGACATCGCACGCTCACAAAGTTACAAATTAAATCGCACATTAAAAAAAATCACGCCACACGTGTAGCACCATTTACCCCTGAGAGTGTCACGGGGGACCGTGGCCAAAATAAAAGATATCCTGGAACATGAAGAATAAATGTGTGTGCTTGCACCCGGCCCACCACCCTCCACAAAAGCTGGGCCTCAAAGCCCTCCTTTATTTCGCCACAGCCTGGAAATGGGACGAGTTGGCTCCCTCCTCACAGAGCTCTGGGCCCGAGAGACAGGCGCCCCTTGTTCCCCCCAGCCCATAATTTCTGTCCAGGGGGCTGGTGGCAGGGCCGGTTTAAGGGACCGGCCCCCGTAGTAACCCTCCTCCTCCTGCAAAAACATTATTAGCAATAATCTGCATATCCTGTACTGTGAATAGCTTAGGCTGAGTTAGGTGACATTGACCTGAGATAAACATATGGGCCCCCCAAAATAAAGCATGGCAGGGCCCCCCAAAATTCCTTAAACAGGTCCTGGCTGGTGGTGCTGCTGCTGCGGCTCTCAGGAGGGCCAAGCTGGGACCAATGCGTACTTACTGGACTGGGCAGCATTAAACAAACTGTCTTTCACAAGCACTGAGCATCCGAGTGGCTTTTTTATAGATTTTCCTTGGGGTTCCCCCCCCCCCAGGCTGTGAGGATGCCGTGTTCTGGAATAGTTTCTTTCTGACGCTTCGCCTGCATCTGTGGCTGGCATCCTCAGAGAATTCAGATTCAGAGAATTTTCTGTGAAGATGCCAGCCACAGATGCAGGCGAAATGTCAGAAATAAATTCTTCCAGAACACGGCCTCACATCCCAGAAAAACCCCAAGGAAAATCTACGGATGCCAGCCGTGAAAGCCTTCGACTTCACATTGCGTGGCTTTTCTTTCCTGGTGAGCGTCCATCCTTTCTCCATCCCACTGTCCCACTTCTGTACCTCTATAGCACTGGACAGTTTTTCGGAGCCACTGAGCAGCCAGCAAGTTGCTGCAGTTCTTGCAATGAGTGCCAGACAACATAGTCCAATCTGGAGTTTGGAAAAGTTATTTTTGCACCACGACATCCTCACCCAGCCAGCATAACTGGGTTATTCTGGAAACGGTTGTTCCAAAAAGTAACTTTTCCAAGCTCTGGTCTGCTCCAGTAGGGCAGACTGCAGATTTCTGGGTACACTCAGTTGCTTTGTAAATTTAAAACCAGTGCCTAATAATTGTTTCCCCGCTTCAAAAGAAGTAGACTGCAACCAGACTGGCCAGCCTGTCTTATACAGTAGTGCATTGTGACAACAGAAGGCACTGCTGGATTAGCAGACCTTCCTACACATTTGCATATGCCGTAAATGTTTGAATTAATGACTCAAAGGTAGACTATACTAATCTGTTGCAACAAAAGCCAGGAAAAGCGTTGTGGCACCTGAGATTAACAGTTTGGGAGAAATGTGGTGATTGTGAATGCCTGAGAACAAATCTCTCTCTCACACACACACATACACAGAGGCACACACTTTCCAGTCCTTCCGACAGACATACAAAAGCGAGTGACTGCCAGTAAGCATGTGAACAATTGCCAGCATTCACTGATGTAATCTGAATTTACAGACATTTACAGTGTTGTCTGGGTTTTGTTAACATCCATGTGGATGCCAAACCAAATCCAGTTTTATTTGCAGAAAGCCAGTCATTTGTACAAGGATAGCACATGCCAAGAAACACATCCAAGGTAGAAACATACCCGCCTTCTTGACATGAAAACAATCACAGAGCAAAAATACGTGCTGGAGCACATACAGATATAAGCAATATAACCAAAGGGCCGTACCAAGCAGGTAAACTCACTCTCTCTCAGCTTTAGAGGCAGGCCGTGGCAAACCTCCTCTGAGAAAAATCTATTCTGAGATTTTTGAGATTTATTCTGAGATTTATTTATTTATTTTGAGATTTATTCTGAGAAAAATCAAATCTGAGGGTTAGACTCAAGGGCTGCAAAAGACCAGGGTGAAGGTCTTCCCTCAGTCACAGAAACCCATGGGGTGACCTTCGGCACATCACTCAGGTTTGCCTCAGAGGAAGAGGATGGTGGCAAATCTCTGAAGAATACATCTTGCCCTAAAAATCTGAGAGAGAGGTTCATCTTGTGTGTGTGTGTGCGTGCGTGCGTGCGTGCCTTCCAAGTCACCTTTAATTTCAAGGGGTTTTCTTAGGCAAGGAATCCTCAGAGCCTGCAGCACCTGGGATTCATTGGTGGTCTCCCATGCAAGTACTAACCAGAACTGATCCTATTTAACTGGGATCTGATGGTGCCTTTAAGGTATTTAGGCTCTGTGTGTGTGTCTGTGCCTTCAAGCCGCCTGTTGAATTATGGCTACCCCATGAACTTCATAAGGTTTTCTTAGGCAAGGACTCCTCAGAGGTGGTTTTGCCTGTTTGCCACGAGAGGGAAGTGACTTAAAGCGCAATGAAAAACTCGATCACACCGGCTGCCTGTCTCCAAGGCTCTGTGTCCAATACACATTTTGTGCAGACAGCTCTGGTTTTCTTGTTCTCTGAAACACTCCAGGAACTTAACACAAAGCAAGTAGGGGGACTCTTGAGGTGATCTAGTCAGGCAGGAGTGAGAATAGTGTTCCACTAAGGTTTTACTGATTTATTTTTGCATATTCAATTTATACAGTATCCAACTCTTCTTCCAGTACGATGGAAGGTTCCTCAGAGGCTGAACAGTGAAAAAGAAATCCAAGTATAGATGATAAATGTCATGTTGGTATCTCTGCAGACCAGAGAGCAGTGTTTTGAAGTCTGCTGCTGAATTTAGGCAGAGCGTGGGCCTGATCCTGCATCTTGTCCCCGGCTCAAGGCCGGCCTCGGTGGCCCTGCGCCTTGCCCGAGAGAGCTACAAAATGTTCACCAAGGCTTCCAAGATGAAGGAAACCCGGAATGGCTTCTAAGATGGGTGATGAGAGAGAATATGTGAGCCCTTCTCAGCCACAGCTCACCTGGGTGGAGGGGTTCCTCTTCTGTTGTTGTTGTTGTGTGCTTCCAAGCTGACTTGGCAAGTTGTACTCATGATGGCAAGGTTTGTTCAGAGGAGGCGTGTGCGCCACAGCCTTCCTCTGAGGCCGAGAGAGAGGGACTTGCCAAGGGGTCAGTGGGGATTTCCAGGGCACTTTGCCCACATCAGCCTCATGGGAATTCAGAGCCCGCTGTCCCGGCTCCACACTCACGCCACCCTGATGCACAGGCCCAGGTTTCTTGCTAAGGTTTCCCCCAGGGAAGGTCTTTGCCATTGCCTTCCTCTGAGGCCGAGAGAGTGTCCGTGGCTGAGCAGAGGGGGTTCAAACCCCAGGGTCCCCAGAGAGAGTCCCAGTCCCACGCTCGCTCCGACCATTAGGCCACGCCGGCTCTCCCCGTGGGACCTCATGCCTTGCTGCAAATGGAAACAAGGGGGGAGTTGGGCCCGCGCAGGGCAGTGCCATGGGGCCTCCCTCTGAGGGTGGTGGCTGAGCCACAACCCTTCGGCCCCTAGAAGGCACGGCAGCCGCACCGCGGCCTCGGGTGGGCTCCTTCTTTGTCCCTACGCTTTTTATCTGGCCACAAAGAGCAAAGGCTGTGGCCTGCTGACCGGTCATCCGGGGCAGGTGCCCAGTTCGGCGGCTGTGGTCAGGAGCCTCCAAGGCCAGGCCACCTTCTCGGTGGCAACAAGAGTTTATTATTTTGGCAGGGTGTGTGTGTTGCTGCCTGTCCTCGCTGTGGGGCTGAGAGAGTGGCACTGGTCAACTGGGGGGGGGGGCTTCCCGGGCTGGGCCTCGCTTGCAGCCCCTCCTCTGGCTCCCTTTGGCCCGGGCGGGCGCCCTTCCTTTCGGGGGGGGGTCCCCTTGGCTTGTTCCTTGCCGGCCCGCCCTCCCTCCGCCTCGAGGTCCGCTTTGGCGCGGCCAGACCCCCGGCTCCGGGAGTCGGCGACCCCCGACCCGCCCCGACCCCCGCGGGCTTCTCCGGGCCACCCTCCGCTCGGGGCGAAGGCAGGAGGGAGCCCCCGGGACCCCCACCTCACCCAAAGGCTCCGGGCGGGGTGGTCGTCGGGGGGGGGTGTAGCGCCTCCGCGGAACGAGGGACGGCCTTGCTCCGTGGCGCAGGCAAGGGGGGGGGGCTGCCGGACCCCAACTCCCCTCCTCCTCCTCCTCTCCCCCCCCAGGAAATGCTGGCGGGCGGATGATGGGACCTGCAGCCCCACACTGGGCGGCCGTCTGGAGAGGCCGGGGAGGCTGCGGGGCTGGAGGGAGGGAGGGAGAGGGCCCCGTCCGTCCGTCCGGCAGGGGGCGCCCCGAGATCGCTGGCCCTCCGGGAGGGGGCGGGAGGCCGGACGGGGCGGGCGGGGGGCGGCTCAGCATCGCCCGGGACGGCCGGGGCGCCGCGCCTCCTTCGCCGCCTTCTGCCTTCGCCTCGCCGGGATGAAGCCGCCGCCGCCGCCGCCTGCCCCGGGCCCGGGCTCTCCCCGCCGCGGCCCCGCCAAGAGCTGCGGAGGTGAGGCGCCCCGTCGGGGGCGGGAGGGAACCGGGAGGGAGCCCCGGGACGCCCCCTCCTCGGCTGGAGGCTCCGCGGGGCCAGCCAGCCGCCTTGCCCGCCGGGACGCCCCAGGGAGGGAGGGAGGCAGGGAGGCAGGGAGGGTCCCGGGGGCAGCAGCGCCCCCAGGAGGAGGGCAGGAGGGGGTCGCCCGGGGGGCATCCCAAGGAATGGGGTCCGCGCCCTCCCGCCCCCTGTCTCGCCCCCCCCGCCCCCTTCTCCCCCTCTGCTCCCTCTGAAGGGCGACGGATCTACGGCGACCCCCCCCCGGCCCTGGGGCACCCCACCCCCCCTCTCCGACGCCTCCCCACGAAGCCCCCCCCGCGTGCTGCTTGGTCGTCTGGGGCGTCCCGCGGAACCCGCCTCCTTGGCCGACCCGGGGTTGCGGGGGGGGGGTTGGACGGGGGGGTTGCGGAGGGGCGCCGGGGCAGCCGGTTGGCCAGAGGAGACCCCCGTGGCCCTGGGCGCCCAGGCAGGACTTGCCCCGAGTTCCCTTCCCTTGGACGGTAACGCCCAGAATCCCCAGCCGTGGACACCCCCCTCCCAGTTTTGTTTCTCCTGTGTTTTTCTTGTATCCCCCCCCCCGTCTAAGTGTGGCGGGGAGGGGGGAGCAGAAGTTACCTGCAGGACTTTCTGCCTCTCCCGGGAAAATAGCAGGTTCTTCCTAAGGTTTGGGTGGGACCCCTTTCCGTGTAGTTTGAGCAAGGGGTCCGGCCTCAGGATTAGGAAGGGCTTCCTGGCAAGGAGAGAGAGCCCTCCTTCACCCGTGGCATCCGAGTGCGTGGGGTCTCCCTCTCTGGGGGTCAATTAAACAGAGGCGGGGTGGGGGGGCTTAGCCTTTGGCTGGGTATTGCTGCAGGTTGGACTGGATGGCCCTTGGGGTCCCTTCCAACTCTGTGATTCAAGAAGTGAAGAGGGCGATATGCTGCGTGGGTGTTGTGCAGCTGGATTCGTTGCTGCGCCTCAGGTGGGCAGCGTTTGCCAGGCAGGTGTGTGTGTGTGTTGCCATTCTTCTTACCTTCCTCTTAATCAGTGAAAGACTCAAAAGTGTGCCTGAGGGGGAGGGGAGGAGGGTCTTCACGAGGCCCCCAAAGCTGGAGGATTCTCCGCCTCTTGGTGGCTGGTGACTCTCATGCTGGTAGGGTGGTGAGCCCATTCTGGGTTTTAGTCTTAATATCAAAGTGGCCATACAAGGAACCCCTTGTGCTCATAGGACAGGAGGTGTCTTGAACTGGGAAACCGAGGAAGGGCGGTGGCTAAGGAGGTTCCCCTGGGGCCAAGACCCTCGCCCCCCCCCGACCTTGGGTGGTGCCTGTTAAGTTCAGCAGGTTCACACACACATCGCTGTTGGGGGGGACACCACTGCTGCCGCCATCACTGGGGCTGGAAAGACAAGCGCTCGTCTGAATTCAGCACCCGCCACTCCCACGGTGTGTCTAAACCCCCCAGAGCAGGTGTGCCGGCAGGAGAGGGAAGGCCAATGGGCTGGGGAGGCATGAGTGGACAGGTGGACGGAGGGAGGACCAGCACACGCAGGTGACTCAGCTGGGAGCTGCCGCAGGGATGGTCAAATTGCCCGCAGAGGCGCTGACTGTCCCCACACTTCCCTCCTCGTCTTCCTCCCTCACCCCACAGGCCCCGCGGCCAGCATGGCTCCTGCCGAGAAGATCAAGGCCAAGATCAAGAAGACCCTGCCCATGACGGGGCCCCAGGCACCCACCCTGCGGGAGCTGATGCACTGGTACTGCATGAACACGAACACCCATGGCTGCCGGCGCATTGTTGTCTCGCGGGGGCGCTTGCGCCGCTTCCTCTGGATCCTCCTCACGCTGAGCGCTGTGGGGCTGATCCTGTGGTACTGCGTGCAGCTGGTCATGAACTACTACGTGGCCTCCGTCTCTGTCACCGTCCAGTTCCACAGGCTGCCCTTCCCCGCCGTCACCATCTGTAACATCAATCCCTACAAGTGAGTGCCCCCACCTTCGCCCTCCTTCCACCCCTGCAGTGCAGGGCGGCCTGGTTGGCTCTCAGCACCAGTAGTGTCCAGTGGCTTTCAGGGGTGTGTATGAATCCATTCTGGGTTTTTGTCTGAACTTGAAAAGAGCTATATCCAAGGCGCTGAGTCCCACTCCTCCCAAAGAGGTTTACTTCATCTTGGAAAGTTCCTTTTAAAGTTTTGGACATCCTTGTGCTTTATTGTAATCACTGGAGAGAGAGTGCAGAATACACCTTTAGTTAACCAGGAAGCTGCCTCACACCGGATCAGGCCCACCTAGCCATCGCCGTCTCCCTGGGTGCAAATGGCGTCAAGGCCACCCTGGCGCTGTGCACCTTGTGCCTCTCCATCCCAACGGGTGGATTTTCCTCCTTTTCTTTCCGCAGGTACAGCGCCATAAAAGGACACCTGGCGGAGCTGGACAAGGAGACCACCATGGCACTGGAGTCCTTGTATGACTTCTCAGGAAGCAAAGCCCGGGAGCGACGCGAGGTGGGCAGCGAGGAAAGCAAGAAGGGACAGTTCCTCAAACGCTTTCCCCTGCTGAGGGCCAGCGACCTCCAGCCCAAGTCTGTCGCCAACGTCTCCTCTGGCTACAAGCGGCGGGTTGAGGCCAACGTCTTTCCGGGGAGCTCCAGCATGGTGAACGTCATGAACCCCCAGGACATTGTGGGCTTCCAGCTGGTAAGTCTCCCCCTGGCTGGGACTCCCCGATCCCGCTGGCATGGAGGGATGTTGGCATCACGCCCTTTCCCGGGTGCCCAGAGCCGTCCTCCTTCTGGCTGCACTGGAGCCCAGAGCGCCTCTAACAGGAGGGCCTTTGCTGACCTCTAGACGCCAGGCAGGCTTGCTTAGAAGCAGCAAGTGCTCCATCATATATAACTATTACTTAAATAAATGTTTTTAAAAGTGTGTGTGTGTGGGGGGGGGAGAAGCAGCAAGTGCTGGGCAAGGTAGGTCTGAGCAGTGTCAGGAGAGTCAGAATGAGGAGAGGCGTCGTAAATCACTGGGCCTCACAGGTTCCAAAGGCACTCATGGGAAAGACGCTGAGTGAAGAACAAAGCTAGGGAAGGGGGAAGATGCGCTGCACACCTGACAGCCGACCCAAGGGGACCAGAACTCGAAAGCCGGGCACACGAGAGAGGGAGGTCATGAAGCCGCAGGTCGGCCACCTGCCATGAGCTGCCGGGAGCTTTAGAGCTGCCTGGCCATGACAGCCAGGTGGCCGCTTGCTTGGCCTCCAGAGCTGACACCTGGGCAAGAGGCTTGGCTTGGCCCCTGCTCCTATTTGGCTCAGCATGGCTCTGCCAAGGAAAGGGGCCTCTCCTCAGCGGCCCCTGCTGTGGCGGGAGTGGGGGCTCCTCACCCACAGAGTCTGGACTGCCCGTGGCTGCTCTGGGTGGGGGCTCCGGCTCTGGGAGGGGCTCCTTTCTGGGGGCAACTGTTGGCCCTTCCTGGCCTGCCCCCTCTGCGCCCACAGGGTGAGTGACGACCACCCTCTCCTTCCTTCCTGCCTAGTGTGACCCCAACAATAAGAGCGACTGCGCCCTTTACACCTTCAGCTCGGGCGTCAATGCCATCCAGGAGTGGTACAAGCTGCACTACATGAACATCATGGCTCAGATCGATGCCGAGGAGAAGGAAAGGATGAGCTACTCACCCGATGAGCTCCTGCTGAGCTGCCTCTTTGACGGGGTCTCCTGCGACTCCAGGTCAGTCCTGGCTGCTGACCCCAGGAAACGCACACAGAGGAAGGGAGGATGCCCACCTTCTGGTTGATGCTTCCCCTGTCACTGGGGTGGTGTATCTGCTTTGGGTTTAGTCCCTGCTTGAAAGGAGCTGTTGAGGGTGGGCTGGGCCCATCCAGAGGGCTTAGAGCTCCTGACAGCCCTTTCAAATTTCAGACTAAAAGCCCCACTGATGAGGGAGCCCCCAGGCTGCACTGCTCTGGAGTAGTCGAGTGAGTTGATAGAGAGGGGACTCCCCCCCCCACCCCAGACCCATTGGTTGTTGGGGGCAAGTTCAGTCTGGGGGTCTCTGCTCCCCACCATCTGCAAAATAGAAGCAACAGAGTCCTGCTTCCCAGGGGTGGCGATAAAGGTGAATTCCACTGGAAGGGCGAAGCGTATTCAAGCCGGAAGTGCTGCCAGTGGGGAAGTCAAGCAGGTCCTTCTCTTGAGTGCTCTTGAGGGGGCCAGAGAGTGGCGGCAGGGTGTGTGTGTGTGTGTGTGTGTGTAGGCTCAGTACACACCGGCTGAGCTGTGCGCATGTGCTGGTGGCGACTGCTGAATGTGGAGTGGCACTGAAGCTCTTCAGGATGTTAGCCTCTGTTTGTGGGTTTCTTAAACTGCCCCTTGAGCCTCCACGCGTTGCGTGCCTGGGGTGGGTCTCAGCTGAGTTCTCTTCCCGGCGCAGTTCTGAGGCAGTGCAGTGAAGGCGCACTGACGTTGTGCTGGGCTGTTTGTGCATCAAAGTGCCAAAACACGTTTGCTCAGATGTCAGCCATCATGGATGCCGTTGGACCTGCCTCCTTGCGAAGGAGCTCATCAGGGGTGTAGCTGGGGATGCCTCAGCATGGCCACCTCCCAGGAACCAGGCTGGTCTTGGGCCAGGCTGTCTGTTCATTTTTAAAGAGGTGGAACTGTAAGTGGGAAGATGCATCCACTGAGTGGTCCAGCCATGGCAGCCCGTTGCTCTCATGCCAATGGGGTGGTGAAGCCACTCCAGGTGACAGTCCAGAAATTATTGGAGGTGGAGGATGATAGCCACAAAATAGATTCAGCACCTTGGAGGGTTCCTTTAAAAGCCAGCAGATTAATGGCTGAAGTGGGGAGTCACAACCTGCCACTGAGTATGACCCAAAGCAGCAGCTGCTCTTTTGGGGGTACTGAGCTGGTCTCAGGGTGGGTCAATCCAAAGGAGCCTCTGCAGCAAGAGAAAAGCAGGCCCACCTGCCTGCCTGCCTGGAGAGCCACTGGTTTGGGCTGAAGGATACCTGTGGACACCCCAAAGAGTTTGCTTCTGGCACCCCAAGTAGTGACACTTCCTTGGCACAGAGGAATCAGCTGGACTTAGAAGGATAGACTGCTAGAGTTGGGAGAGACCTCAAGGGCCATCTAGTCCAGCCCATTCTGCCATGCAGGAATAGACAACTAAAGCCCTCCTGACAGAGGCCCACCCAGCCTCTCTTTAAAGACCCCCAAAGAACGAGAGCCCACCACCCTCCAAGGCAGTCTATTCCGCTGCTGAACGGCTTTTACAGTAAATGAGATCTTCCCAATGTTTAGGTGGAATCTTTTTTCTTGTCACCTGAATCCACTGCTTCTCATTCTAGTCTGTGGAGCAGCAGAAAACAAGCTGGCTCCATCTTTTCCATGATGTCCCTTCAGATATTTAAAGATGGATGAACCATGTCCCCTCTCAGCCTCCTCTTTTCCAAGCGCAGGGGCTGCTTTTTCCTTTCTCTGGGTGGGCTTCTGGGCAGGGGTCCTTCAGAGATGAGCACCAGATGTAGGAAGGGGGACATCCAGAACAGCATCCAGCCGTTGCCCAAGCTCCCCCACACTTCCCCAGCCCCTAAGTGGCCTTGGGGGAGGCAAAAACTCCCAAGCAGAAGCCCAGCAGAGCTGTGGGGCTGGAGCACTGCGCAGGGCAGGAGGTCTGCCGCCATCTTTGGCAAGCACTGGCTCCTGTTACGCTTTTGGAGTATGTGGGCATCACCCCATTAGACTCAAGCGGCAGCCCCATCTATAAGGTAAAGGGAACAATCATTCACAAAAATCTCCCCGCCCCCTGCCGCCCAGCATAAACATTTAGTTTCTTTCTAATGCCTCTTGGCAAGTGTGAGCATTTTGTACAGTTTATACCAGGAGTTCTCAAACTGCCATCTGTGGAGCTCTTGGGGTGGGGAGATTGGTTCAGGGAGTCCATGAACCAGGTTGCCCCCCCCATTTTTTTCTTTGACTTACTATTTAAGAACATTTTTATTCTGGGGAGGGGCTCCAATGCATTCATCCAATTCTTGAGGGCTCGTGACTCCTCCCTCCCACCCCAAAGGTTAGGACCCACTGGGTCATATCTGACAGGCAGGGTGCCATGTCTTTTAAAAGGCACCCTGATTTAGCATCGTTTGGTGTCCCGCAGGAACTTCACTTCCTTCCACCACCCCCTGCATGGGAACTGCTACACTTTCAACAGCGGGCAGAACGGGGAGGTCCTGAGCACGTCTATGGGAGGCAGCGAAAACGGTAAGGGGGCCTGCAGGCCGGTGGGTGGGCAAACAGGTAGGTAGATCAATGGCTTGATCTTAGCATGTCCAGGAGCAGCCTTGGGGGCCAATGTGCAAGACCATGTCAAAGGCAACATGGTACCGCTGGGCGCGGGTTCTTCTTTTCCAAGCTGGAGGTGGTTTCTCCCTGGTTTTTCCAAGTTTTGTTTCTCAATTTGTCATGAGCTGAGGAATTCAAAAAGACTGTATGCTTTGGCAGCCCCCAAGTGGGTGTTGGAGAGCCAAGGTGTCCCCCACTGCAGTAAGAAGGTACATGAAAGGCTGCCTTGCTGGGGGGCTGGTGTTTTATGGGGCGGTGGCAACGGTGGTAGGGGGGATTCAGCTGCCAGCGGCCAGTGTTCTCCATCAAAACCTGCTCAAAACTGAGGGCTGTTTTTTCCTCAGGCTCACAGCCCGTATCACCTTGGGCGTTCTCTCCATGCCTTCTTCATTTGCTTCTGCAGAGTTTCCATTAGCACCTCAGAAACAGAGTCCCCAGCACCCAGCAAGAACACTCTCTCGGCTCGCTTAGCTCCTCTGGGCTGCCTAAACAGCATACAGACATTTTGACAAAACAAACACAGCGGAACCCAGCACGCTCTTGATTCAAAGAGATTGCCAAGCTTTGCCTCTGGTCTCACCGTTCACATGCCTGTGTCTTCCCTGCAAGACTGGCCTGATCCTGTCTCCCTTTCCGTGCACAGGACTGCAGGTGATCCTGTACATAGAGGAAGCAGACTACAACCCCTTCCTGGTGACGTCCACGGGAGCCAAGATAGTGATCCATGGCCAAGATGAGTACCCCTTCATTGAGGACATTGGCACCGAAATCGAAACCGCCACAGCCACCTCCATCGGGATGCACTTTGTGAGTTGTCTTTGGGGGGGGGCAGAACAGACCCACCCAGCCTCCTCTGGCCACCCAATGCCCTGGCTAGTGGCCCTTTGGGAAGTGTGCAGTCTTTCCACTATCTTCTCTGCCTTGGGTTGCTGGTGCTTAGGCCATGAGTGTTTGTCTGTAAAATTAAAGTGTGGAGCACTCTAAATTCTGAGCCATGCCCCCCCCCCTCACACTCACACTCACTCACACACACACACACACACGCCTGCCCCTCCGTTTCCTCCCCACTCGGTGCTCTTTGATCCAGCAGTTCTCTTCCCTTCCGCCTCACAGACCACGTCCCATCGGCTCAGCAAGCCCTACAGCAACTGCACGGAGGACGGCTCAGACATCCCTGTGGAGAATCTCTACAACAAAAGCTACTCTTTGCAGGTGGGTGGGTGCAGGGCCCCGATCCCCCCACTGGCCACATGGCCTCCTCTCTGGTAAGCCAGTACACACAGCGTTAGACCGCAGAGAGGCTGGTGCTGCAGCTGGTGGGTCACTCTGCCCTCCGGTGCTGGCCAGACTGGGTGGACACCGCGGGGGGGGGGGGGGCTTCTAGGTGAGCCCCCGGTCCAAGTGGCTGAAGCCCCACTTCTCCTGTGCCCAACTAGCCAGGGTGTCCCATTTTTATTTAATTTTTCCTCCCCAAAATTGGCTACATAGTTATAACAATATCTGAAGTACAGTCATGCATTATCTGATCAAATCACTTATAAGAACATGTCCATCTATGTATCTATAAATCCATCCACTGATATGTAATGTCTGTTATTACTTACTCTGTTTCTATAACCCAGCAATATTTGTTACTTCAACATTCAATTTTTGAAAATATATTAGCATCATATTTTAATTTCCACACAATTCGGATACACAGAGCAGGGCCCATCCATTCTCAGGTGGGCATATACTGGGAGAGACGCTGCTCTCTTGAGTACTGAGCATAGGAAGTAGCTCCAAAGAGGACGGAGCCTGTGAGCATAGCGTGGATGTGTTTTGCCCACCCAGCAATAACCCTCAAGTGGCTGCTGGCATTTGGGGTCTGGGGCCTGTGGCTTCCAGGCAGGCTGGAGCCTTAGTGCCTCGCAAGGGACGGGTCTGACCACTGCTGGCTTCTCCGCTGCAGATCTGCCTGCATTCCTGCTTCCAGAACTTAATGGTGAAGACCTGCGGCTGTGCTCAGTACGCCCAGCCTCTGCCCGACAACGCCGAGTTCTGCAACTACAAGAAATTCCCAAACTGGAGTGAGTTCCCCGTCGGCATCTGCATGCACTCCCCCCCCCCAAGACCCTGCCAGTTTCTCTCTCTCACAGATGCACATTTCTGGTCCTTAAGGGTTGGGCTGGGAGGCACCCACCTCCCTCCTGAGCTCAGGAGGTAGTCACTTGGACGCCTTGTTACTCAGGGATGATGGGATTGCTTCCCCAAATCCCTCTCTGCCAGTTTGGAGGAGGATGCTCTTCCTTCTTCTGGAAGCTGCAGCCCTTAAGTGGGGGCAGCTTGGTTCCAAGAAGAAATGGGGTCCTCCTGCTTTGGGCCTGTGATGGAGCTGCCCTTCTTTACAGGGGCAGGATGGAGCTCTTTGTCCTGGAAGGGGTGCTGGAACCATTTCAAAAGAAGACCTCCCGAACCCTCTTTGCTTCTGGGGAGGCGGTGGTGGCCGCCGTCTTCCTTCCCCCTCCACCCCTAATTCTTCAGCAAAGGGGGCTTCCGCCCTCCCTGCCCCCTGTAGTGTCACCGAGGGCCCGCCCAAGGCTTCCTCCTGTGCTCCTGGGCCCGTGTCATGCTGCAGAAGGCACTCGGGTGCTGCCTCCTTCCGCCCCGGCTCCTCTTCCTAACCGCTTTCCCCCTGCTTGCCCTTTCCCAGTGTACTGCTACTACAAGCTCCATGAGCAGTTTGTGAAGGAGCAGCTGGGCTGCCAGCAGATCTGCAAAGAAGCCTGCAGGTAAGGCCTGCCCCAGTCCCTCCCCACCCCTGCCCCTGGAGAACTTATTGGAGCCCCAGGAACCCCTCACCCACGGGTGCCCACTGCCACAAGGCCACGGGGGGGGGGGGTTAAGTGGCTCCCCTTCATGTTGCAGCTTCCATATTGGACTTCCTCTACACCATTGCTTCTCAATCTGTGGACCTCCAGGTGACTTCAGCTCCCAGAATCCCTGACCATTGGTCGTGCTTCTGGGAGTCAAAGTCCAAAACATACGGAGGACCAAAGTTTGAGAAGGGTGTAGCTATAGGGGAGGGTGTGTCAAGTGAGGGCCTCGTCCCCCAAGTAAGAATTCTGCTCCCCCAAAATAAAGAGTTCCCTTAGCCTACAGATTTATTGCCTTGCAGTAACTTCAAAACTCCAGCTGAACATTTAGAAACAGAGTTGAGGCATCCAAAGAAAAGGGGGAGGCAGAATGTGGGGCTGCACAGCAAATAGAAGAGGACTTCCAGGTGGGAGCAGTTTTCCATGCTTCGCTATCTGCAAAACTAAAGATTTTGGGGGGCTGAAGGGAAACTGAATTCTTACTGAGGGACAGTGCTCCCATTTTGTCATCGTCCCAGCCCCCCATAGCTACACCCCTGTGTCAGGGTCCCCTTGGGTATGGTAGGTCCCAGGAGCACGCTGGGGCCTCGCCTTCTGCCAGCGTGACCCTCGGCCTTTCGCTCCCTGCTTGCTGACCACGGCCTCTCTCTCTCTCTCTTCAGCCTGAAGGAGTGGACCCTCACTACCAGCCTGGCCCAGTGGCCTTCGACTGCCTCTGAGGTGAGCCTCCCACCCACCATTCCAGGCTGTCTTAACACTCCCGGGCCTCCACCCATGCATGGGGATGCTGGGGTGTGACCAGTGAGGAAGCCCTTCCCTTCCCTTAGAGTTGCATTAGCCCCAGCCATGCCCTGGGCAAAGCACTACAGGGGCGCAGGATCCGGCGGGGTGTGTGGGTGGGGGCTTCTGAAGCTCAGGAGGTGGACAAGACCAAGATGGTGGGGCTGGGTGCTAGGGGTGGTTGACACGACAGAGGTCCTGAGAAGAGGGAGGAAGAGGGAAGCTCATGGCGGAGGAAGAAGGGGAGAGGGACTTTGGGTGAATGGCATGAGGAGGCTGTGTTGTGGGACAAGATCCACAGAGGAAACAAGGAGGAGACCCGAAAAGTGTCTCCCACTAACCCTGGGCTCTCTGGTTTGACTTGATTTTCCTCGGAAGGAGTGGATGCTCCGAGTTCTCTCTTGGGACAAAAGGATGAACAGCAACAAGACCTTAAACAAGTAAGTCCCCCTCCCGCCGAAGGGCAACCCCTCCTGCAATTCTCCCGCCAGGTTCCCCCATCCACACCCAGCTCCCCTTCCTCCACCTCTCCTTCTTCTCCCTGCAGGACAGACCTGGCAAACCTCATGGTTTTCTACAAAGACCTGAACGAGAGATTCATCACCGAGAATCCAGCAAACAATGTGAGTTTTCCCCTGGCTGAGTTCTGCACAGGCGCTCTTGGCCGGAAACTCACTAGCTCCCCTTGCTAGCCTTGGAGGAGGACAAGGAGGAGTGTGTGTGTCCATGGACATCCCTCCATCCCCTGGGAGCGTCTCCCCCCACCTTCCGCAGCCCCAGACTTCTGAAGGGAGGCAAGGAGGGTGTCTCTTCCCACCAGATCTCCATTGTCCTGTGGAGCGGGCAGAGTTGCAATATGCCCTCCCCTCATTAAATGCCCTTTACCCTCACCACCCCTCCCCTTGCACAAAATTGGGGTCCTTTGGGAGGGCACAGGAGCCAGAATCCTACACCATGTTTGCAGAATATATATCTACACTCGCGTAGCTAAGTGGTGTTTGCGCCACACCACCCTTCTGCTGGACACCAACACTGTGCAACCCATGGCACCTCTCTCTGCCCGTGGCCTGGCTGTTCTCCCCTTGTGCAGTGGGGAATTACTTATTATTTGCTTGTTCACGATTTTTATTTCTTACCGTCTGACCCACGAGGTATAAGTGGAATAGGTGAAGCCTAACCCAGAAAGGTATTAGTGGGCCAATGAAGGCGTTGCCACGCCTGGCCCTGGACCCTGTTAGATAGTCCCAGGCAGAGCACAACCACTGAGCCAACACCACGGCAAACCCCGCAGGTTCAGTGGACCCCCTGCAAGAGGATGCAGGAGTCTGGGACTGACAAGAGGACGCAGAGTCCCAGCCCAGGTGGCCTGCGTTGGTTTTCACAACCTTTTCCTAAAAGCTGTGCTTCACATTCTCATGGATGTGACTCAACAGCTGAGTGGTAAGCTGGTGCATAGGAAACTCCCATTATTCAGTGGGCCTACTCTAGGCAGGGCTGGCGATGGGATTGTGGCCGCTGCCTTCTCCGTGGTTGTCCATCCTGGGCCGCCAGGAGGTGACCTTCCCTCCTTTCTCCCTCCCTCCCTCCCTCCCTCCCTGCCAGGTGGTCCTCCTCCTGTCCAACTTTGGTGGCCAACTGGGCCTGTGGATGAGCTGCTCAGTGGTCTGTGTCATCGAGATCGTGGAGGTCTTCTTCATCGACACCCTCTGCATCATCCTGCGCCACCGCTGGCAGAAGGCCAAGAAGTGGTGGCGGGCTCGGAAGGGCGGGCAAGGCGAGGAAGAGGAGGAGGAGGAGGAGGAAGAGCGGGAGGAGGGAGGAGGGGGAGGAGAGGCGGCAGGACGGCCCCCTCGCAGCGGCGCGCCAGAGGTCCAGGGTCATGACAACCTCGCCTGCAGTGCCCATGATGACCACAACGATGACGACCTTCCCACCTTCAACACGGCTATGCGTTTGCCCCTCCCACCAGGACACCCGGCCCCTCGGACCCCACCGCCCAACTACAGCACCCTCCGGCTCTCTGGCACCTACACCAGGGAGCAGTTCCCTGACACCCTGGTGGTCAGGACCCAGTGACCTCTGCGCTGACCCCGACACAGAGACATGCGCCAGGCCCCATGGTTTCTGCGCTGGGCTGTGGCAGCAGCTCCCTGGCCTTGGGAGCAGAGTGGGAAACGGCGTTCACAGGACACTCCCAGCACCCTTTGTGGGTACAGATGCTCTCTTGGCCCTGTGCTGGGGAGGGGGGGGCCTTGGCCCAAACTCACAGTCTGCAGCCCTGCACCAGAGTTGTGTAGCATCGGCCTCTCATGGACCGTGCTACACAGCTCTTGTGCTGAATGGAGGCATGCCACAGCTAATGTGCACCCCAGTGAAAGTGCCTGCCATGTGCAACAGCGCTGCAGCAGTAACTTTGCGCCTGCAATGTTGAACTGAATAGGGCAGTTCGGCTTCAGACAAAAACATCCAGCTGCTTCTCAGGGAGCTTACACGGGAGTAAGGCACCTACCGGATTCCAGCCAGTGTGCTTCTATTTAAATGATACAGGAATTTTTCCTTCATGTGTAAGACATCAATGGGATTCCCATGTGTTTCCACAGCCACAGTTGGTGGTGCTCTGGGGTGGCAGGAGGTGGGACTCTTTCTAGTGGGGGCAAGAGAGGAGTCAGTCCATCGCCCTGAAGCACCTGGCTCCCTTGCTGGGGCAGGAGGGGGGGAGTGGAAATATATCAGTTTCTCAGGAAGAGAACCTTTCAGCTGGGCCCAGACAATGACCCAAACTGCACCACCTGTTTTGAAAAAAAGCCTGGGGATTTCTGAAGGTAACCCGGCAATTTGGCTAGCATGGAAGGGAATCCTAGGAGGGCATCTTAAGCTTTCATCTCTCCCCCCTCCCCAAAAAAGACTGTCTGGAGTAATTGTGGGGTGAGTGGGAAATGGAGAGCTTCTTGACCATCGAGCCATAAAGCAGCCCCCTGCTGTGCGCCTGTTCTCTTGCTAACACGAACATGGGTGCATGTGCCCGCACACTCACATATACACACATGTGCACTACATTGGTGAGGGAAAGGGGGTTCCATTTCTTCCCTTCCTCCCCTGGGGTTTCGAGGAGCTGCAGAGGCTGTTGAAAAGATGTTCCACACCTGAAGAAATTTTGCAAGAGCTTCACCTGGTCCCATACAAGCCTTTCTTCTTGTCATTGTTATTGTCATTTCTAAGTGGAATTATTTAAAAATAGCTTGGAGCAAAGGCGGGGAGGGAATGTATTTAATAAACTTTTCTCAGGAACAATTCTGCCTCTGTGCATGTCTGAAAGAGATCCTTCCTTGGGGAGTTCGGTGGGGGATCCCCCATGCCAGGGGGGCGTGAAGCCTCTAAAGGAGTTCTCCAAGGTGCTGAACTCATTACCCTGGAGTAAAGCTCTTGGAAGGAAGCCCAGCGTGGGTAGCCTGGGCCCTGCCTGGAGCCTCTGGCTGCCCTGAGGGGGGAGGAAGTCTTGAGCCCCTCCTGTGATCACAGAGCCAAAGATCTCAGCCACACAGAGGAGATCCCCAGATCACCATGCCAAAAAAGAGAGATTAACCAAGGGAAGTGTGGTGTGCGCCAGAAGACACAGCCTGCCCAAGGTTAAGATTTCCATTCTGGTGGAGTCCTGGCCTTTCTAGAATTCTGAGTGAGAGAGCTCCAGCACCTCACCAGACTACAAGTCCCAGGATCCCGTAGGATGCAGCCATGGCAGTTACAGCAGAATCACGGTGCTATAACAGAGTCGTGTGAACAGGCCCTCGGAGTGGCCCAGCTAGCCCAATCTAGCTTGTCCTGGTCATGGAGTGGTCAACATAGGGTCACTCGAGGCCAGTCAGAGGCAACTTAAGGAAAGGATCCCTGTGGAGAAAGGCTGATGTGAAGTTGATGCAGAGGGTGGGGTCTCCCCTGCCTTATCTGTCTGTGAACACCCCCTGAAAAGGAAGACTGCTCCTCCTTCTCCCACCAAAGGAGAAAGAACAGCCAAAAGAGACATCATGACAATCTGGAACGTGTCCAGAGGAGGGCGGCCAAAATGGTGGGAGGTCTGGAAGCCATTATGCCCTATGCCTCCTGCTTAGGAAGCTGAGCATGTTTAGTCTGGAGAAGAGAAGGTTAGGAGGGGACATGATAACAATGTTTAAATATTTGAAGGGATGTCACACGGGATGGAGAAAGCTTGTTTTCTGCTGCTCCAGAAACCAGGATGTGGAGCAATGGGTTCAAACTACAGGGAAAGAGATTCCCCCTAAACATTAGGAAGAACTTCCTGACAATAAGAGCTGTTTGGAAGTGAAATACACTGCTTCGGAGCATGCTGGAGTCTCCTTCTTTGGAAGTTTTTAAACAGAAGCTGGATGGCCAACTGTTATTGGGAGTGCTTTGATTGTGTCTTCCTGCATGGCAGAATCGGGTTGGACTGGATGGCTCTTGTGGCCTCTTCCAACTCTATGATTCTATGACCTCCCAAGACCTTCCTCCACATACACACAAAAGCATGAGTGATGCAGGAGGCACCTCTGATGGTGTGGGTGCACCTGGGCACCATCCAGATGATTGTGCCTCTTTGTCTTCTGGGCTGGGCTTCATGGCAGTATGTGAGGAGGACTGTGTCACCTTCTCAGTGTTGACAGAGCTCTGATGACTACGCAAGAGTTGGCTTGGGAATCCAGCTGCGGTGAGGTCAGAACAGTTCACCAAAGTTCAGTCTAGGTCACACAGTTGGTACGGTGAGCTCCAACTGCCCCCATGTATGGGAGAGATCTGGGGGTGCCCAACATGTAAGGGGAGTGGGGTGACCACTTTGCATGGAGGGCAACATTTGCTTTCTTTTTCCTTTCAATAATTCTCCCTGTGGTCCCTTCTGTGTGCTACTGTTGTGTGTGTGTGTCTGTATGATGGAGACACAAGGGCTTTCTCTGTTGTGCCCCCCGTCATTGAGATTAGTTGGGCTCCCCAGTATTGGGTGTTTCCACCATCAGCTGAAGACCTTTCCATTTGCCTGGTGAATCCTTTTCCCCAAGTAGGCCCAGCATTGTGGAGATCTCTGTCAACTGTTCAGACTAGAAGCCCGGGGTGGATTTACATCCCCACTGACACCACAGCCAGCAGCCATGTTGCCCCACAGAGGAATCTGGGGGGTGGGAATGGAATTGGGGGGGTTGGCAAGGCTCGCCATTTTTTAATCATTGGAGTTAAAGAGGGGCTGGAGAGTCTTCATTCCTTTTAGTAGAAAGAAGTTCAAATTTTACTTGCCAGCTTCTCCCAGTATGATGAGCTTGTTCTTTGTGGGTTGCTTCCCTCCACGGGTTCTCAGCAGCAGCAGCAGCAGGTGGTGAAGCTGAGCAATAAAATATGAACAGCACATAATCTATTTGAACGTGTATACATTTTAATGTTTTCTTGTGCTGGACACCCAACTGTCTGTTCTAACACCATTATGCACACAGCTGCATTTCCCGGGCAGTTTCCTATTGATAACTTTTGTGAGTTGTTGTTTTTAACACCTCACTTAGCAGTTGCAGAAGCCCTCTTCGGCTGAAGGAGTGGCACGCAAATTTGGGGAGGGAAAGGGGCTGCTCAGGCAGGCGGGCAAGCCTGAAGGTGGCTGTGTGCATTTTTAATCCCAAGCAGTCCCTGTCAGATGGGGGGGGGGATTTGAGGAGTGGAGAGGCAGTGTGGAGGGGTGCATGACCTCCCCTTGGCCCTTTCCATGTATGCCCCTTCTTGCCTCAAAGCCTATGCTCTTAAACTCCTCAAGGGAAAAAGCCATTTGAGGGGGGTGTCTTCAATTGGGTTGCTTCCCCAGATCCAGCCTCTGTGCTCATAACCTCTCCTGTTTCCAGTAGCTGCCATTCGTTGCCAGAAGGGCTTCCCACTAGCCAGAGCTACCATTCTGCCCTGGGAGATGCCCAGAAGGTAGGCAGGCAGGCAGGCAGGTGAGGGACTCTGACCCCTACCCTGGTCCAAGGCAATCCAATGGCCTCAGTGCCCTCCAATGCCAGAGTGACACCTTTCCCCCCTCGTCACCTGTGAGGAATGGGGAGATGAAACTCCTGTGACTTCAGAGGAGGAAGCAGCTCTGTTTTGTTTTCCTGGTAAAGGAGATGAAGGAAGATGCTGAGCAAGTTCTACCAGGTGCTGATGTCAAGGGCCATGACCTCACGGAGGTTGCTTTCCACCCTGGCTGTTGCATTAACCAGGTCAATCTGCAACCCAGCCATTTACAGAGGAGAAAGACAGCCTAGGCCAGCGTAAAAATTTCCAGGCTGGAGGACAGATTCCCTCCCTCCTTCCCTGCCTGCCTGCTTGCTTTACAGCAGCAGCAAGAAGAATGGTTCTCCTCCTATTCCTCCTCTTTTTCACCTGGCTGCTGCTGAGCAGAGTCCTACTCCAAGTCGTACCAGGGATCTTCTGCTCTGCTTTGGCAGGAGTGATGGAAGAGGGACCCAGAAAGCACGACCAGTGGGGTGGGTGACTTAATAAAGGAGGGGCTCCTTCTGTCTACAAAGATGACTAGGAAGAATCGAAGCCTCCCAGAACTGGCTGAAGGGCAGTGGGAGCAAGAGAGCATAACGAAGCGCCCTTCCCTGGGTCACGGTTTTCACAATGGAGGAATGCAGGCTGAAGGCAGGAAAAACTAGCACCACGTGGAGACAGAAATGTCAGGGGTGGAGGGCACATGTGATCAATGGTATTTTCGTGTATAAATCTTGTGAAAATCAACCACAGAGGCTGCAAAATGAACACCTGCAATTCTCTCACACACACCCATTGAGAACTGCTGCCCATGTGGCTCCCCAGAAACCAGGGGCACCCCAACCTCCTCCAGAAGGCACCCAGTGGCCACCTGGCCCAGAGGGAGGGGTGGAGGGAGGGAGGGAAGGGGCTGGGAAGGTCTCTTCTGGGCGTGCTTTGCTTGTGCTTCCACTTGTGTCCTGTCCCTCTAGACTGACTGCAGAGGGGACTCATCACCTGCTGGACAACTAATTTTCGGGGGGCACAAAACACCCACCCAGTGCCAAAGGAAGGAGCTGCTCTTCTGCCAGCTGTGAGACCGACTGGGGCCATCGTTCACAGACACCTCCAAGCTGAGAGCCTTCCTCACCCCTCCCTGGATCCATCGACCCAGACAGGCGCACAAAGCAAGACGGCAACACTGGCGAAGAGCTTCCAGCCTAGCTGCCACCCAGCCAAGCCTTCCGGTTTCTCTCTCAGTTTATTAGTGACTTTTCTCCACTCATCTCAAGATGGCCTACATGCCCCCTCCTCCCCCAGTGTGTACTCACAACAACAGCCCTGCAAAGTGGGTCAGGCCGAGGGAGGGAGGAGGCCCAAGGTCTCCTAGTGAGTTTTATGGGTCAGTGATAGAGACTGGCCATGCTGGTTTAGATGGATTCCCCACAGTCTTGTTCAGTACAAGGTCAGCTTCTTACATTCCCCATCTTGTCTAATTTCAGAGGCCTGGTTGATTGGGGGAGATGGGGGTCTGCCTTTTTGCTGCAAAATAAAACTAAACATAAAGAAATAAACCGGGGAGGGGGCAGGTCCTCTCAGCCAGTCACCGCGTTGCGCTGGTGCCGCCAGGGGTCCACCCAGAGCCAGCTCTTCAGAGCCCAGGCAGGTGTTTTCAGGTGACAGTGTACAGGAAGCGACTAGAGATCTGATTCAGAGCTCTTCAGACACACTAAAATGATTGCACATATGTTAGTATTACCAGAATTAGCCAATATATGAACAGGCCCCTGGACATCTCTATGTAGTACCTCATATTTACTTAGGAGAGGGTACTGGAAATCCACAAGGTCTGTCTCACCCTCTGATGTGCACGTTTGTGCATGTACACACAATTTCGCCACTGTTAGACAAGTGCACCCAACCCTGGGATGCCACAAGGCTTACCCCCTGGTTGTGGGTTTTGACCCTGACCTCTCAAGAGGAAGGGACGCTGCTGACCGTCCCCGCCCCCATGAAGTCCCAGCCTCAGCCACCATCCGTCCTGAGTGAACTCAGCTGACCCTGGACCCCTAAGACGAGGCTGCAGCGTCCCCGAGGAGGAAGAGTGCCAACGGCGCCATGGAGCAGGCAAGGCCGGGGTGGGCGCAGGGAGGCCGCTGGTGGCGTTTTGGAACAGCCTCCAATGCCCAGGTGTGGTGGGGGTTATGGGCCTTGTGTTATGGACAGCCCCCTCCTGAGCATGAGGGAGGATTGGAAGGACTGGAACGTCACACCCATTTCATGTCCCGCAGGTGCATACACAGGTGCAGAATGGGTTGTTTGTCCCACAACAATTGTGTTCATTGAAATCTTAAGATTTGTGTTGATGAAACATCCCTCTACTGCTCTGATGGAAACATGTTTATCAGATTTACTGATAGCATTTAAAAGAATCACTCTTTCACCTGTGGGATCTCCCCACACACACACTCGCTTGTGTCACAAAAGGGCCCATGTGGGTCAACGTATTTGTTTAAAGTATTTGTATTCCACCTTTTAATAGAAAGAACATCTGGGTGTGGCATCTTTATTAAGGACAACATAAATATAGTTCAAACAATTTTAAAATGGGGGGAAAATCACACACACAATATGAAATGGATACCATCAATAAAACCAAGACACTCAGTAACACAGTGGGAAGAAAGCACTGCCATAATAAAATCCTTTGGGGGAAAAGGTCAGCGACACTCATTCCAATCCCATGCAAATAAAACCATCTCACAGGTCAATCCTGTGCCTGGATATGTCCAACACTGCAGGGACAGCGTATTGGGGGAAACACATTTGCTCCCTTCCTCCCTTGCTGCTATTGTCTGAGAGAAAAAACCCAGAGCTACTTCCCTCCGGGCTCCAGAGCCGCCATAACGTTTTGTTTTCCCAGGCTCAGGGTGCAGCTGGAATCTGGATCCTGCAAAGTCCATCCTCTTAGCAAGAAATGGCTGGTCTTCGCTTTCAAAGAAATCTGGCAGCCGTGAGAATGTGGGCTTCAGAAGCAAGAGGTGCTTCTTGTGGGAGGAGACGGTGCTCAGGGATGGAGCTGGCCTGCAGGCTTAGGTCTGGGACCATTTGTGGTGGCGATGGCCATCTCCCTAGGTCTCCCCATCCCCTGCTGAACTCCACAGAGGCACCTTCTCCCATCCATGATTATTTGCACCCATTCCACTCCCTCACTGGTTCAGGTCTGGTTTTGAGACCGACAAGCAGCCTTCTTGTTTCTGAACCATCAGAAGACTTTTCAGCAAATCTCTTCCCAGCTGACAAATCAAGGGTCCTTGCATGGTGTAACAGGAACACACACACACCGAAGTCCACCATACATGCTGCTTTGGGGCAGAATGGGCCTGAGTCTGATGGGTCACAAGGACCAAGTGATGTGTCCGTGTCGGCAACAAAACCTCTCTTCGTCTACATTAGTATGTGCACTTTGGAGGGGAGTGTGGTTGTCAGCCTGAATCTCCATTCAGCAGCAGAGACGGTCTTTCACCCCAGGCCTGATTCCAGGGGGAGGTGAGTGGCCCCCAGTCTGAGGGACCCCCAACTCATCAGTGGGGTGGTGGGGGTGCTGCTGATACTTCCTCCCACTGCACGAGTGTATCTACTTTAGAAAGCAATGCCACTTTAACCATCATGGCTCCATCCCATGGAGCCCTGAGATTTTGTTCTGTTTGGAAAAGGTTAGAATTCCCCGTTAGAGAGCTATAACCCACACTCCTGGACTAGAGTTCCCAAAATACACTGACTCTCTTTTCTCAGAGTTCCTTGACAATAATCGTTCAGGGGAATTGTATGAGGCCAGGGCGACCAGAGTGTTCTGTTTCTATTTTGTTGTGTTTCAAATCTGTTTTAAAACTGCTTTTAACTTGTGTTTTTAACTTGTGCTTTTGAAACTGTGTTTCAATATTTGTACTAAGAGGTTTTTTTTAAAAGATGTATTGTGTTTTTAAAAGGTTGTGCACCTTAAATCCCATGCTGGGGAAAAGGAGGGGGGGGACATTAAATACACAAATAAATGCTGCGATTGGTGGTCCCTGGACCGGTGCTGGTCTGTGAGCTGCTGGCTGGCAGTCGGTGCAGCTTTCCAAGAAAGGGTTATAGCCAACACAGGGCACAAATATGGTGCTGGTCCCTGGCACATTAGGGGGGAAATTGCCAGTCTGTCACATCAGAGGGCTGGCTGGGTCTCCTCTTGCCACGTCCTCACCTGAAAGTTCAAGAGGCTGGCGAGTCCACCGTGTCGGCGAAGGCCGTGCGCTTGCAGGCCAGAGGTAAGACAAGGGAGCCAGTTTGGCAGAAAAGGGAGGCTGTGTGTGGACCTGAAAAACCCAGAATTACTAAAGAGCCTGGTGGCTGGGGAAGACCCGTCTCGACTGAGTCTCATTCATCATCCTCGTCATCACCATCACTTCTGAAATGCAGAAGCGCCACAGCATCCTCCTCCGTGTGTCTAAACCTGCCAAACCTGAGGCACCGGGAGAGCTCCCAAAGAAAGGAGTGGCAGTTTTGGGGAGCGGCAACTAAAGCCCAGGAGGCAACACCCGCGGAAGTGGGGCTACATCAGGCTGCTGTCGTCCAAGGACGGGGAGGCTGAATCAAGTTCGAGGCCACAGTTATGCGCAGGGGAGGTCAAAGGTCGGCTGTGGCGGATGCAGTCACTCCCTCAAGGTGTTCCTGTGCAACGTCATTTCCTACAGCCTGCAAGCACTCGGGGTGCCTCTCAGGTGAGGTTACATGGGCCAGGGGCAGATGGAGAGGCAGGCAGGCAGACAGGCACCCCCCCCCCAGAAGCCGCTGCATGGAAGTGAAGTCAACATTTCCCAGCTTCCAGTCTTTCAAATGGGCCCCTCTTCTGTAACCAGAATTTGGATGTAGGCTTCTTTCTGGGCCCACAACCTCTTGGTTCTGCAACAAGTCAGCTGGAGCTGACCAGGAGCAACAAACTGGGGCTGAAGACAAAATGTGACTTGTCCAGTGCAGAGGACCACTTTGGAGGATGACCGGTGGCAGGGAGGGCAGTGGAGGGGGGAAATTACCTGACACAGCAAATGGTCAGCTGCCCAAGAGGGCTTTTGCTGCCACCACCAGCCCCTCTTGTGCTCTCCCAAGAACACACAACACACTGAGCAGTTTTGTTCTTGGAAAAACAGGATGAGGGAACCGATCAAGCTTTGTTTGTTTATTTAATTTATACCCCACCTTTCTCCCAACATGGGACTGAAAGCAGCTTACAATATTAAAAAAAATTGAATGTCTGTGTTGCTGACTATTTTTTTTAAAAAAAGACCAACAAGCTGCCTGGATCGTGGCAGCATTTGATTTGCGAACTCAGAGCCTTGGCACTCTACCCATTTGCAGGCCTTTCCTTTCTTTTGAGGAGCACTGGCTGAGGTGCAGGTTCTCACTTACCACCACCTGCCTAACAACCTTACAAAGCAGGCTAATCCAAAAGAGGAGAGGAGCCAACGGTGAGCCCCATGGCGCAGTGGGGCTCCACACCCAGTGCTCTCCCGGCACCCTTGCCCAGCCCAGTGCACTTCCCACTCCCCGTGGGCTCGGCTGGGCAGCGGCCAGGCTGGAAGCTCTTCTCTCCCTCCCACTGGCAGGTGAACACGGGGGGGGGGCTTTGAAAAAAGAAGTGGGGGCCAGTCTGGGTGGTCCTGCAAAGGGGTGCTTTGCCTACAGGAACAAAAGCAAGTGCCCACAGCTGCAGGAGTGTGTGAGATTGAGACTCCAGTTCAGATGGAAGGGAAGGAAGCGGAAGAGAGGTGTGTGCTGAAACTGGGGGTGCAGCCTTTCAGAGGGGGTACAGAAGCCGGTCCCTGGGTGCAGATGGAGAACCTGGTGGCGCAGTGGTTAAATGCCAGTCCTGCAAGCCACCACGTTGCAAGTTCGATTCCTGCGGGCTCCAAGGTTCACTCAGCCTTCCATCCTTTCGTAGGTCGGTAAAATGAGTACCCGGCTTGTGGGGGCAATTAGCTAACAGACATTGGAAACTATTTAATGCAGTTAGATGTGTAAATAGCTATTGCTTAAAACAATTTGTAAGCTGCTCTGATAGCCTTGTGGCTGAAAAGCGGGGTATAAATAAATAAATAAATAAACCTCTTTGCACCCCCTCCCAGCCCTGTAGGCCCTTGGAGACATGGAGGACAGCCAGGTTCCTTCATCCACACCCTCCTGCTCTCTCCTCCTCTCCCCTCACTGAGCAAAGCACCCTGACATTTTGCAGATGTCTTCTCCCAGAATTCCAAATGCTGCCCTCTTCCTTCTGCCGTGCAACCTACAGCCCCACAACCAGTGTGAGTGCATCTGTTTTGTGTGTGTGTGTGTGTGTGAAGGAAGGCTGCCTCTTCCATTCTTGCACTTTTCCAGGTGCCAGAAAAGGTGCAAAGCCATATGCAAAGAATCTCTGGCAGGGCAGAGAAGGTGCCCTGTCCCATACCCCTCCTGGGCATTTTTTGGTGATTAATGTCCTTCAAGGAAGGACTCGCCTGGCAGCTGCTCAGAAAGCCCTCCCTGGTTGTCTCACGGCTACCAAACTCAGTGTGGTGTTGTGGTGGTGAAATTGGTGTTTACAGAGCTCTGGATTTCTGGGACTGGGGAGGAAGTGTCCCAAGCCATTGTTATTGGGTTTGCCTCGTAAACTGTCTGCTGGAAATGATGTGTCCACTCAGAATCACGTTGAGGAAAAAAAGCACAGCGGCCAGGAACTACCCTTTGCCGGTCACGCAGGGCCCCGTGGTGCCCATATTGGCAAATACACAGCAAAACAATGGGGCAGACCAGGAGGGAAAACACCCACTTGCCCAAACGGAAACGGTTACAGAAGTTTTCCTGAAATAGGGTGGAGAAATCTGATCATGACCGTGAGTGGTAGCAATAGTAATCATGAGATGGCGATGATACGGTTCCAGTGGCGAGCGGAGCAATTCCAAAGAGGGTGACCAAACGTTTGGATGAAATTTCCACAGGCAGGATCACAAGAGCAAGAACTGATGCTGCTTGCTTGGATCAGGCTGCGTCATGCCAAGACCCCTCACTGAGGCCAGGCAGAACCTGAGCCATTGATGGTCCAAAACTCCAGCCAGCAACACCTGGGAGACTAAAAAGGCCACACAGCGCAGGATGCCTTGTAGGAGGCTGTGCCTCATTTATGCCCCATGCCAGGAACTTGTGAAGGAAGCAAGGAGTGCCCCTAAGCATGTGCAGAGTGGATTTCTCTTATTTCTGAGCAACCCTAGCTTCCTCCTTCCCTCTCGCTCCTTTCAGGTTTCTGGGTTTAGTTGTGGATCTCATGCACTGGAAGTAAGGGTGGGACTAAATGGGATTTGGGGATCCCTCCCAGCCCAACAGAGTCCTCCCTCTTCTTAGAGGAGGACTGGGAAATTGCTGGGGTTGGGGGCAGAGGGAGAAGGCACAGAAAATCCAACTTCCTTCAGGTACCAAGCACAACAATTGGCACATTTATTCCTTAATGTTAAAACGGAAACTTCCCCCCCTCTGTTTCAAGTGATGCACAACAACCCTACAGTAGGCTGAGTCTCCCTTATCTGAAACAATCCAAAATCGTGTACATGGCTGGCCGAGGGAGCGACACCTTTGCTTTCTGATAGCTTAGTATATGCAAACTTTGTTTCATGCACAACATTATTAAAAATATTGTGTATGAAATTATCTTCAGGTTGTGTGTGCAAGGCGTATATAAAATATAAATGAATTTCGTGTTTGGACAGGTTTGGCCAGACCATGCCCCAACCTCTCTGTCAAGGAGAAGCCAGGCGGTGCGGCCGCAGGCGAGCCCAAGAGGCGCCCGAGGAACTCCCTGCCACTCCGCTGAGGTTTGGGGTGAGGAGCTCTGTTTTGGGACTGAACATGGGGGGGGGGCTATGCCTCCACACCGGGGTCGCCAGCCTCAAAACAGGCAGCCCTTCGCATGGGCCGCCCAGGGAGCGGGGCCAGGGCTTCACCTTCCTTCCTTCCTTCCTTCCTTCCTTCCTTCCTTCCTTTCTTCCTTCCTTCCTTCCTTCCTCTCCCCGTACGTCCTGCTGGGACCAGGGGCGCGTCCTCTAGCCTCGACAGCCCGTGGGAGCTTTACCGGCCGCACTCCTGCCTGTCGGGCTCCCGGGAGAGGGCGGGGCGGGGGGCGGGATGAGGCTCCCTCCTTCCCTCCCTCCCTCCCTCCCGCCCCGTCGTGGAAGAGGCGCGCGTGGGACCCACGGGAGCCAGCCAGCCAAGAGGCAGCAGGCAGGCAGGCGGCCGGAGCGCTGGAGGGGCAGGTGAGGAAGAGGAGGAGGAAGGGGAGGAGGGGGGTCGC
This sequence comes from Gambelia wislizenii, assembly GCA_030847615.1. NCBI lineage: Eukaryota > Metazoa > Chordata > Lepidosauria > Squamata > Crotaphytidae > Gambelia > Gambelia wislizenii. Next base: position 30,389,397 of record JAUMIR010000012.1, on the reverse strand, counting down.
CCGGGGGGGACCCTCCGCCGCTGGAGGAGGAGGAGGGGGCGGCTGGGACGGGTGGTGCCCTTGCTTGGGGGAGTTCCGGCCCCCTCCGAGCTCCAGGACCGGGCTGAGCATCTTGCGTTGCCCCCCACCCCGCTTTGGACGCTGGAAAGCCCCCCCCCGCCGCCGCCCCCTCCCCTTTTCTCCACCGCCCCTTTTGCAGGGCGAGGGGGCTCCGCGTGTCTCCGCTTCCAGGGCGGCTGCCTGCAATGGGGGTCCAGCTGCACCCACCGGCCCTGCTTGGGGGAGAGAGCTGGGGTGGTGACCGGGGGGCGGGGGTCGTGCAAGGGGAGCCTGCAGGAAGGGAATGGGGCAGAAAAGGCCCAAATCATGCCACCTCCTAAGTTCGGACTTGCAAACATGGGGGGGGGGCTTTTTTAAAGCTGGGGGGAGGGAACACAAGTGGGGGGAACGTGTTTGAAGTCTAAAGAAGGAAAGATGCTGTGGAGACATTCTGCTAGAATCCAATGAGGAAGCCTCCACTGAAGCGGATTGGTGCGGGGTTCAGGACAGATCGAAGCACGTCCTTTTTTGCACAGCATGCAGTTTGGCCCATGGAACTCACTGCCACAAGATGTAGTAAATGGCTGCCAAGATGGGTGCCTTTAGAAGGAGGCTGAGAGATGCATGGAGGAGCCCAGGGCCATCAACAGGTACTGGTCAGGATGTCTCTGCGTGTGTCCCCTATTGGTGCCCCCCCCACGTGGCCCCTGTCTGGCCACTCCACAAACAGAGTGCTGAACGAGTTGGGCCAGGCTTGGTCTGTTCCAGCCTCAGGGCTGGTCTTCTCCTGTGTTTTTGCAATGTGGATTGGTCTCCCTCATGTTGCTTTGTGAAATGCAGGGAGGGCAGGAGGCAAGTCCCCCCCGGGGCAAAATTCCAGCTCCCTGGCATGTGAAATCCATGTGCAGGGTGAGAAATCAGGTGTTAAGAACTGTGGCAAAGGTGTGGAGCAAACTTAAAAGGAGTTGACAGTTCTGGCTGCACAGAGGAGGGCCAGCAATGCACCAGGCAAGGTTATAGCTGTGATCCCAGGAGATCAACTCAGTGGTCCAGTAGGAGAGCGATTGGACAGAGGGTGGGTGGGAATCCTGCAGCCTTCCCTGTGTGGTTGGATGGCATCTCCCATCAGCCCTACTAGGCAATGGTGCAGAACAGTGGGTGTTGCAATCCAACCGTATTGGGAGGGACACAGTCTTGTGGGGAAGTTTCTAGATTCCAGCTCAATTGGAAGTACGTACTTTCTTTTTTAACCCTTTGGAAAGACAAGGATCTCTTGCAGTGTAGTTTAAGCAGAAGAAAGGGTGTGAGACAGGACACACACACCCATGCAGGCAGAGCTTTCCTCCCCTCACCCTGGGTCTCAAAGGCAGTTGCCAAAGGCACCCTCGCCTCCCACCACCACCATACCAGAGATCTTTGGCAAGACAACCTCAGTCTCAGCTTCTTTCCAGGGCAGGAGTTGCAAAAGCCTCAAGTGGCTGAGGGAGCCATGGCCCCTCCTCGAGTGGCCGAGGCTGTTTGTTCTTCCCAAATGGAAGAGTTTGGGCTCTGAGCCACTGGGCCCGTGGCCAGCAGGCAAACCAAGCAGAAGGGCCCCAGGATGCCTTGTGGGCTGGCCAGATTGGGCCCCTCGTCCTGGCCTGTCTGGAGGGAATACTCTGCTCCGAAAAGCCTCTCCCTTCTGGGCCTCCTCGCTTGGCTGCTTTCTCCAAGGACGGCCCTGGTAGCTGGAGCATCCTTTGCCATGGAAAACGGGCAGCAGATGATCTAGTGGGCTTCCACCCGTCTGTCCATCCATCCATCTGTCCCTTTATTTATATACAATGGTGTAGTAAAATGGTGTCCCTTATATAAAAAGATGAACAGCAAGGTTTTCTTTTTGGAGTTCCCCCCCCCCCAAAAAAAAGTATTTTCAAGCCACGATTGATTGAATCTGTGGATACAGAGGGCTGACTGTACACAATTACAGTGATGTGATTCCGTTTTAAGGGCCATGGATGCATCTTGGGGAATCCTGGGCTTTGCATCTTGGGGAGGCACTAGAGCTCTCTGGCTCAGAATTCTAAGTACGTCTGCTCCCCCATGAAACCACAAAGACCAGGATTCCCTAGGATGGTTGTCCAAGTGGAACCATAGCTCTGTATTGTGTGGGATCATTTGGGGGTAGAAGAGGCGACTGTGGGGGCTCCCTTCCCCATGCCTCTCGCAGGACCTCCCAGGCGGCCCAGCTGCCTCTGCTGCTCTTTAGTTCTCTGTGGCAGGACGGGGGGCTTTGCTCTTCTGCCCTGGGGAGCTCCTGACACCCTTCCTCTGGCATTGCCCAGTCTGTGCCCTCTCTCTCTTTCTCCCTCCGCGGGTGCCATTGCTTGCAGGAGACTGGCAGTCTCCCCTCATTTGGAGGCTCCGGGGTGCATCGAGTAGGCTCAGAGGCACACAGTACTCAAGGGCCTGTGGCACAGGTGCCATGGGTCCCTTATTTTAAGGGGCACCCCTTATTTGAGGGTCAGAAAGCTTGTCTCTTGCAGGGCAGGCAGGGGCCCCTTATTCTAGCAGATGCCCCTTATCTGAAGGCCAGAAAGTTTGTGCTTTTATATAGACTGAACAAGATGCCAAAAAGATCCTGTATTTGGGGTGCGAGCCCTTCGTGAAGACAGAAATATGTACATTGAGTAATTTATACAGGTGGGCAATACGTTGGTTTTACAGAGAAATGCTTGGCTCAGTGAAGTGCAATGAGGAACACCTTTCATTTGGTATTGAGGCAGAGCACAAATGTGTTAAGAGCAGCCTCCTGATTGTCAACCTGTATGTAACCTGGCATGGCGTGAAGTTCAACTGCCCCTGATTGCTCTTTTGACGCCTCCATCAGTATCCTGCTCACAGCCCTACTCCCCCTCCACCCCAGACTTCTGTTTTCTTCTTGAGACAGGATGGGATGGATGGCAGGGGCTGGAGTGGGTTATAGAGTAGTTGCTTCTGGCTGCCTCTTCTGCCCGCTCAGGTTATTTCAAGAAGAAATCCGTAAAGCAGAAGCCGGCAGGCGTAATGACAAGTGCTAATACACTCTGTTAGACCCACACACACTTTTGACAGGCTGTTTTTGGTTGCCATCCAAGTTGCGCTTCCACCTTGGCGGGGTTGCTTTCAGCAAGAAAGGGGGTCCTGACATAAGTCATCAGGAATTTGCAGCAGACACCTCATAGCCTGACCATGTTTTTGACTGTTGTCCAAGTTGCAGTGGCCACTTTCAAGATGAAAAATGGGAATTCCAAATGTGGGAAGCAAGACAGGGGGGCAGCCATAACTCATTGGGTAATATTGTGAAGGGACTGGGGGGAAGGAGAGAGAGAGAAAGAGCTTTCTGGAGTACTGCTGCTAAGATTCAGCTGTTAACAGCCAACCTGAAGAAGGGGTTCCCAGGCTCATGTTTTGGCACACTTCTAAGGGAAAGGAGACCCACATCTGAAGAGCAGCCACCAAGAGCAGCCTTGCCTGACCTTCCTGTGTTTGGCTTGTGCTGGATGGATGGCGTAGCTTCGAGTGAGGAGGGGCTTTGGAGGTATCCCTGAGCTGAGTAATTTGCCCTTCTCTTTCTTGCAGGGGTCCTTCAGCCAGCACCCCATGCCAGGAGCATTCAGTCCTGTGGCTGAATGCTCACTCTGTCCCTCAGGGTATTCTCTGCAGAGGTCTGAAAAATTGACCCTCTCCCCCTTCCACCTAAAAGAGGCTGTTGGCTGATCACACACACACACACACCCCTACCTTGCTGTGCCTGGCATTCAGTGGGTCTTCCTGGAACACACTCACATTCCCATGGCAAATGGGAAACGGTTCACTTCACTCTCCTGGAGCGGAAGCAGCAAAGCAGAAGGCAGCTCTAGATTACTATGGACCCAATGCTCACTCTTAGCGTGGGAGGCATGAGATCGCCAGGTAAGGCTGCCCTGGGACAGACTGGGTGGGCTTTAGGGTTCCCAAATCACAAGGAGTAGCCCATCTTTTCTGAGTCTTAAGGCAAGGGGGAGTCATCGAAAGCAAGGTGGCTATATTATCTTTTCCTTTTTTGTTTGACTCATTGTTTTGATTTGAATGGCATATTGTGCAACTGCAGTTGATACATAATGTATCGTACGTAATGACATCACCAGGGGGCCCCCATGACATCATCAAGGGTTGGCCCTAGGTCCCAGCTTTGGCCCTGAAATCTCTGGCCCTGGGAAGGTCCTGGTCCAGCAAACCCGGTCAACGTACAAAGACACACTTCCTGGGGGGCGGGGTTTCAGTTTGCAAACAGGCCAGATGCAATGTCTCCTTCCTCTCCCCCACCCACCAGCTGAAGCACGTGCATGCTGGGGGCT